>JALMQS010000228.1:3234295-3281011 GCA_024734495.1 Forficula auricularia
TCGTTATTTATGAAAGGGGTCAAAAAGTAAATAAAGTTAAAATACGGGGTGTTCCATTTAAAAAAGTAAAGTTGCTACGACTTTTCGATGGAAGCGGAAATGTCGCAAAATCCTGCGTTCTGTTTTCCATAAACGTCTAACCTACCATCGACCGTGAATCACCCTGTATATTTATGAAAATATTCGATATGTTTGAAATTTTAAAACGTCGCAATGTTGAAAATATTTTAGATCGATAGAACAGGTAAGAAAATGTAAGGTGCTAAATTTTCAGAAAAAATCCTGAATTCGGTTTTCCATAAACGTCTAACCTACCATCGACCGTGTATCACCCTGTAGGTATAAGGTCGATTCAAAATTTCAGGAAGATCTTTAAATTTTCGAATTAGTTATTATCCGTTATATCAAATATTTCTATAAAAAATATTTTTTGTTTTAAAAAGTATATTAGTTCTCGAAATTAAATTAAATTGTTGTATAATTTCAAGGGGCAATTCAAATTAATGATTTTTCCGAAAAGAGCGCTGATAGTCCCTGCCTGCTTGGTATATCTTTCAGTTCAAACATGTCAAAGACAAGTCCAGACAAGTTTTAGTCGAATAAAAATTGTTCTCGCTGAGAAACTATTAAAATAGAAATAATATACAAAAAGGGTATAAATAAAGATGATTCGGGAATCTTTAGAATAATCCATTACTAAAAACTCTCAATATATAAGATTGGAAATATCTAAGAGTGCTAAAGACAGGTCATAGCTTGCTTATAGCAATAGAATTAGGAGAAATTTAAGATTGTTTTATAGGACAGGCTGATTCATTGTGGAAGATGGTCGATTTCTATCTAAGGGACTGCGGAGTTTAAATCACAAGAATTAATTTTTGACTCATATACCCTCACTCACACAAAGCAGTATCTGTTTAGGGCGAAGATCCCAAAATATATTTTTAAAAATCTAATCTTTATTTGAAAAATAACGAAAATGATCCCTATTCAATGAAATTTGCAAAAAAAAAACAAATAAAATTTCAAATAAAAATAATTTAAAAAAAACCGACTTCAAAAAATTAAATGCAACAAATAAAATACACTAAAAAGTATAAAATAATTATTATCTTATTTAGTTACAACTAAACTACAAAATATTAACATGAAATTACTTTTTGAAGTCGGGACCAAACAAACTATACCTATAAGCGAGCGTACCCACCAAACGTATTAAGTAAGATCCGTCGAGTGCGATTCATAAAAGGTATATGTTTGGCACCGACTTCAAAAAGTAATTTCATGTTAATATTTCGTCGTTTAGTTGTAACTAAATAAGATAATAATTATTTTATACCTTTTAGTGTATTTTATTTGTTGCATTTAATTTTTTTGAAGTCGGTTTTATTTTTTTTTTAAATTATTTTTATTTTTCTCTTTTAGTGATGTTATTAATAGTGATTCTATCATCAGAACTTGACCAAATTAATATTGCACCATCCCTAAGATACCCCCTTTCCAATAAAAGAATCATCGAAATCGGTTCATAAACAAAGAAGTTAGTCCTGAACAAACCTAACAAAAAAGGTCTAATACCTATGGGAAAAAAATGTGACCAATCTGAAGGTAGATTGGACCCAATGCAAAAAAATTTTTCAAAATCGGTTCACAATTGGCGGAGATATGAGGTAACATAGGCACAAAAAAAAATCAGTCGAAAAGAGAACCTCCTCCTTTTTTTGAAGTCGGTTAAAAATGAAGGATACTATTGAAAATCACCATTTACCTCTAATCTATAGTATCTTTGTGGGGGTCAAGTTTTTATATTCATACCAAAAATTAATAATATATTAATAGGAAATTTTGGTTTACTTGTTTTATATCGAGATTAAGAGCTGTTTAGATTTTTTATTTAAATCGAAATAAATTAAAAAACTTTAAGTTAAATTTTATTTAATTCAGGGTGCAAATAGAAATTAACGTTCTTGCGTTTAAAATAATAATAATATACCGTTTTTAATTTTATTTTATTTTTACATATCTTTACCGCAAAAAGAAATCATCCTTTAAATTAAAATAGAGGCGAAATGTTTTATTTTATCTTATATTATTTTTAATTAATGTTCATTTACTCTCTACCACTTGTTTGTTTTGAATCAAAAAGCATGTGTTTTAAATAATGAAAATAGACACCTGTTTTGTTAATTACTAATTTGTTTTATTTACTATTTACCCACCTACACATAATTGATTTAATTAATAATGAAACCTATCAAATTGAATTTTCTCAAATTTGAAATCCACTTAGATTGCTTCATTGTTATCGAAAGTGGTTAAAAATTTTGTTTTCTCGAAATCCAAATTGAAATAGTCATTTCATACTAATATATTATGTAATATAATTTTGAGAGCTTATTAAGATTATATAGATAGATATTCTTGCAAATATGCACGTGCTTTAGGATAAGAAACATCAAGAGCTGATAAATATAACTTTATTTTTAAATTGATCTAAAGAAATAAAATAGTAATGAATTAATTGAAAAATTTTGAGTCATCCGACCTCCGTACACTGTGCGTATTGAGTAATTTCTATTCAAGTTCTGAGAGTACATTGTTAAACAGAATGTCAATATTAATTTGCAAATGTCCTACCTACTTACTTGTTTTTAAATATCCAATAGAAATACTTGAAAATATACACTTGATTTAGAGCTGATAAATGTAACTTTAATTTCAAATGGATCAAAAGAACTTTAAATAGTGAGGAATCAATTGAAAAATGTTAATTCGATCGAGCTGCGTTCCCTGAGCCTATTGAGTAATTCCGCTCCAAGATTCGAGTAAAACAAAAGTCGGCTAATATAAATTTGCAAATATCCTAATTGTTGATATATCACCCACATGTTTCTGGAAATATACACCTTTAATAAATGTAATGATCCGCAATAAACACAATTTTTATATAATTGAAAAGTTTTTATTTTGCCGAGAGTAGCAGAGTTGTTGATTCATAAAGAGAAACAAAGTGTTGTCCTCTGTTTAATGGAAATAAACATACACACCTATGTATTTATATATATTATTTATTTGTTTGGGACTATAGTTTTGAAGGCTTGGCCCCTAACATCAGTCTTTTTATTTTTTAATTCATCATCATTGAGTATACAGTCCTAAGACTGGTTTGATGCAACAATCCGTCTCCACTCGACTCTGTCCCCCGCCAGCTGTTTGACCTCTCTAAATGTCTGGCATCCCATATCCCCAATTATTTGGTTGAAATATTCTAATCTGGGTCTTCCCTTCCCCTTTCCTTTCCCACCTCCCCCTCCAAGATATCCCTAAGCAGTCCCCCATGTCTCAGTGTGTGCCCCATAATCTGACCTCTTCTCTTCTTCAGACTCTTCCACAAGGTTCTTCTTTCTCCGATTCTTCCAAGAACTTCTTCATTTCTAATTTTATCCATCCATTTGATATTCATCATTCTTCTGTAGCACCACATTTCGAAAGCCTCTAATCTCTTTCTCTCCGCTTTTCTAATTGTCCAGGTTTCACACCCGTACATGGCTATGCTCCATACATATGTCTTCAATAGCAACTTCCTGTTTTCTAAGCTGATTGAGGAGGAGCATAGTAGTTTTTGTTTTGAATTAAACCCCATTTTTGCTTGGGCAATTCTTGATTTAATTTCGTTTTCGCTCCTCCCATCCCATGTTATTTTACTTCCTAGGTAGCGGAATTCCTTAACTCCTTCTAGGTTTTCTTGGTTAATTTTGATGCATTCCTGTCTCGTTTGTTCTTTTTTTGTACATACTAGGACCTTGGTTTTATTCTTGTTTATTTTCATTTTGATTTCTTCTATTAGGATTTGGTTAATTCCATTCAGGGCGTCCTCTAATTCTTTTTTATTGCTTCCTAGAAGGGCAATGTCATCGGCAAATCTTAACATAGCGATCTTTTGACCTTGGATTTCGATACCTGTATCAATTTTGTCTTTGAATTCTTTAATCGCTTCTTCTATGTATAAGTTGAAAATCATGGGTGACAGCACACATCCTTGTCTTACACCTTTTTTTATTTTGGCTTCTCTTTGCTCATCTCCAATATTTATAATTGCCGTCTGGTTTTGATATAGATTGTAGATTAGTCTTCTCTCTCTGAATTTTATTCCCGCCTGTTTTAAGATTTTAAACATAATTTCCCAATTGACGTTATCGAATGCTTTTTCT
Source organism: Forficula auricularia (assembly GCA_024734495.1). NCBI lineage: Eukaryota > Metazoa > Arthropoda > Insecta > Dermaptera > Forficulidae > Forficula > Forficula auricularia. The sequence continues at coordinate 3,238,507 of JALMQS010000228.1, forward strand.
AGGTCTATGAATCCGATGTAGACAGATTCTTCCCTGATAAAAGCCCTTTCTATTATTAGTCTAAGAGAGAGAGAATTGCTTCTCGGGTGCCTCTGTTTCTTCTAAAGCCGAACTGGTCTTCCCCCAGATTTTCTTCAACTCTTTGTTCTATTCTTCTTTGGATTATTTTGGTTAGGATTTTGGAGGCATTTAATTATAAATATTATTTTTCATGGGGTCAGTATCGTATGGATATTGAATTTTTTTTTCCTTAACCGAAAGCCAGTTAGAATTAAAAAACAATTTTCAGGTCACATTGTTGTTGATTTCACATAGTACATTTTAAAAAATCAAATATCAGGAATCGCCTTGATGTAGACATGATTGTTGTATGTTTAAAGTAGCTGTTTGATTTTTTTGAAATTTAGACAGATTATTTTTTAAATATTATACTTCTGCGCCGATTGGGGGCAAAACAAAATTTATGAACAATATAGTTCCGGAGATATTAAATTCCAAAGATAAACTTTTTCAGGCTTCTTATACATTGCACTATATGGGATATTGGAAAGTTTACATACATATATAATTATAATTATATAATAATTCGAAACTATAGTCTCAAACAAATAAATAATATATATACATATCGTCGGCTTAGAGTGTAAACCTGCTAACTCCATTGTTTATCAAATATGACATATTAATACCGTTCGAGGGGGGGTCGATAGGCTAGTCGGTAGCGTGACAGCGAGCCAACCAGGAGACCCGGGCTCGAATCCGACTCGAGGCAGCCAGCCAAAATCTGACTTTCCCGGGGTAGAGACAAATTTTAAAAAATATATCTAGTGTATCGTAATCAGGCTTCGGCGGCCGGAAGGGCCGAAAAGCCAAAAAAAAAAAAAAAAAAAAAAAATACCGTTCGAAAGAAAACGAGATGCAGAATCGTCCAAGTAAAACTGTTACTTAAAATTACGATCGTAAGTTGTCTCTACCTCGGGGTCAGATTTTAGCCGGATGCCTCGAGTCGGATTCGAACTCGGGTCCTCTTGGTTAGCTGGCTGACATGCTACCGCCTAGACTACCCGACCCCCCCCCCCCCCCCCCAACAATATTAAATTTTGTTTGTTTGTTTTTCTGCCCTATAAACTTTCTTTGTTGTGAGTTAAAGAATTTGGTGTCGGTTCTAGCTGAAACATTTTAATAGATAATAAGTAAAAATATATTTTTCTAGGTGGGTTTCACAAATAAAACAAATATATGTTTTGAGTTTTTATCTCGATATATATTTCGGGTTATGAGCCCACCTGTTTTCTTTTGTAACTCCTGATGATGAGCTCATAATCCGAAATATATATCGAGATAAAAACTCAAAACATATAGGTATTTGTTTTATTTGTGAAACCCACCTAGAAAAATATATTTTTATTTATTATCTGACAACCTCTTTGTTTCTATATATCAGAGGTCGGGGAACTTTTTTAGCCATTACCCCAAAATATTTTTGCATAGGTCGCTATTACCCCTTATATTATTTATTATTTATTGAAATTGGAATTTACATGAAAACTATCTGTAAGTAAATAAAAATTGTAAACATTAACATAATTCAAACGCTTTTACTTTTTAGAAAAATGATGTTTCATTTTCTCTAAAATTACTTCTAAATTAGGACTTTTTGACGTGAGCGGAATTTGAATACAGTCCTCGGCATTCAGCCGAATTCTGTTCTTCGTTTTTACGTTTAATAAAGTCATGAAAAGTACTTAATGTTGTCACAACCTTCCAAAAACAAGCCTATCCTGTTTTGTTCTGCTTTTTGTCTCCAATACAGAAGTTTTGCCATACCCCAAATACTGACATCTTTTCTCTGGCTGAAATGACATTAATATTTTTCCATTGCAATTCTTTATTCAACACATTTATATGCTCAAAAATGTCGATTAAATATGCGAGATATGCAACCCATCAAGATTTTTTAAATTTATCTGCAATATAATGTTTTTGATGATCAAAAAGCGACATTGCCGGGTTTAACTGATTGCTTTTTTAAAAGACTTTCTTAAAGAAAAAATATACGAACACTCATCAGGACAAAAAACGCATAACTTTTATTAATGTTTATTATACTCCCTCTGTCCGAAAATATGGTATACATTGAAAGAAAATCTTAGATTATCTAGAGCTTCGACAACAACTGGCAATACTCATTATATTGTTAATGTTCCCATTGATAACTAAATATCCTAACATATTGGCCAGGCGTTGCTTTTGAGTTAAGTTAGAATTTGAAGACAAAAAATTAGTTTTTTTAAGAAAAATAAAATAGTTACCGCTGTAATTTCAAAATGGAAAATTTTAACTCAAATAACGTGAATTTACAAAGAAGAGATGCCAAATCGAAGCAATTGATTAATGAACAACCTCATGGTGTCTTGTATTAGCTATTACGCTATTACAGTATTTCAAGAACAAAGAAAAATTAGAACATTGTGCTATTAATGAATTTAGTGAATGTGTTCAAGATACATTTAATAAACTAGAGGGAAATACCCTTGATAAAGTTTTTATAACATTACAAACGCGTATAGAATCAATTATGCTGAAAGGAGGGGAAATCCCTATAAAAAGGTAAAACTTCATCGTGAGGGTCGATTAGCTGAAAAGTATATATGTTCTGAAGAAGCGTTCAACAAGGCTCAATCTCACTTTAATTAAATTTGGATTATACTAAAATTATTTGTATTTTCATTATATTGTGATAATAAAATGAATTTAATATTTTTTTTATTTTTAATTTTAGTTTTATTTGATTTTTTCATCAAATGTATAACATATTTTCGGACAAAAAAAATATTAAAATGTATACCATATTTTCGGACGGAGGGAGTATTTTTTTAGCTTTTATTAATTTTACGATTTTGAATTCCTGGAAAAGCTATCAAAGTAAAAATAATATAATAATTTATAAAATATAAAATTTTATAAATGTCCTTATTACCCCCGATAGTTTCATTGTTACCCCATTTGGGGTAATTTAACCCGGTTCCCCGACCGCTGCTCTATATAAACCTTTTTTATAATTGTGGATTTGATCCACTTTAGTCCTGAGCGCCTCAAATATAGAACAGGTGGGGGAAAATCAATTTTGGAAATTCTTATTTATCGTCTTACGAATAGGAAAATTTATAATCGGCTTCGAATTCCTCGCTCACGTCCAAATAATATATTCGTTGTCTGTTTGAAAAGGCTGATGAAGGAGACAAAAAGTTGCAATCTAATGAATCCCCGACCTCGGTGGGATTGAATCCGGACACAGCATCTATTTACTCATCCGTGGAGATGCCAAACCCTCCTCCGTCTTCTTCTGCATCTTCCCCTTACCCGCCCACCATCACTTCACTTCTTCCTTTCTTTCCTTCTATTTACCATACAAAAAAAAAAAAAACGAACAAATTCCAATGTTTCTGATTTTGTTAAAGTTGCAACTTTTTTTTTCAATCTGTTTTGATTTTTTTTTCCTTTTTCGTTATCAATTCACATTGAATCCAACTTTAAGTCAAATTACTTTTTTTTGTTTTTTGTTTTTTTTTTGTTATTTGTTTATTTCAATAAAGTTTATTTATTAAATATGATATTGAAGAAAAACATATATATTTCTCCATTGACATAACTGTAGACGAGTTGAAAATTAGAAAACATTATTTCTATTTTTCTTGAAATCCATCTTTCTTCAAGACCCATGTTCGAAAAGAGGAAAACAGGGAGGACAAACCATGAGCCGCGGGCCACAAATTGACCAACCATACATTTATTTCATTGACCCATTTCTCTTTTAAGAACTTAGTACCTGGAGTCATCGAGCGATGCACAGTAACCCCTGACCCCCCCCCTTCCCGAAACCCGGACCCCCACAACTGCACCCCACCTCCTGTACCTCCCACATCCACCCCACCCCGCACCCAGTTTTTGCATTTCTAGCTTTCCAATGGGCTACGTATTATGTGTATATTTGTTTACTCGTATACAAATTTGCCGACATATTGATAAACATTATAAAAAAGTAAATAGGAAAATAATAATAAAAAAATAATCGTATAGGATCTGAAATAAAAACATAAAATTAAATAAGATTTGTTTCCAAATTATATAAAAAAGTCACTTCAACCACTTTATTTGTAAACACACCTGTTTTCTTATGATTTAGACACCTGTTAATTAAAAACAAACATAATTTTTTTTATGAGCTTCGACTTCGGAGATTACTTCCCCACCATCGACTGTCCTTGATAATCTTTTTAGTCCTTGTTTTTGATAAGAGAAAAATAACTAATTAATTAAAAAAAACCTCTTTTCCGATAATTATTCTAATTCCAATTTTCTATCCATCCCTCCAATCCTCTCCCAAAGATATTTTTTTTTTTTTTATATAAATTTTATTAAACCAATTATTTTACATGAATGAATGTATACATTGTATTTTGAGCTTCGACTCCGGATATTACTTCTCCATCATCGACTGTCCTTGATCATCTATTTAGTCCTTGTTTTTAATAAGAGGAAAAAACTAATTAAATAAAAGACCTCTTTTCCGATAATTATTCCAATTCCATATTCCCAATCGTCTCAGATCTATCCTGCCCAAACATAATTTTTTTTTATTTTTTAATTTTTATAAAATTTATTAAACCAATTATTTTACATTAATTAATGTATACATTGTATTTTTTGCTTCGATTCCGGAGATAACTTCTCCACCATCGAGTGTCCTTATTCATCTTTAGTCCTTGTTTTTAATAAGAGGAAAATCTAATTAGATAAAAAAAACCTCTTTTCCGATAATTATTTCAATTCCATTATTCCCCAATCAAGTCGATTGGTCTCTCCCCTCATCCCAAACATAAAATTCCTAATTTTAACATAATATATTAATATTTGCTATAACTACTATTAGTGGGTTTCAAAATTAAGAAAACGAATTAATAAATAAAATATAATTGAAAAAAAATGCAAACAAACTTTTTTATTGAGATTTTTTAAATAATAAACAATTACTTTAATTAAGAAAAGAACAATTAAAATTAAATTTATCTAGGTCCAGACCTAGCCAGATCGCTTTGTCATCCTCAAAACTTGTTAATAAAATTTGTTTCATCAAAATCGGTAGAGCCGTTTTTCAAAATAGAACTAATACACAAAATAAATATATATATATTATATACAAACAATTTTTGCTCGTTTAATAAGAGTATAATAATATCCAGTTATGTAAATATATCATTTAGGTACCCTACACTTTTTTGTAATTTGAGAATCTCAAAAATCATCGTTCATTATTGAGTGTTCTATAGCAATGCTTGTTAAAGTACTGAGCCTCGACCACCTAGTGGCCATGTTCGATGTAACGGGCGGGCAACGCAAGAATCGCAAATGTAAGAAATAAATTATTATTGTTAATTAACTTTAAATACTTGGATTATAATAATAAAATTTAAATAATGTATTGAAATGTTGAAATGATAATATATTTGCAAGTGCTTATAACATAGAGTCTTTGATTTGTGCACATATTATGTACTTAGCCATGGTAGTGGATGCATACACTCATTAATCAAAACATAATAGCCGTGTTTATTTTTTTTAACGATACGAAATTCAAAATTATAAAATAGTTTTTTAACCAATCTGAATTTAAAAAAAAATAAGAGGGCCTGTGATATATTGACTTAGGTTCCAAGGGGGCCGCGACTTCAAAAAGTTTAAGAAGCACTGTTCTTTAGGGTTGCAAGATAGCACAGTAGAAAACTGGACATTATAAATTTTGTTTAAGTACTTTAGAACTATAGTAGTGATGACAGTTTAAACATTTTTCGGCTAAATTCAGCTATTTTTTATTTCATATTCGTTGTTTTCACATAGTACTTTTTTTAAAATCAAATACCAGGAATCGCCTTGATGCAGACATGATTGTTGCATGTCTAAGGTTGAAAACTACAAATTATGAACCTCGGATTAAAATAATAGCAGATAATATGTAACAGCAAGTTACTCATTAACATTCATATGGTAAGTAAATTTATGTCCTACTTCTGTTTTTTGTTTTCTAAAATGACCCGAAAGTTCGCCATCCCCTGACTAAAATAATTCAAATATTCTGTACTAGATGAAGGAGGAGGTATCAACCAAAGATGGAATCACTGGGCTCAATAAAACACCTTTAATAAAACGTTTTTGCCTGACTTTAGTATTTGGCCACCTTCAGCACAGGAGTTATACACAAAATGCGGTACACATGTGTGATCGAACCAAGCCTTGACAAAATAAAAAAATTTTAGCTTCATGTAAATTTATAACGTGCCTGACCCTTTCATTCTGAAACTTTTGGGTCCAGGTGCGTTATAAATTTACATGAAGCTAAAATTTTTTTTGTTATTTTTGAAAAGGCTTGGTTCGATATGTTTATCGCATTTTGTGTATAACTCCTAATTAACTGAAGATGGCCAAATAAAATTCAGGCCGAAACGTTTTATTAAAGGTGTTTTATTGAACCCAGTGATTCCATCTTTGGTTGATACCTCGTCCTTCGTCTAGTACAGTTTCATCACAGCCACGAACTCTAACAATATTAATTCAAATATTCTGACAGTATTAACAGCCTTTTAAATGATTAGTAATAATATTTTTTATATATCGCACATCGATTCTATACACTTTATTCAGAGCCAAGAACATCATTCAGTATATAATCTGATGATGAAAAAAATCACTGGTTTGGTTACCTTTTTAAACACAACAGAAAGTCAAAACTGGTTAAGACGTCACCATTCTACAATGTACACGTTAGGCCAAAATACCCCTAGCCATATTATATAGTAAATGAATCACAAAGTATATATAAGGTTTGAGTATAAGACCTATAATGATATAATACCTATATAGCTTTTTTAATTTTACGTTATATCTTGGACAAACACAATTTTCTAAGTTAATATTTTTTGTGAAGAAAACATAATGATGACAAAATTGAAGAAAATATGAAAAATTTATTCATGAGAGAAAAAAAGACTACTTACTCAATACATAGTCACTCGTTAAATGAAGAAGAAAATACTCGACTTACCTAAAACAAAAGAGAAAAATTTGTTAAAATAAATAAAATTCCAATTAAGTAAAAGTATTATTATATCGAGAAGCCATACTAAAAAATAATGTTTATAAAAAAAAAAATCCGACTTCAAAAAAATTAAATTCAACATCTAAATTAATAAGACACTTAAAAATCAAATAAAATACACTAAAAGGTATAAAATAATTATCCTATTTGGTTACAACTAAACGACGAAATTTTAACACGAAAATTACTTTTTGAAATCGGTGCCAAACAAACTATACCTATAAGAGAGCGTACCCGCCAAACGTACTAAGTAAGTTCCGTCGAGAGCGATTCATAAAATGTATGTGTTTGGCATCGACTTCAAAAAGTAATTTCATGTTAATATTTCGTCGTTTAGTTGTAACTAAATAGGATAATTATTTTATACTTTTTTAGTGTATTTTATTTTGATTTTTTAAGTTATTATTATTTTATTTGTTGAATTTAATTTTTTGAAGTCGGTTTTTATTTTATTTTTTAAATTAATTTTATTTTTCTCTTTTTAAGTGATGTTATTAATAGTGACTTAATATAATACCTTGCATGCATCTCGCAAGAGAAAGCGTCGGGCGAATGAATCAGAAAATGATAATAAAATTCAATTCATAAATATAGAAATTCTCTCGAAACGTTTGCGGGTTTTAAATGAATGTTTTAAGATTTTTTTATAAAAGATTTTATTTATTATAATTTTGATTATTTGGTCATAAGAATTGGAGATTTACGTTATTTCGTCATTGATCATATCTTCAGATCTTTAGAACTTAACCAAATAATAATACCAGCCATAAGGTACCCTATTTCCAATAAAAAAAGAATGATTAAAATCGGTTCATAAACAAAGAAGTTATTCCTGAACAAACATATCAAAAAAAGGTCCAATACGAATGAAAAAAAAACGGGACCAATCGGTAGCTAGACTGAACCCAATGCAAAAAATCATCAAAAATCGGTTCACAATTGGCGGAGATATAAGGTAACATAGACACAAAAAAAAAAAAAAAAAAAAAAAAATCAGTCGAATTGAGAACCTCCTCCTTTTTTGAAGTCCGTTAAAAAATAACTAAAGGTTTATTAGATTGTCAACTGTAAAAGAAACAAATTAATCTTTTAATTCTAATTTTATTTCCAACTTTAATATACCTAGTAACCTAATATAATATGAATTTAAGCAGGTTTATTATTAAATTATTAGTTTGATTTGTTCATTGTGGTGGCCATTATAAATTATTTGCATTAATTGTATTAAAAAATCTAGAATATCAAGAAATTATTAAATTAATGGTGAGAATTAATGATTATTTCTGAATCAACTTCATCCCCCTATATTGCCCACTCAGTCCTAGATTTATTAAATATCATAAATATCAAATTTACAATTCCAATATTAATTATAGCCAAGCTTTAATGAAGCATATTTGAAATCAGAATGTTTAATAATTCTATTTTATTGCAAATACTAACAAATCTAAACAATATGTATAGATAAAGAGTGGGGAGGATTTTGATGAAGAGGAAAAATCCTGAAAATAGAAAGACAAATAAATCTATCAGTTCGTTTCGGTGTTTGTATGAGTGACACATATTGATACTTTGAATTCAATTGTCAATTCTGAACTAATATTGATTGTTAAAGATAGTAAATAAATTGGCTACTATATGAATTCTATTTTGAAGCTTATAAACAAATTCATCCGTATTCATACATACTCTCAAATAAACAAAGATTACATGAATTCATTTTTTAATTTTCAAATTAATTGTTTACACTGAAATATATAATAACTAATTCTTTTTACTTTACTATTCAGGATTTGAAGAAAAAAAATATTTTAAATAAAATTTTTTAAAAAAATTACTGTTTTAAGGCCCACGAAAATTGCGAACATCGAAAATATGATATTTTTAAGATATGGTAATTATTTTGGCAAAATATCTGTACAATGGATGCTGTGGATGCGGCGCATCACTAAAGTTTCAAACATATAGAGTATTTCTCATAAATAAGGTCAACTTCAAAAATTTCAGAAGGATCTTTAAATTTTCGAATTAGGTAGGTATTATCCGTTATTTCAAATATTTCTATAAAAAACTTTTATTGTTTTGAAAATTATATTGGTTCTCGAAATAAAATAAAATTGTTCAATGGGAAATTAAAATGAATGATTTTTCCGAAAAAGGGGGCGGATAGAAGGTTTGAATTCCCTGCCTTGGTGGTATATCTCTTCCAGTTCAAGCATCTCCAAAGACAAGTCTAGACGAGTTTTGGTCGAATAAAAATTGTTCTCACTGAGCAATTAAAATAGAATTAAGATAAAAAAAGGAATAAATAAAGATGATTTGGGAATCTTTAGAACAATCGATTTCTAAAAACTCTCAATATATAAGATCAGGAATAACAAGGAGTGCTATGGGCAAGTCATAGCTTGCTTATAGCAATAGAATTAGGAGAAATTTAATATTTTCTTATAGAACAGGCTGATTCATTGTGGAAGATGGTCGATTTCCATCTCAGGGACTGCGGAGTTTAAGTCATAAGTATAGAATATGAATTCTATTTTGAGGCTTATAAACAAATTAATCCGTATTCATACATCATACATAATCTCAAATAAACAAAGATTGAATTTATATATTATTTCATTATTGGTGTCATAAAATTAATAAAATTGAGTGATTTGTAAAGATACTGTTTGAAAATGTTTTTTCTATTAGTCAAAACCCCAAACATATAAGTTTAATAAATGATCCACTAAAGAAGTTGCGAACCAGCAACGAAACTTTTGGCCTATTTAAATAAAAACTTTGTATTTAATTTAAAGTCAAGTCCAACTCCCTACGATCCCTTTAATTAATAATTAGATTTATATTTAGAAAGAATAAATAAGAACAAATAGATGTCATTTTGTAGATGAAATTTGAAAATTAATGAGTCAAATCATTTGAAAATTTTATACATATGTTCATAAAACATGATTTGAGTCAATACCAGAATTTCAACGGTAAATAAATTGATCAGCAAATGTTGACTCAAATCTTCTACTTCTTTTTAATAGGGCTTGCGCCTGTTCTCCCAATTTATTAATTAGGCGGTTACTAAAAGATTGATGCCATCATTTTTTTGAACCTTCCTCTGCTTCTTATTCCTTGTCGACGGTTGTCGGGAACAATTTTCGGTAAACGGTTGTCCACATCCTCTAAACATGATCGGCCCAGCACTTTCTTGGAACGCCTACCCAGTCGGCAATGTCTTATATCTTGCTTTGTTCCCTGAGGTCCTCACTGCTGATTTTGTCTCGTATGGTCTTGCCGTGGATAGTTCTAATAATCCTCATCTCTGTTGTTCTGAGAAGTTTTTTCGTGAGAATCGTATCTCCTCTTGAATCGGCACCATAAGTAATTACCGGACGGACACAGGTTTTGTATATTCGTACTTTGCCTTCTGGAGATATGTAGGTATTTGTTTTTTACAAATCAGACTATACCTACAGGAAACCGGAAATTCTCGTACCCTTGACCAATTGGGACTTGACTCTATCCCCCACATTCCTCTTGCTTGATATTTCAACTCCCAGGTAATTGATTCTTTCGAGTTGTTCTATCGGAATGTTGACTCAAATCTTGAATTTACTTGTTCAGCTCCCATTGTTGTATAGATCAGTGGTTCTTAAACGGTCTTTCAAAGAACATTAGTGTTCCGTGGTTTAAGTGTTCTGAGAGAGAATACTAGCTATTATGAATGAACATTGGCGTACCTAAATGCTTGTTTAAACCTTTTTAAAATTTTCACTCTAAACGAATGATACGAATAGAAATTTTTTACCCAATTTAAACAAAAATGAAATCAACTTTTTAAATTCAATATAAAATATCTAAATATAAAAATTTCCTTGACAACTTGATTTCTGATTTTTAGGCTAGAAAGCGTACAAAATTTGAGAAAACACATACACTCACACACTCTCCAACTGGAAAATTAATTAATATATCTCTTAAAATATAAATTTTTTAGTGTTTCTTATACAAGGCTGTATTGTAGATCGAAATGGCGTGAATCCGCTATTTGATTGATGCTATTTTTTTCATGTTGTAAAAATACACTTTGGGTGGTCTGGTTCCACGTCCCAACACTCAATTGGTCTGGGGTGAATATATTATGTTTATAATTGACTATAAATTATAATTTTTATAATTTCATTGTGGGTCAAAAATATTTTTTAACACATATGTATTTTTTACCGCACTCACACCATGAACAGTACCTACCTGGTCCACCTGCTTAGGCCAGCCAGACTGGCCATTCCTTGTACAACTATCATAGACGGTACTATTACGCATTATTTTTAGTTGGGTCAAATCCGTACTCAAAAATGAGTCACCAGCTCTTGGACTATTATGACAAAGTATGAAAATCTCAAAAAAAAATTTTTTTTTAATATTTTTGTACTACAATTGTGAAACTAAAGATGTAAGTAAAATTCATTACGCTAAGCAGGGCCGGCCTTACCATAAAGTGAACGGAGCGGCCGCTCGGGGTGCCTCAGTGGTAAAGAAAAATAGAGGAAAAAAATGTTTTTTTTTTCGCTTTTCGATATTTTGATAGTAGGGGGTCTCCATATTTGGGGCTAGCTCCATCCTAAAACTTGCCTCGGGGGGAGGGGGGGGCACTGACGCTAAGCAAGAATTTCGCTTTCTACTATACTTGCTGATAGTTAAGTTTAGGGCAAATAAGTTATTAACTGACTGTTGTAAAACCTCTTCGGGCCTTTTGGAAAACCATGTACTTATTATGTTCAGTCCTTTAATATTATGTTTTGACATTAAAGGGAAATGTATGATTTAGCTGAACGACAGACATCGGGCTCGAACAAGACTCAACCTACTCATTCATATTAATTATAATTAAAATATTAATTAAAAGCCATTGACCGCATTCCATATAATATTTAATTCAAACCACACTACAGGCTTTATTCGATATCTGAATGGCGTTTTACATAGTAAAAATAAATGTATAGTGTATACATTTACTTTATATAATCAACTATTTATAAATATATATAAAGTTTTTTATGATTCTACTGATTAACTTTGGATTAAAACATCAGTAATTAATTAGGTAGAATATTCATTTGCCATATCCTAGTATATTTTTACTAAAAATCTATTGCGTTCCACGAAAAAGGAACATTTTAGAGACTCGATAATGTAATATGAGATCATCATTTTTTAAATCTTAATTATGAATATTTGGGCTTCAAATAAATGAAAACGAAATTCATTTAATAAAGAATTAATAGTAAGGCAGATCAAGAATAATGAAAAGAACAAATACAACACCAAACAAAGACATTCGCCAATTTGCTTATCCCTATGACTTCTAGAGACTGGAACTCATTTCCCCTGTTTGTCTTTTGGGCTACATAACATAAACTTCAGTCTTTCAAGACCCATATCCACACAGATACGCTTTTAACTCAGATCCAATTCCTAAAATTGATTCTTTTTTGATGGCAATTTCTTCTTATATCATTACAATAGATAAATAAATAAATAAATAAAAATAATAATTTATAAAGAGAAATCAATGAGGTTGTTTTCAGCAAATAAACATATTATATCCTCTCCAATATAATCTTCCTGGGAAAAATGTTCACAGGGGTGGTTTTCCATTGCCTTCCCATGAAGGGATCACATGATAACCGGTCAAATAATTTCAGCGAGTCGGGCTTGAACCCGCGCTAGCTTGATTAGAAGTGCTCTATAACCACTCGGCCAACCTGAACCAAAAAACATATATTTATAATGGATATAGATATGTATATCTATAATTTATTTGCTAGAGACTATAGTTTCAAAGTTTTGGCCTTCATCATCAGTCTTTTTTAATAAAAATATTTTGTTATTTCTTATGGGTTCAAATACCAGATCTGATGTAGGTAAATTTGATTTTTTGTAATAGTAAGTCATTCAACAAACAACTTCTTCTCCAATACAATACTACAGATTGTATAATTTTATAAAAAATTCCATTGAATGAGGGCGAAATTCTCTCGAAATGTTTGAAATATTAATAAACTTTTTTTCGAATGTTTATAATTGTATTCATTTATACACAATAAAATAATCAATAATGTAGATGATGGGGCATAACGATCTATTGACCACATTTTGAAGAGGTATAAAAATTGAAAAAAATTTAACTAGAAAAAAACTGAATATATTTTCCAAAAGAAGATAAAATATTTTTTAATGTGTTTTAAACATTATCAGACAAAAAAAAGGGGGTGGGTCAAAAATGAAAATTCTAGCCCTTTCGACCAAACTCAACCCAATTTTGTATACATATTATATGAGCCACGAAACGGCTACAAATGCAAAAACTAACCACCCAAAATGGGGGGAGGGTCAAAATTGAAAATTCAAGCCCTTTTGACCAAATTCAACCAAATTTTGTATACATATTCTGTTGACACTCATAAGGCTAGAAACTAACCAAATTTGTATACATAGTTTGGACGAAAGTGCTAGAATTTTCATTTTTGACCCCACCTTTCTCGTCTGATATAATGTTTAAAAGACATTAAAAAAAAATTTTATGTTTGCAATGAAATTTACTCTGGAGAGAGACGGACTGGTAGAACTTTTAATTGAATGTAATAGAAGGAAGCCCAAGGGTAGTGAAGAAAGAAAAAATTAACACATATCAAATAAGGTGTAAGTTATTGGAATCTTTCCTCCTTTCCTTTCAAACCGGCGTTTCGGAGGATTCTTCCCTCCTTCTTCAGAGTCCTCAAACAAATATTACAAATAAATTACACCTTATTTTATATGTGTTATTTTTTCTTTCCTCAATACCCCTGGGCTGCCTTCCATTATATTCAATTATTATTTTATGTTCTTTTCAAAAATATATTCAGTTTTTTCTAGTTAAATTTTTTTCATTTTTTTATACCTCTTCAAAATGTGGTAGATCCACCCTGTATTAAAAAAAAGATATTTCGTTGAATTGATAACCTCCTTTTTTTAAAGTCGGTTAAAAATATAATACCTAATATATAATTAAATAAGTGAAAAAGCCAACACTTGTCTGAATGATTTTCTCTTCACATCTATACCAAAACGGCGTCAAAGGGAGCAACCAGAACAGTATCTAATCTAATTTCTCTATTTAAAAAGTGATCGAAAATTTTTCTAAACTTTATTTTATTTATTTAGTAAATTAAAAAAGTAATGCTTTGATCTAACATTGGTTAAAAACGAACTTTCTTTCGTCTGATTGGATTTTCATTTCAACTTGGAAATAATTTCTTTTTGTCGACTGAACTGCTTGCTGCTTTGAGGGGGGGGAGGGGACTCTGCTATGGAAAACGTGAGTCGAAATTTCTAATTGGAAAGGGCCATCCGACCCACCGACACTAGCAAATGATTTTTCCTCATCTACGCCTCTCGCCAGGATGTTTATGTTATTTGGCCCATTAGTATGCCCAACGAGTCGTTTGAAATGTTCCCAACCTATGCAAACCCCATTTAACTTATTTGATGTTTCGGGGGGGGGGTCCAATGTTGGATTTTGCACTAGTGATTCGGAGCTGCGTTGCTTGCCTTCTCCGTAGACATGCAGGATGTTTTATTTGGATAAACCAAATCAAACAGAAATCGAAACCTTTCAAAAAATACGGCTTTAGACAATTTCGGTCCACCGGCGATATTTTAGCATATATAACTCATATTTGGAATAAAGCACTAGAGACTGGTAAAGAGACTTTCGTAATAGGCTTAGACATTTCAAAGGCCTTCGATCATGTCTGGCACAAAAATCTTCTTGCCAAATTACCTGCATTTGGCCTTCCACCGAGCCTCTGCAAGTTGCTTGAGAGCTTTCTCTCAAACCGCTCTATTAAAGTCGAGGTTGACGGAATATCATCCTCGTCCTTTAATACTAATGCTGGAGTTCCTCAGGGCTCAGTCATCTCTCCCACACTCTTTATTATCTATATTAATGACCTATTAAATCTGCCCTCCAATCCAATACATTGTTACGCTGACGATAGCACCCTCCACAACGCTCAATCCTTACTAGACAATCGCGCAAACATAGCCTCCTCAATAAATTCAGATTTAAGCATGCTTAAAAAATGGGGATCTCACAATTTGGTAAACTTTAATGCTGGCAAAACACAGTGCTGCCTAATTTCTAGGCGCGCAGATAGGAACCTTCCGGACATTTCCTTTGATTCGAGCTCATTGGAATTCCGTAATAAAATATCAATGTTAGGTGTCACCTTAGGTTCTGACCCTCTTGGAATGACCATATTATCTCAGTAGCAAAAGCTGCAGCATGTAAGCTTGGCTTTCTTTTCCGAACCAAACGATTTTTCACCCCCACTCAACTCCTTATATTATACAAGGCTCAAATTCGCCCCTGTCTTGAATATTGCTCGCATTTGTGGAGAGGAGCCTCCAAGTATTCTCTTAATACCTTAGATGCAATTCAGAGGCGAGCTATAAGACTGATAGGCGATCCTACATTAACTGACACTCTCGACTCCCTAGCCCATCGTAGATCTGTCTCCGCCCTATCCCTTTTTTATAGATATTACCATGGCTTTTGTTCTGACGAAATAAAATCGATAATCCCACCAAAGGCCTCATTTGCCCGAAATACACGATTTTCTAAAATTCAACACCCCTACGCGCTTAAACTAGATACTAATCGAACAAACGCATTCGCCAATTCATTTATCCCTATGACATCTAGAGACTGGAATTCTCTTCCCCGACCGTCTTTCCAGCTACTTATAACCTTCAAACTTTCAAGACCAGCATCCACAGATACCTTCGACTTCTACCCAATCCCTAAATCTCCCCTTATCTTCACGTTACAAGGGTCCACTCTCACGGACTTCAGAGGTTGTACCTTCTTGGTGCAACTTCTTCTTGTATCAATATCATTATAAAAAAAAAAAAAAAAAATTATTCACTGGTAAAATCAATACTAGGAAATATTTACCTTTTGAAGAGGAACATTTTAGGAAGACAATTTTTTATTCTTTTGATTTATTTAAGACATCACAAAGAATAATAAACAATCTATCGTGACTTCAACACAACATGTGATTTTATCATATATTCTTCTTCTTTACTTAGAGAAGTTTGACGTAATGGGTAGTAGTAGAGAAGCCCGATATTAAAAATGTTAATAGTACCTAACTAATTCATTTGCGATACTACTTTTTTAGCTGTTTTTTTTACCATAGGCCTATTGTAATCGTGCATGAAAAATTTACTTTTTTGCTTCGTTTTTTCGAAATATTATTTTCTCAAAAACGACTGAAACTATTTTGATAAAAAAATTTCAACGAAACTATGGTATTTCAGTCTCAAAAAATGCTCTATTGATGGAATATCGAAAAGTTATATTTTACGAGATATTAACTATTTTGTGAAAATGTCTGTTAGTAGATTATCAAATTTTGTGTACACTCCAGCTCAAAATCTATTCAAAACAAAATTTTAGATGAAGATTCTGTATATTGAGATTAAGAGCTGATCAGATTTTAGTTGAAATCGAAAAAAAATTAAAGGGGGGGGGGCTTTTAAAAAATTGAAATAAATTATACAATTTTTAGTTTAAAAAAAATCAAGAAAAATGAAATTAACTAAAAAACGATCCTATAATAAAAAAATGATTCCTGATTATTTTCTACGAGACAATATAGAAATTCACATACACACATGCATACATAGACCACGGGGAAACATATTACACTCATTTGTGTGTCTCAGTAGTTGTAAAACTGTTGATTTAAAAGAAATCTATTCAAATTGTCGCTTAAGACAGTGATTCTCCAATCTTGGTTCCGCGGAACCCCAGGGTTCCACAGAGGGAGGTTTGGGGTTCCCCGCGGATAGATGTCAATTAAAGAAACAATAGAAAAAAAATACTAGTAGTTGGTAGTATCACCCCTCAAAAATTTTGTCACCTAAAGAAAAAATACTCAATTTAGAGTCTAAGTATTACCTTATAGTAAAATAAAACCATTGATACTTAAGAATGCGGTGAACAACACTATTATTGTCTCAGTGATACCATTTTTAAAATCACATTTACATTTATAGAATATAATGTGGAAGTTTATGCGATGGCCTGTCTGGGCCCTGACTCTGTGAGAGCTTGTATCTCAGAGATAAAAAAAGTTAATTTAATTTTGTAACTTCTAGGTGGAAGGAATCGATATCCTTAATAGTTGGAAATTGATTTATTGTTGCTCTAAAGTTCCTTAACTTTCTTATAATACAACGATTACGCTAAATTAGTAACAAAATGAAAATATCATTTAAATTGTTTTATTATTATTATTATGTTATTAATAACGTTTGAAATAATATTGCTTTTCAAATAGATGAGAATATCATTTATGAGTATACATTGAATATGTAAAAAAACCTGTACTATCCGAAAGGGGTATATGGTTATCCCAATGAGATTACCAAACATATTTAATGATAATATTATTCATGAAAATAAAAATGTTAGGTATTGTAATTTAAAATGCACATTTTTTGTATACCCAATTTCCCCAAAATCTAGCAAATTTTTAAAATGTGGCAACACCGTCATCGGCGGCTATATGTTTATGTTATATTTGGAAGCTATAAAAGTAACATGATGTTGATATTTTGACGAAAATTTAAATATCTTATATTTTAGTTCTAAGGGGTTCCTCAGAAATAAATATAAGTGCTCTAGGGTTCCTCGCTCTTCAAAAGGTTGAGAAACACTGGCTTAAGATATATCTAAACTCTTATGCTAAAATCAGGAATGTCCAAAAAGCTTGTTTTGAGTTATTGCCATTTTAAAATTTTAAATATAACAATATTTAACTTTACATTTGCGAATATAGAATTCCCCTTAATCATTATTCTTTTCTCTGGCTTAGAAAATTGGACGAAAGAGAAATTTATACATTTTTGGTTTTGGAATAAGTATGGTGATAGGTATGTGAAAATATGAGACATTAAAATTTTATGTTTATATTTCTTTTGAAAAATTTGTATTGGATTTTGTAAATAAGTTCAAATAAGCTGACTTTGGTTGAGTTTGCTCAAATAGCCTAGATTTTTCATTTTTAACTCCCCCTCCACCCCCTTAATTTTAGGTCGATATGCACCAAAATCTAATCAGCTCTTAATCTCAATGGACCAAAACTAGGTGTGAAATTTGGTTTGGATATTCACACTAGTTTTTGAGCTAGCTCGTCCACAAAAATTTTGACATTTTGACAAAACAATTATTATCTCGAAAAATATAATTTTTTCTATATTCACTTATTAGAGCTTTTTGTAGAGAGAAATTCCATGGTTTTGCTCAATTTTTTCAAAATAATTTAAGCCGTTTTTGAGATATTTTGAAAAAAAAAAGATAGAAAAACTCCACTTTTTTCATGCACGATTACAATACTTGACCATACCCTGTATGGTAAAGTAAAAATAATAGAGAAAATGTGGTGTACCTAAAGATGGAGTCTTACTCTTAGGACTAAAGTGAAAAAGATGTGGACTGTACATAAGTTTATTATTAATACTTTAATTTGTTAATTATCTCAACTAAGTATGTCTTTATCTCTTTAACGGTCTAAAATGCAAAGTTCCTTCCTAAGGATAGTGCAATAGTTTCTCTCTCTCTCTCTCTATGTGAGATTAATCGCCAGAAATGAATTCTAATCACAGCTGCGCTAGTTTTATTCGAAGAGGAAACAGAATTTAATTAAATGTATTTCGTTTGGGATGTTATGTTTAACAACTCCATTAAATTCAAACGAATTTCTTAATAAGAATCACTTATAGAGGAGGCACAGTAGTAGACGACACGGCGCTTGTTTCGTCGTCATAAAAAATTTGTTTAAAGCAAAGAAAAAAACAACCTTACTTAACTACTTAAGTTGAATTTATTTTTTTTAAGCTATTAATTATAAAATGCATTCCAAAAGAGAGAATGAGAGAGTGGCTTGAGTTCTTCATTCTGTTTCTGATCTTTTATTAATGTCCATTTGGACAATGAATGAAGGAATGAATGAATGAATGAATGATAAGCAGCCAGCCGGATTGTGTGTCGGCAGAATAACATATCTAACATCACGAATAACAAACTGGGCTTTAATTTATTTCGAAAGCTTCTTATAAAATGAGAAAAGGAAACTTAGACGGGCGATGTTTTTTTATTTTATTTGATTTTATTTTACGATTCGAGACGCAATACACTTACAGGGGAAATTAAAAATACAATTAAAGGGAAAAGTGAAAACTTTTTTAAAACTTGGTACCTACACACTGTGCGAATTTTGGTGATTCACTAATTTTTTGGTTCAGTTTAAAAAGTAAAAATGCGTCCAAATGGTGACGCTAAAATGAATGTTAAAGCATTGTAGCTGGTAAACTAAATAAAATACAAACTTGAAATATACAAATTATTTTTATTAATAATTAGGTTATAATGAAAGGCAGTCCAAATTATTTAAATTTTATTATTCAAATACGGACGTTTTGGAGACCTTTTCTCCCTTCTTCAGGTTAATGAATAGTTATTGATGGGTGAGTATAGCTCGGCTCCTATTTCTCTCTCAGTGATAACAACAATATTACAATACTTTTCACTATTATATCATAGGTGTACTTAGTCATGATATAACGGTGAAAAGTATTGTAATACTGTTGTTATCACTGAAAAGAGAGACAAATGGGAGCCGAGTTATACTCACCCATCAATAACTTATCATTACCCTGAAGAAAGAGAGAAAAGGTCTCCGAAACGTCGATATTTGAATAATAAAATTTAAATAATTTGAACTGTCTTTCATTATAACCTACTTATTTTACTTACCGGTTTCTAAGAAAATAAATAAAATTAAATATTTGTATTAAATTAATTAAACCCAGGGAGTCAGGTTGGCTCAGTCGGCTAACGCACTGGCCTCGCTTCGGCATCGATCGATTATGACGATGTTGGAGTGGAAGGCCGGGGTTCAATCCTGGCTGGCAAATAAAAATTTCTATCGGCTAAAAACTCGGCTCCCTCACTAACCCTACTAACACTTTACTTATGTGCTGTCTAAATGGGCTTTGTTCCCGGTGACAATAAATAAATAAAAAAAATAAAAAAATTAAACCCAAAATAAAAAAATGATATTAAATTTGGATGATTATTTTGACAAAGGTGAAATTATATGTATGGTCAAAAATAAAAGATATTTTTTATGGAGTGTGGCGAATTCCCATGGATTTCCATCTCTGAACTCTCATAGCTCACATGTTCTAAAAAGTATGTTCTAATGCCAAAATCTTTATATTTCAAAAATAAGTATTCATAATTTTTGAGCCTTTTAGAATGAAAAAATTTCAAAAAAATATAAAATCGAGTCATTATATGGGAGGCTCTTATGGAGTTGTTCTTATGAACTGAAATTTGGCACACAAGTATCATTGAATTAAATATTGATCTCAATATTTTTTCAAAAAAATAAAAGCCAAGTGATCTGCATTTCCGGTTCCCTACTTGTATTATAATGGAAAGTAATTTTTCACTCTTCAGACATAATTAATTCTCACTTCATGGTTTCTGTTACGCTGGGAAGACCTTCTTTGATATCTATTCAGGCATTATGGCTCAAATTTGTATTTTTGAAAAAATTGTCTACCTGAAGGATAAAGCGATCAGGCGCGTCTGTATAATTGGTTGCCTAGCATGCTCTACTATTGGCGCCAAACGCTAATTTACTAATTAGTCTAATTAACTCTTCAAGGCTTCTATATGCCCAGATAAGCATTGATATAGCTATGTAATGTCTATTTTGGGAAAGCAAATTATTATCGAAAATTTAAAAAATATTATGATTGAAAAATTACTAATAATTCTATTTTTGTATCATAAAATAGAGAAAAATTCATAATTTCTCTTAAATTTAAAATTTCTTTATTTCTAAGGATTGAGACTCTTAATGATTTCTCTACATACTATCCAAAAAAATAATTGAATTATTCAACTGGACTGATTTGTATTTGAGAAGAAAATAAAGTAAAAAAATAGTTTAATGATATTCATCCAGATACAACGAGAAATCGAATATGAAGAATTCTCAGTATTATGCTAGCCTATAGGCATGTCAAGGGGAATGAATGTATCTCTCTTATAGAATAAATTTAAGTTTTAATACAAGTCGAGAGATAAAGGAGAAGTGATTGCTTTGTAGCCATCGGCCATATTCATGCAGAGTTTTAATAAGCTCTTTATTGTATTTTTATTTATTTATTTATTTATTTTTAATACATTGCAAAATATTTTTTGACTATTCTAAAAATTAGCATTTTTGAAATACTTAATAAAAAAGAAATAAAATCAAAATTTCTATCATTAAATAAATCGATTTAAAAATGTTATAAAAACAATTATAATTTTTTTTTATAAATTTAAATTAAAATAAAAAGTGACGTCATTTTTACTGCGAGTTTTTAAGTACCTACTGGAATGAAAAATTTACTTATTTTTATATTTGTGCAAACATTTCAGCCGATCCGGCCATCATCAGGGCATTGCTTGCTGCTCATAGAGATGTAATAAGAAAAAATTTACTTTTATCATGAAATAAAATTATAAAAGTTCAAATTGTTGATAGAAATAGTCTTTAAATTTTTAAAGAAATCACGAGAAAGTATTGTCTCCTAAAAATGTACTTTCATGGAAAATAAGTAATGAAAAAATTATTTGGTTATTTATTATACGCCTAATAAATATATTTCTCAATTGAATTGAGTAAAAAAAATTTCTCAACCCATTAAATATGAAATAAAGATAATTTTTGAAAAATTTTTATAAGAAAAAAATTCGCTGGCTGCAATCGTCTTTCCATTTGAAAAGTAAATTTCAAGTTATATATTATGAAGTCTTCATTGTACTTTTTTGTAGAACAACCCTTCTAGTGTAACTTAATTAAAAAGTCGATTATATAGTTTTTATTACACAGTATACATTTCTTCACAGGAGTCTTTATTTATCTTTTTGAGGCGATTCGAGTCAGGTGGTTATTTACCATTTAAAAAGCTATATAAATAAATAATTAATAAATTCACTTAAAAAGTTTTTAATTTATAATGATATTTTAGAAAATTAATTATATTAAGATTTTAAGGATATGAGTTTTTTACATTTCAAATAAGCTGACGTATTCTGATGTGACCATCCACTTAACTTTATCATTCAACCTGGCCCCTCACTTATATTTAATATTTAATAAAATTATTTATATTCATGTAGGGGGGTTAGTATTTGCATTTTTAGACTTCTGGGGTCCCACTGATTATGTATACAAAATTTGGTGTAGTTCGCTCAAATAGCCCAGATTTTTAATTTTAACCCCCTTCTACCCCCCTTAATTTTGGCTCGATATGAACCAAAATCTAATCAGATCTTAATCTCAATGGACCAAAACTACTTGTGAAATTTGGTTTCGATATTCAAACTAGTTTTTGAGCTAGCTCGTCCACAAAAATTTGGTAACGTACAGACTAACAGACATTTTGACAAAACAATTATTATCTCGAAAAATATAATTTTTTCGCTGTTCACTTATTTGAGAATTTTTGTAGAGCGAAATGGCATGGTTTCGCTCAATTTTTTTAATCAAAATAGTTTCAGCCGTTTTTTAGATATTTCGAAAAAAAGAAGGAAAAAACACTTTTTCATGCACGATTACAATACTTGGCCATACCCTGTATGGTAAAGTAAAAAATGATGTTGTTTTTCACTATGAATAAATTTTTTTATCGTTAACATTTAGATAATAATGGGTCTTTTGAGATTTTGGAATTTAGGAATTTGTTTTTTAATTTTAAAAACTTTGAATCTTGAAAAAATTAATTCTTTTTAAATATTAATATTATTATTAAGAGTTTAATTAATTATTTTGTATAAAAATCAATATAAGTGACGGATATTATAAATTAATTTTCTTGGTTTGCTATTTTTATTCGAATGAGTTTTTTGATTGAAAACTTGAAATTGGATTTAAGTATAGCTCTCTTCAGACATAAAGTAGGCATAGGTTTAATTTGAGTAGGCAATATTTATCTTGAAGGGTTACCAGTATACGGAGATCGAAACATCCCTCTATATTCAAGTGGAATGTGCGCAATAGAGGGCTCGGACTTGGATGGCTGTTTTCGGTCCTCTTGCACTTTATTTATAACATCAAGTTTAATTAAAGTAAGTATATATGTACACATATATATATATATAAATTAACTTCTTTGAAGAAAGTTTAATCTATAAGTGAAGAAAATTTACTCTTCTGCTCCTTACAAAATAGACGAATTCCAAGAATGGTAATAAACGGTGAACTTAGTGGATGACGTCATCAACCCAGTATTTCTTAGTTCCAAAAGTTGAAAATATTTTTGGAAAAATAAATAAACCAAAATGAGAGTGAGATGAATATATGAATTGTTCTCGTCTAATGAAAGCGTGTTGAAATCGATTAATTATTCGAGTGTCAAAAAAAGGTTTGATAATTTTTTTTTTTCTAAAAAGTGATGTCAGACATTTTCAATTTTTTTCTAATTAAAAATATTCAATGTAAATATTATGAATGAAAATTCACTAGGCTATCCTGCGTTAAATATTTAATAATTGGCCGCCCAAACTCCCATAAGAAATTACATTTAAAAAAGTGTGTGTGTACTTATGTACACGCGTTAGAAGTTATACTTCTTTGGCGTCTGAAAAAAATTTCAAAAAACAAAACTGCAGTAAAGATCGAAGAAAAATATTAAAATTAATCAAAAAGGTTTTATTTCAGTAAAAATAGCTATACAGTCAAAATAAACAATCATTAATTATCATGTGAACGAGTCAAATATATTTTTTAAATATTTAAAATATTCTAAGCTATGTCCATATGTTCTTCTGGTAATAATTGAATAGGCAGGTGAGTGACAAGAGGTTTGTGGTAGCTGAAAATATGATATAAATGGTCTTGTTGAAACGTTAGATAAGTATCTTGTAAACACAGCATCAATTGTGGTGCCATTTAAAAATATAATATATAATTATATAAATATATAATTATTAAGAATTTATTATTAATATAAATAATATATTTCATATCCACATCAACTGGTTTATTGAATTTGAAAATAACAACACGTTTTGTTAGATTCCTTGCAGTCATTTAAAGGAATATATTATTTAATCTATTCTGTAGCCAACTTCATCATGTTAATTTTTGGGACATCTGCGCGCGCAGGTCACAAATTCATCCAAACGCGCCAAAAGAAGTATAACTTCAAAAAAAATGCAATTTAATTCAAAATATATATATGTTGCAGTAAAACCCCGTTTATTAGTAAGAACCGGTTTTTACTATTTAAACCGCGTTTCACAGAATATCTTTATGGCAACTAGAATTTACTGATGTTAGTTAAGTATGGTCCAAAGGACTAGAATCTTCATTTTTGGCCTTCCGCCTCATTTTGAAAATAAACACCTAAAATGAGGCAGAAGGTAAAAAATGAATATTCTAGTCCTTTGGACCAAACTCAACTAACATCAGTAAATTCTAGTTGCCACAAATGTATTCAGTGAAAAGCGTTTTAATTAGTAAAAACCCGATCTTACCAAAAAACGGGGGTTTACTGCAACATATATATATATAGTAGGAAAAGTTCAAAAAAAATTCACAATAGCTTTATTAAAATATCAAATGGAATGTAAATGGAGTGGAATAAAGAAAAAAATGACAATTTCTTCGTCGGGGAAGATTTATTTCTACTAGTACAAACAATTCAATATATCTTGGAAATTAACTAAACACCCATATATATCATTTTATTTTCCCTCTATGATTGCAATTTTTTACGCACTTTTTTATATTTTGATATAAATGTGGGTGATAGTATGAATACACACACACAAATACATATAATATAAAGGGCGAGTTAGTCCTAATAAAGATCTACGCTAAGCAATAAAAGAGTCCAAGGGTGGTTGGGTGTCGAATTATACTGTCGCGAAAATAAATTGATAAAACGAATAGGCCAAGGGTTGACAGACGGGACAGAGAGCGAAATCTCGCTATAGAGGCTATATTTTTGACTTTTGTTGTTATGAAACACTCAAATTAGAGAAAGATAGGTTAGGCTTGGATGCTTCCATCATTAACCATTTAAACCCTGAAGAAAGGGGGAAGATTCTCCAAAACGTCAATTCAAAAGCTGTAAAGAGAAAACCTTCCAAAATAATACTCTTATATTGAAAATAATATTTTTACTTATTCCTGAACTGCCTTCCATTAAATCTTCAATTATAGATAATGTTGATTTTTTTGGCTTTTCGGCCTTTCAGCCAATTTACGATACTATTATTAAATTATGTCTTCTATGTAGGGATCGGATTTTTAGCCGGTTGCCTCGAGTCGGATTAGAACCCGGGTAATGTTGAATTATTTTTATTTTACCTACCCACACCAAATAGTTTCAATTTTAAAGAGAAAAAAAGAGGTTGTCCTCTGCTTGATGCAAATAAACATACACACATATATATAAAATATAGATATGTATACCTATATATTATTATTATTATTGTTATTGTTTGCGTTTGGATCCTTGGGATGAAGCAAAGTTGATGTTTCTTTCTGGTTGGACCTTCCACGCCTCTATCTTTTTCCGGAACGTGTTATCGAGTTCCATGGTCAGGCTATGTAATTTTCCTGGCCGGATGAGTGTGTTGATGTTAAAGGTGCCCAGGTATGTATGGATTTTTGGCGATATTCTTCCATTGTTTCTTCCTTTGATTTCGTGATGGCCCGGGTCCCCCAGAAACTGAATGCCCGGTTGCCACTCGAGGGTGGGTGGATTGGTTACCACCTGAGGTAATCTTGTTTTGCCTCTCACTATTCACGGTTGCTTGCTACGAAATTTTGTCCTGCGCATGCGCGAGGTTTTGTAGAGAGATTGTCAGTTTCTGGAGCCCTATATATTATAATATATTAATTATTTATTTGTTTGATACATATATATATATATATATATGTTTGTATCTTATTTGCTTCAAGCAACTTCTTTCTTTCTCTTTATGATTCAACAACTCTGCTACTCTCTACAAAATAAAAACTTTTTAATTAAGTTTCAATTTTGTACACAAATCGATTATAAGAAAACTTTGAAACTACATTATTTATTTATTATTTTAATTTTTTTTTGAATTTTAATATTTATCCACTAAACTTAAAAAAATCAAGTATATTTAATAATTATTCCACTGTTTCTTTTAGTACTTTATTAATTATTTAGGTAGCTAGATAAAAATAAATATTAATTATATTTTTAATTTTTTATGGACTAATATTAAATTATATTTAAGAAGATTCGTCTACATTATTATTAATTTCAAATTTTAAATTAGTAGGGATATGGACAATGGTCTCAAAAAACAAATTTTAATCCTCGTTGAGCGTTCCATTGTTAAATTACGTTAAATTCAATTAACTTTCGGAAAAAATTATAATTAAACAACGAAACGTTCAATTGGAATAAAATTTGTATATTTTAAGTTTTTCTTCGGAGAAGGATTGGTTATTTTAACGCCGAGAATTCAACCCCGAATTTTATATTGTGGTTTGATTTAAAAAAATGTTGTTAATAATAATAATAATTAATTATATATTTATATTAATTCTATTATATGTATATAGATATTTTATATAAAATATATATATTGGTTGAAATTGAGTTTATGGACCGTTTAAACCAGTTCCAGCCAACCGATTGAGCTGAAATTTTACACACACTTTTGGTGCTAGTGACAATAGAATCTAGGGTACTCAGTTATTTAGTTTTTTTTTTTTATAATTTAGATGTAATTTCATCGATTTCATTTTACGCCTACTGCTTATGCAATTGAATGTATTCGTAAGCACAGAAAAGGTATACGCTACAGGCGCTGAGTCGCGGCCATTATATTATTATTTTTGTTTTTTGGAAAAGACGCAAGAAGAATAAATATTACATGCTTCCATCATTGACCCTTTGAACCCTGAAGAAGGGGAAGGTCCTCCAAAACATCGATTCAAAATAAGCTGTAAAGAGAAACCCTTCCAATAAATAAATAGTGTTTTATTGAAAATAATATTTTTATTTATCCCTGAACTGCCTTCAATTAAATCTTCAATTAAAATTTGGTTTTTCAAACCATTATCCACATCCTATGAATTTAAAATTTAAAAATTAAATTAGAATTTTATCCACAAACTCTACTCAATATATGTTGGAGATTAATCAAACACACATATATATCAATTTCCCTCAATGATCGCAATTTTTTACGCACTTTTTTATATTTTGATATAAATATGGGTGAGAGCACCCATACAAAGGACGAGGGACTCTTAATAAAGATCTACGCTAGGCAATAAAAGAGTCCGAGGGTGGTTGGGCGTCGAATTAGGCAGCCCCGAAAAAGAAATTGATAAAACGTGTCGACCGAAGGGATGATCCGGGTGACTCAGCAGACGCCGTTAACGATGTGCTTATAGTAAATTAAATTAGAACTTTTAATAGACACTTGTCCGTAATAAAGATGGCGGAATGGGTCGTTGAGCTGCTGGTCAACCAGGCCAAAGGCGCCCAGCTACCTAACACTTCTTTTCTTCAAGCATTCCATGCATATTTTAAACGCTTGTTTAATCAAATGCAAAGTTAATGGACGCAGTCACGGATTATGATGAGAGGATATAATAATATTTATTACCAGACATTAAGAAGAATGTACTAAAAAAGGGACGATCGAAGGGATTATCAATGTTTTATAGCCCGGAATGGAACTAAATATAATGTTGTCATTCCTGAATTGATTAATTTATAAACTCAATTGCTTATTATTTGATATCGATAAAAAATCCAAAGTTGGTATTATGACAATAAATAAATTTTAATACCGATTTTTTTTAGTCTTGTTCTTTATTTTTGTTTATTATGTAGTAAATTGATAGTAAAAAATAAATCAAGCCAAATAGTCTAAGATCCCAACTTAGGACGTCTCTTCACTCTATCGAGTTTCCTAATTAAATTAATATTTTGATAATATAATGTATTAATAAAAAAACTTGGTAGGGTCGACATCCAATTTCCACGCATAGCTGTTTTTAATAAAAAATTAAAGTAAATAAATAAATAAATAAATAAATAATAAATAATTAAATAATAAATAATAAATAAAGGAAACTCTATAACTACAAAATACTAATTCGAAGCTACCTGTGATACTCTGTCTACCTGGACTTGTGTAGGGAAAAATATGGCGACCCAACTTTGGCATTTTATATACAGATTTTACTTTCGATTGGTAATATATTTATCCGAAAACTCAATAACTACATTTATGTAATAAAATTAACAAAATTAATTTTTTTATTTAAAAATAGCTATGCAGAAATTGGATGTCAACCCTATCAAGTTTTGTTTATTAATACATTATATTATCAAAATATTAATTTCATTAGGAAACTCGATAGGTGAAGATCGACCGACCAAAGACGGGATCTTGTACTATAATATTAATCGAGGGGTGAACCGCGACCTAATATGCTGTATATCTACTTCCACTTGTACTTCCAAATATTTCCAAGTACTTCTAAATATTTTCAAGTATTCCAAATATTTCCAAGTAATTCCAAATATTTCCAAGTAATTCCAAATTTTCCAAAAAATTCCAAAATTTCCAAGTACGTCCAAATATTTCCAAGCACTTACAAATATTTCCAAGTACTTTCAATATTCCCAAGTACTTTCAAATATTTCCAAGTACTTCCAAATATTTCCAAGTACTTCCAAATATTTCCAAATAATTCCAAATATTTCCAAGTACTTCCAAAATACTTCCAAAGAGGTGTATACCTACTTCCAATCCCGGATCACCCCTCGATATTAATGTTTAAAGGTCGCTCGAAAACGTCAAGCATAAATCTCAAAAAATCTTAAAAATTCTTGAATGACCTTTAAAAATTTATATTTTGAGCTAAAATTTCAAGGTTTTTTTAATATTCATAAAAGAATGGAAATTCTACTACTAGTATAGAGACAAACAACTGAAATCTATCTGTGCACGGGCTGGTTACCTATCTTTAGGCGTTTTAAAAACTTGATGATTTCTCAACTTTCCTTAAGTATTTATTAATTATCTATTGTGAATGTAAAGTTAGTGTAAAATTTGAGTCAAGTAAAAATTCGTATGATAAACTTGTCAATAAACGAATTCGGAAAACAAATAAAATTTAATTAATACAATTATTTCAATTCATTCACCAAAAGAGAAGGTTTAGTTGTACAAGTATATGAATTTTACTTAGCCTAATTTAATAATAAAGCAAGAATAAAATAAAAATATGTTTAATATAGCCTGCTGGACTACTTGACCTGAAGTAGGTGAATGCAAATCACCGAAACTTGTAAGAAACAAAGTATTCTAGAGGATCAATTTAAACTAAACGCTCGCCTATAAATAGCTAAGGTTCCAAATTTTATTTACATTTAAGTTGTAGTGATAAGTGAGAGCAATAATGAATTGTTGACACCTTTTGAACCATCGGGACTCAAACGCGTGTTTTCGTGTATTTTTGGTTAAAACTAGCGGTAACTTATTAATAATTCAAAACTTGAATTGATTGTTGGAATTCGAGAAAAAATTCAAAATAGGCAATACCCTACCTATACGTACGAGTATTAAAATATCTATGTTAACGAAGTGCGGTTCATTGAAATAAATATAGGAAATTAGAGAACCCAATTTTGTGTGTGGGATAATAATTTATTTTTCTATCGTCTATCCCTTACACCATGAAATATATAGACACGCCCTCTGCTACTCTCCACACAGAGTGAAGTGAGGCCAACATCGCCTACAGATGACGTCACGTTCTCGCATAAATATTTTGGTTATATTAATTTAATATTAATTTGCGATTATTGGAATCCAAAATAAATAATCTAAACTACGATAAATTTATCTCAATGTATAATAATTCTTATAGTGGTCATGCTATTTCTGGGTGTTCCTACCTACAGAAGAAGTCAAGTTCTATAGGAGATGTTGGCCTCACCAACTCGACACCAGGGCGTGTCTATATATATTTCATGGTCTAAGGTCTCCATTACACAATAATTATTTTAAGTATTCAAAATAAGTAAGAATTTATTTTTTAAAAAGTCCACATTTAGAAGCATCCTCTCTTTTTATATTATCTGTTAACATCTAAGAGACTAGAAAGATGAGAAAAACAAGTCCAGGCAGGTTTTGGTTGATTAAACTTTATTCTAGAAAGGTCCATTCAGGTAAAGCAAAACTTGAGTCTTTATATAAAATAGAGTAAAGCCATAACAATCAGATTGACACAGTGAATAAATATAAAAAATATTTTTAATATAATTTGGTTTTAATTTATAAAGTAAATATTACTCGCTAATGCGGTCAGAGTTTTAAATTTACTTGTTGAGTGTGTGTCTATGTGTGTTTTCTGTATTCCTATGTACCTACTCGTATGTTTATTTGCATCAAGCAGAAGACTAATCAACAACTCTGCTACTCTCAACAAAACAAAATCTTTTCAAGAGTTTAATTTAATCAAGTAAAAGTACACAAATAAAAAAATGTATATAAAATTACTTTATAAAAGAAAATAATGAAGAAAAAATTAAAACTTATCCAAAACTTGGTACATCCTTAACCAATATTGATAATTTGAAATTTGTTTTTTGACCTAGAAAGATTAAGAGAAAGGTGAAGTATATGAAAATACATACATTTTGAAAAGATTAATAAAACAAAAGTAATAATAATTATGATATTGAAGATTGAATGCAAGTCAGTCCAAGTATGAATAAAAAAATGATTTATAATAAAAGAAGATAATAAAGATAATATATAGGAAATTTTCCTCTTTGCAATTTCAAACTGACGGTTCAGAGAATTTGGATATATATAAGTATTTATTTATTTTTTCATAATTAAAATATTTCAATATTTATTGTTGTTTACCTTGGGTAGGCTAGAAGGTGTTCAAAATCCGCAACATCAGCATTAAACAACGCACAAAACAACAGAACAACGAGACAACTCGAGAGAAAGCTCATTTGCTTAACAACTGGCTTCGATGAGAAATGAAAATCAACTGAGATGAAGAAAAGCATTGCAAAGCGAAAGAGAGCCTTCCTAGGATTAGATAAGGATAAGAAATCCAGAAAAATTAAAAAATAAAATAAAAATATTAAATAGGTAATTGCATATTGAATATTCTTTCTTTTTATATATCTCTTTCTCTTTCCCTTCTCTCTTTATATATACAGGGGTGTACGTATATAAAGGGTTAAAATTATGTAAAATTAAACGGTTATTTTTTCGCAGTCAAATCCATTAATGAAATTGTAGGAACAAGTGAATATTTTTTCAAGACTCGGTACGCTCTCCTTTTGCTGGTATTCATGGAAGGATTGATATATCGCAATAATAATTAGAGCTGTCCTACTTAGTAATAAATTTAAATATAATAACTAGTAATTTTTCCTTTTTTTTTTATTTGATTAATTATTTTGTGATAAAACAGAAAAATATTATAAAATATATTGAATATTTTTCTTTTCAAATATCTCTTTCTCTGTCTCCCTCAATTAAAATATATATTATATCAGTGTTTTTCAACGTGTGGGTCGCGAACCTGGGGGGTCGCGAAGACTCAGTAAAAAAGAAAAAAATACAAAGTTTAAAAATATATTTTTAATTTAGAAGATGTAAATTAAAGGATATTTGTAGGTTAACACAAGGCGAGGCGTTTGGCGATGTAATCGTTGTAAAAATATGTCTATTAATAATTGTGTACATAATTGTGTATTTAGCCGATACCTAATTATAAAAATTAAAAATGTTGTACGTATTTGATATTTGTAACATAATAAAATACAGGTTATAAACAGAGGGGGAGGGGTAGGGGGTCGCGAAAACTTTTATCATACTAAGAGGGTCGCGTCATGAAAAAGGTTGAAAAACACTGCTATAAATTAAATAATTATGTATACAGATTGTATATACAGAGTTAAAATTTAACGGCATTTTCCCCTTTAATGAAATTAGAGAAAAAAATGAATAATTTTTCAAGACTCGGTACGCTTTTCGCGAATTATGCTAATGGTATTTGGTGAGGTGAAATATCGCACCCACTAAAAATACGCCTTTATTGAAGTAAGAAGTAAATGTAATATTTCCTCAGTATTCAAAAATTGCCATAATCAAATGATTAAAAATAAAATTACATATGGACTTTATAACTTTTATAACATAATTTTTAGCCATTTGAGTAAAGATATTTTTGATTATTGAGGATATATTTTGAAGGAGACAATAAATGAGTGTGTCTTCTGCTGGAATTATAAATTTTATTTATTTATAACTAGACTATAGTTTCGAGGGCTTTGCCCTCTTCATCAGTCTATTACAATGTATTCACAGGAATTAATTTATGAATTAATTAAATTAATTCCTGTGAATACATTGCAGTAGATGATGAAGAGGGCCCCTCGAAAACTATAGTCTCGTTATAAATAAATAAAATTTATAATTCCAGCAGAAGACACCTTTTTTATTGTCTCCTTCAATATATAAAAATTCTGCTACTCTCAGCAAAAACTTTCAATTTAATATAAAGGGGATATATTTATTTCTAATTTGTATTGCATTTTTTTATAATTACAATTTTTATCTGATTCACTTAGGGCCAGTTGTATGTCGGTTTGTAAACATTTTGTTAAAGTTGACAAAAGGTAAAACCTTAAATTCACCTTGTGCCCGGCGGAATGTCCAATCAGATGAAAGTGTGTGCATGTCATCTGATTGGCCATCCGAGCCGGGCACAAGATGTATTCTAAGGTTTTATCCTTTATCAACTTTAAAAAAGTGTTTACAGACTGATTACAACTGACCCTTAGTCTTTTGAAATTGATTTTTGACCTTAGGTATAAAATTTAATATTTAAAATACTCTTGTATTTGTAATATTTTGTAAGCCGTAAGATATCTTGTTAAATTATCTACTATTATAATTTCATAAAGTTTTATAATTTTCTCTATATTTATTTCTGCAAAATATACTTGTAATATCGTGAGAAAACTTCAAGAAAATCAATTGGTAGAAAAGTAGGTGAAAATTCTATTACAAAATTTTATCCAAACTGGCGCACATATTAATTAAGTTAAATAAAAGTATGTAAAAATAAAAAAACGATATTCGGTTTCAAATTATCCATTAAAAACAATAAAGTTTTACGTTACTAAATAAATAATTTCTAAAACTACTTACAATATTTTTATTTTATATTTCAACTCGATCGTTCTCTTCGATTTAATCAAATTTATTTTTATGTATGTATCTCCACTAAGTAAACTTTAATAGAGAGAACTTAATCCTAACTGAATAATCGATAGTTAAAGCGTGTTCAACAATAATCTAATTTATTTCAACTATAAACTCGATTCTATTTTATTTTTTTATTTACTTATACGATTTTAGTTATGCTCAAAGAGAGATAACATTTTATCAATAAAATTGGTGACCACTAACTATAAAAGAGAGCAGGAGAGGATGATGGGCTAGAGTTGTAAATTGGATAGAGTTTATTAACTTTTCATGCATGCCATCATTTTATAAATTCTCTCATCAAACGAGAGATTATGCCAATGGAAAATTAAAGAGAATTCGACCCCCTGTGTGGGTTTATTGACCTACTAGAGAATTATATATTTGGGAATTTGATAGATTTAATATTTATATTTTGAAAAGTACTCTCAGTTGTT
This sequence comes from Forficula auricularia, assembly GCA_024734495.1. Classification (NCBI taxonomy): domain Eukaryota; kingdom Metazoa; phylum Arthropoda; class Insecta; order Dermaptera; family Forficulidae; genus Forficula; species Forficula auricularia. Next base: position 3,272,522 of record JALMQS010000228.1, read on the forward strand.
TGTGCGTTCGATTAGGGCAGTGGTTCTCAACCTGTGGTCCGTAAGAACTAAAACATGGTCCGCGAAAGATTTCAAACTTTGAATCAACACGCGCTGATGCATAACAAATAGCGAGCGTAGGATATTCTCTCGAGGTGGTCCGATTGTCACTTATGTCAGAATTTGATGAGGGGATTCCATGGAAATCGAGGAAAATCATCAAATTTAATTTTAAAACCCACAAATACCTAGTGCATTTCGAATATAAATATATAATAAAGAAGTCGGTTAAAAGTTAGGAAATATAATTTTAAAACCTACAAATAGTTCATTTCAAATGAAAATATATGTACAAATTCCGAATAAGTTGCAGAATGAGAGATGGGAAGGATGGGGATTGAATTACCAATCGACTTGATTGGGGAATAATGGAATTTAAATAATTATCGGAAAAGAGGCTTTTTATCTAATTAGATTTTTCCTCTTATTAAAAACAAGGACTAAATATGAATAAGGACACTCGATGGTGGAGAAGCAATCTCCGGAATCGAAGCAAAAATACAATGTATACATTAATTAATGTAAAATAATTGGTTTAATAAAATTTATAAAAAAAAAAAAAAAAGTTGCAGAATAAATCCAAGAACAACTTATGAATTAGAAAAAGATAGTAACTGTAAGGACGTATTTGAATCTGATTCATTAGAGCAGTTTTGTGTAAAAAAGCAATTTCATACACTAAAATTCGAGAAATCGCTTTTCGTTATCCTATGCTTTTCTCAACAACTTATCTATGCGAACAAGGATTTTCTGCTTTACTAATAATTAAAAACAAGTCTAGGAATCGATTGAAAGTAAGTGGTGATATGCGTGTAGGCTTTGAGCAAAAATATCACCCCAAGAATTCAAGAACATAACATGCAACCTCAAAAATCTCATTGATGCAAACTGAATTATTTACTAAAAATTATGTTTTCAATAACTATAACACTGTTAATTAATGATACTTTTGAATTTTATGATTATGTTAAACGTTTCGATTAAAGATTATTTTTAGACGAGCTTTTCGTGCGTGCCTTCGGCACGCCCTCGAAGCTCGGCCCTCCGGGCTGGTGCCCTGGCGGGCAGCGTCTCGGTCCAAAAATTGTATTCCTCTTAAAAAACCACACTCCAAATGTATACCCGTAAACTACCGAAAATACATCGTCTCTTAAAAGTTTCGCCTCTTTAATTTTTGAGTGGCTGGGGGGGGGGAGGAATAATTATGAATATATTTAATGTTATCTTAATTTAAAATGAATTGGAGTCTTTCATTTCAAAATTACAATTATATTTCAAATTTGCCTGGTTAATGAAAATCGATTGGAGCCATAAGTTTAAAATCCGAGCTGACAATTATATTTCAAATTTGCATCGTTAATTAATATATATTTAATGTTTCTTAATTTAAAATCTATTGGTGTTTTTTCATTTTCATTCGAGTTCAAATGAATACAATATTATCTCGACACAGTCTAAATCAAAAATATATAGTTTTAGTAACAGAAATCAAGATATAATTATTAATGTTTCAATGGTGTAATGGCTAGAGCTAATGCCCTTGGTTCAAGAGTTCGTCGGTTCGATTTTAGGCAAGACGGTAATATTTTTAGAGAAATTTCTCTAAGCGTTGTTGCAAATTAATCTAGACAAATATATATAGTATTGTTAGAGTTTATTTTTTAACCTTGTGGTCCCTGCTAATAATAACGAAATCAAAATGGTCCCTGGTCAAAAAAAGGTTGGGAACCGCTGGATTAGGGAAACAAGAAAAATAAATTATATTCAATTGAATTAATCAAACTTTTAATTTAAAAGATTTTGTTTTCTTGTCATATACATTTAGGGGAGAGAGATGGCATGAAAGGGACATTTTTGCTTTGAAGGCTCCAGCAAATTAATAATATAACATTTTAAAGAAGAAAAAATAGAATTAAAAACTTCAATTTGTTGGCTATCGAAAGAAAATATAATAAAACACATTCAATTCACATTCATTCTTAGTACTATATTTTAAACACAAATTAAAAAGATGGTCACAAAATCTACAATTCTAAATAAATGTTTATTGATCTTTTTTTCTCGTATCTGCATGTATATCATCAATTATAAACAACGCTAAACTGTTTAATTTACAGTTTACAGCACTGGAAAAACGTTTCTAAAGAAAAGTCAACAAAATAATTTGTTACACGATTGCAAACACATGCAGTTCACCGGCATCCTTGAAATGATAAGAGTGTGAAGTAAGATGTCACTACTTTGGGGTTGCCACAGAACAATAATAATATCGTTCCGATACGACCTTTATTTAGCGAATTACTTGAATTGTCCCTTTCAATACGTGTCCCTTTCATGCCACCTTTCCCCTAGGTATATAACCAATATAAATATAATTTATTTGTTAGAGACTATAGTTTCGAAGATTTGACCTTAAGTATCAGTCTTTTTATTAGATAAATTCTAATTGTTATTTCTCATGTGTTCAAATACACGATTGGATGGAGTAGGTTAATTCACTTTGACGTAATACTCGTAGTAAGCTGTTCATATAACGAACAAAACATTCATTTAATTTTTATGTGAACAGCTTGCTATTATATCAAAGTAAATTTACCTACTCCATCTAATCAGAAATTGAACTCATGAGAAATAACAGATAAAATATTTATAATTAAAAAGACTGATGATGAAGGTAAAATCTTCGAAACTATAGTCTCTAACAAATGAATAATATTTAGGTAATTGCATATGATAAATAATATATATATACATATCAATTTGTTATATTTATGTGTGTACTCGATTTATGTTTATTTGCATCAAGCAGAGGACAACCTATTTGTTTCTCTTTATTATTCAACAACTCTGCTACACTCGGCAAAATAAAAACTTTTCAATTAATTGCATTTGAATTTTTTTTTCAAATATACTTTTCTTTTTATTCCCTGTCTCTCTTTATATTATATATATCAGTAGCGGTTGCTGCTTTTCAACTCAGGGGATTCTGGCAAAAAAAGTACCCTTCATTTTTTGAGATTTTATTTTAATCTTCGCTTTTTTTGCAAATTTCATCGAATACGGCATCATTTTCGATATTTTTCAAATTTAACATTAGATTATTTTAAAATATACTTAAATTTCCCTTAATTCTATTGCTATAAGCAACCTATGACTTGTCTATAGTTATTTCCGATCTTACATATTGAGTGTTCTTAGAAATGGATTAGTCCAAATATTCTCGATTCATCTTTATTTATTTATTCCTTTTTTTGTATTATTACTATTTTAATAGTTCCTCAGCGAGAACAATTTTTATTGGACTAGAACTCGTCTGAACTTGTCTCTGACCTGATTGAACTGAAAGATATACCAGGCAGGGTCTTTAGACCTTCTATCCGCGCCCTTTTCGAAAAAATCATTCATTTTAATTGCCCCTTAAAACTATGAAACAATTTTATTTCATTTTGAAAACCAATAAACTTTTCAAAAGAAAAAAATGTTTTTTATATAAATTTTTGAAATAAGCTAAGGTGATTTAAAAAAGCGGCCATGTGCGAATCCGGCTAGCATACTGAAGATTCCGGACACATTTTTCCAAATACCTACTTGTTATATCTAATTGCTTTTATATGTTGATGCTAAGAGAAATGCGTTGTTCATAATTTTAGATTTAGTTAACTGAAAATATCGTTAGGTATTTGCTGATGAAGTAGGAATAGATAGGCGTTTCAACTATATGATGAAGTTAGTTTAAAAAAAATTTATATATATTTTGTCACTATCTCTAAAATCTATTTTATTTCTAGCAAATCTTGTAAAATATTCAAAGTACTGTCTAATTTAAATTGCACCATTCAAGGGGAAATGTTGAAAATGTATTCTCTAGTAAGCAAATGGAATGCAAAAAACAAAACACAAGCGTTGTTTTTATTTGGCTTTGTGATCGGATCAGGCAGGCCTCCTCTTGTCAGGTAGATCATTCATTGATACGACATTAAACAGCTAAACAGCCTCGTGACATTTGTTGCAAAATCTATTCCCTGTCAAACTGACAAATAACAGCACGCGCGATGGTTAATCTTTCAGATGCTCTGGTTATTCATTTTTTAAAGGTGAAAATATAGATGGCTACTAAATACTAAAATAAAACCGACAAGCGAATGAAAACCTAGATAATGATGGAATAATTATTATTGACGTACAATGGCCAAAATTTAGGTATTTTTTTTTAAATTTAAATTCTGGAAAATACATTGACCAATATGTCGTTTTTTCTATTTAGAAGTATCTTTCTAATAAATATACCATAAAATAAATGTTCATATTAAATAATAAGTATTGTATGAATTACCTGTTACCTAATTCACGGTGGTGCTCAGATTCTTATAGGTGTTAAATAAAAGGCTTATTTTTCAGCAGTTTTTTTAAATTAATGTAAATGGTGGTTTTTAATTTATCCAAAATAAATGAATAAATTATAAACAACCATTTAAAAAACTGCTGAAAAATAAGTCTTTTATTTAATACCTATTACCAGTTTCTATCGTAATTGAGAGCAAATATTTTTTAAAACAAAAACGTCTTTCGTATCTACATTCCCGTATGTCCTATGTCCTAAAATACTATGTTATTTAGGATTAGTTACACAGGTCTGTGTTGAAAAATTTGTTTGAATAATTCTATGATTCTTATAAATTTTTGGCTGCTGAATTCCGAAAATCAATATCTGTTTTTCATATATCACATTTTTTGACAAAGCAAGAATAAAGATAAAGTTCAATTAGTGTGCTTATCCTATTTAGCCAAAAAATACTTGTATATGTTTTTTAATCCTATCTTGTTAAAGAATAAAAAAAATTAATGTTTGAGTAAATTATGGGCGTTAGAAGAGAGATCGAATAGGAATGGAGCTCACTTTATTTTTGTCTGTAGGAAATATTTACTGTAATTGGGTGTAGGAATCAGAATATTATTCAATAATATCAACAACTTTTCAAAGTTAAATTTTGCAGACCTGTATTATTATTTGCACTTAATTTATTTACGAAATTAGCTCGTGAATTTATATACTTAAGAAATTACAAGCATGAAATTTGTATGAATAATATAAAATTGATTTTAAGGGATTCGTTCCAAAGAAAAGGGTGATTCAAGTGTCTGAAGACCAGAAGGTCCCACCATCGATTGTTCTTTTTTTAATTTTTTTTTTTTACATATTTTCACTCAAGTCTTATATTACGAAGGGCGGAGATAAAATTCTAAAATATGTCTTCTTGAGGTGTTCGCGAATGGAAAATAAAATGAATTAGCTGATCAAAATGACAAACTAATGTTAAATTTTAAATCCGGTTAGACGAAACCAGTAATGAAGCTATCTGGGGGTATTCTTCGTAATGAATGATACCCTTTTGAAGCTTGTGTGTTTTTAAATGAATAAATTAAATGTTCAATTAATAAGTTTTACTCAATATTTATTATTATTTAGCGAACTGTATGAATTAAAATATGTATCTTTCAAATGTCGTTAGCTGAATGAGAAAGGGTTTTCAGGTAAAAAACAGATTAAAAACAAAGCACTTTAATTTATATGAATTTATTGATATAGAAAGGAAGTAACAAATAGATAATAGAATTGTAGGGGGGAATTGGAATTGGAATAATTATCGGAAAAGACGTTTTTTTATTTAATTAGTTTTTTCCTCTTATTAAAAACAAGGACTAAAAAGATGATCAAGGACACTCGATGGTGGAGAAGTAATCTCCGGAGTCGAAGCTCAAATACAATGTATACATTAATTCATGTAAAATAATTGGTTTAATAAAATTAATAAAAAATAATATATATATATATATATATATATATAATAGAAAGACATAAATAGCCTGTAATTCATTTGTTAAGTTAAAGAAAGTCTAATTTGTTGGAATAGAGAGTAGCCTCAGTGAACTGCTGAGTTAGCGGCCAGACAGGTTGGCGCCATACCTAGATCCAGTATAGTGAATATTGGCTCCCGTACAAGGAGTGGGAGAGAGACAGACGCTACCCTGGGCGAGAGGAGAAGAGGCGCGGGAAGGAGGCGGGCCTGTCGGTGTATGAAGTGACCAACGGATAGGATAGTGTGAGTGCGTGCAAAAGAGGAAGTCGCTGTCGGTGTGTCTCTGACGCAAAGATGCAAATGTGTGGGTGACAGCGAGGACGCGGAACGACGGGCCAACACGGGAGAGTCGTTCTGAGGCTGGCACGACAGACATAACGGCTGGGGGGTGGCGAGCCGGCCGCCCCTGCGAGCGGGGGCAGATGTGAACGCGTGCGAGGGACTGTGTGACTACCCCCGGGGCGGGTACAGGTGTGTGCCGCAGGCGTGTGTGTGTACGACAATGTGCTAAGGACCAGGATGCCGCCCTGCGGGCGGTAGCCGGTGTCTCGGGGACACGGCCAGCTTGCGGGCTGGGGGAGCCTGTGTGCCTGCGGGCTGCGAACTGTGTGCAGGTACATCGTGTATGTGTTCGGTGATGTGCTAAGGACCAGGATGCCGCCCTGCGGGCGGTCGCCGGTGTCTCGGGGACACGGCCAGCTTGCGGGCTGGGGGAGCCTAAGTGAAGATCGATGTAGCCAATGCTGGCGGAGGGCAAGAGGGCTGTCCTGCCAGCTGTGCGAGGATCGGCGTCATTGAAGGGCGCCGAGGCGCCCTGCGAGCGTGAGCCGCTAGCGAGCTGGGCAGGAGCCCTACACGTGTGGACAGACAGTGACCAGAGAAGTCGGAAGTGCGTGAGTAGTTCGGCCGAAACATTAATTAATGATAAGTCTGATCAGAAAATATTACAAAGTATGTTAGTTTGTAACTTTAAGTTTAGTCTAGTTTGTAATTGCTTAATAACCTATAGTCTTAGTTAAATTTGTTCTTCGAAATTATTTATATTTTTACTAGTACATTAACTAGCTCATATTATTTCAATTGTAACTTCATAATCGAATTGGTTTTATATAATTTGTACTAATTGATCTACCATGAAATTAAACACCATTGTTTTTAATTACAAATTTATTGTACTACATTGTTTCGTCCTTAATTAAGACCCCTTTTCAGGTCGGGCGGAAGTCGCGCCCTACAAATTGGTGTCGAGGTGTGGGGTAAACGATTTTAAAATTTTCAAAGTGCAATTTGGGGTAGATAATTTTGAAAAGGGAAATTTTGAAAATTTTGAAATCGGGCACTCGCTCGGCTCAGTCGAGAGTGCCGCCCGCGAATAATTGGGAAGAAGTTTAATATATATAGAAGGGAATTTTAAGGGCCAATTTCTGAAAATTTGGGAAATAAGAATTTAAGAGGATTTAAAGTGCATAAATAGGAAAACAAAAGTTATGATATATAGGTTGAGAGAATTCGGGCCAAATGTCGGGAAATTTTTGGAGAAGTAAAATTTTCGGGAAAAGTTTAAGGAGAAAATTTTAAAAGATAATTTCGAGCCATTTTTGAACAGAAGTTTGAAATAATTTTTGAGAGCGTCGCACGTACATAAATGTAAGAGAAAATTTTAAGGAGAGAATTTTAAAAAATAGTTTTTGAAGGGAATTTTAAGGGCCAATTTCTGAAAATTTGGGAAATAAGAATTTAAGAGGATTTAAAGTGCATAAATAGGAAAACAAAAGTTATGATATATAGGTTGAGAGAATTCGGGCCAAATGTCGGGAAATTTTTGGAGAAGTAAAATTTTCGGGAAAAGTTTAAGGAGAAAATTTTAAAAGATAATTTCGAGCCATTTTTGAACAGAAGTTTGAAATAATTTTTGAGAGCGTCGCACGTACATAAATGTAAGAGAAAATTTTAAGGAGAGAATTTTAAAAAATAGTTTTTGAAGGGAATTTTAAGGGCCAATTTCTGAAAATTTGGGAAATAAGAATTTAAGAGGATTTAAAGTGCATAAATAGGAAAACAAAAGTTATGATATATAGGTTGAGAGAATTCGGGCCAAATGTCGGGAAATTTTTGGAGAAGTAAAATTTTCGGGAAAAGTTTAAGGAGAAAATTTTAAAAGATAATTTCGAGCCATTTTTGAACAGAAGTTTGAAATAATTTTTGAGAGCGTCGCACGTACATAAATGTAAGAGAAAATTTTAAGGAGAGAATTTTAAAAAAATAGTTTTTGAAGGGAATTTTAAGGGCCAATTTCTGAAAATTTGGGAAATAAGAATTTAAGAGGATTTAAAGTGCATAAATAGGAAAACAAAAGTTATGATATATAGGTTGAGAGAATTCGGGCCAAATGTCGGGAAATTTTTGGAGAAGTAAAATTTTCGGGAAAAGTTTAAGGAGAAAATTTTAAAAGATAATTTCGAGCCATTTTTGAACAGAAGTTTGAAATAATTTTTGAGAGCGTCGCACGTACATAAATGTAAGAGAAAATTTTAAGGAGAGAATTTTAAAAAATAGTTTTTGAGGCATTTTGAGTCGATTTTTTTTGTTTTGC
>JALMQS010000228.1:3281111-3301580 GCA_024734495.1 Forficula auricularia
CTTCGCATTGGATAAAGTAAAAACCTCATTCTATCGATAGTATAACTCTTTAAATTCTAGTCAATTTATGCGACTAGGCCTTTTTTTAACGATATTGATGTTAGAATGAGATACACCAAAACCACCAGCATTATTTTTTTGGATGACTGCTTCGGAGCAAAACTTATTGAATCAGGGCTTGGAGCCCTGTTTTCTAATTACCCGTTTGAAAGGCACATATTGCTCGATCCCCATCTGAATCACTTCAGAGAATGCATAAGCACATTCTGTGGCATTTTTGTTTTTGAAGCAGTAGTCATTCCAAGGGAATGCGCTGAAAAAGTTACCCATGTCATCCCAGTTGGCTTTGTGAAAAAGCCTTATTTCTCAGGGTTAATGCGGGTTTTACTAAGTCTTGCATTAAACACTATTTAATTGAAAAAACACAAACAAAAAGTATGTCCCTTGAATAAAAATTATATAAGTTCAATCATATACGTTGAAGGAGCCATGGTTCCCTCGGGAATCGACCCCGAGCGCCAGATTTGCTTATTGAGCGAGAGACTCAACCTTAGAAAACTTATCCCTTCATCATATAGGTACTATTTGTAAAGTAGTGAAATTTTATTCTAATACAAACTCACAAATATTTTTACTAACGAGTGGTTCCTTGAAAGCTCTTACGTAAATAGTGAGTTTGTCCCAAAGATCGAACATCAGAAAATCAAATATGGCATACGGCAGGGCTGGTTGTCCAACCTACGGCCCAGTACATCAATTAATGTGGCCCGACATGAAATTATAAATTTCCTAAAAACATTGAGTTTTTTATGTTTCTGGAAAAGATAGATTTCTGATACAATTTGAACTGATATTTTTTTTTCTAAAATAAGAAAAAATTAGAAAATCTCCCCAAAAGGTTTCGAAGAATAAAAGGCAGATTTTCAATTTTGAATATGAAAAAATATATCGAGATTTCCGAAAAAATAATCACAATTTTGGCATATTTTGAACTATTTTTATTAGATTTAAATATTTTAACTGCAAACTTTCTGATTGAATGTATAGCACTGCAATCAGACATTGAACTGAAAGAAATATTTAATAATGTCTCTTTATTAAAATATCATAAAAATTATCGTACCCAGAAACAAATATTTCCCCTGGCTTCACAATAATTATTCACTTTTTAGAAATATGAATTTACATATACGTATCTAAAGCTATTTTGTAGAATAAAATTCACTAAAAGCAAACATTTTTAAGCTCAACTATCAGATGATAAAAATAACCAAGGCTTAGAATAATTATAAATTATTTTTCATCTCATATTTTCATTTTTTTAAATATTTATTATTTCAGTAATTAAAAATAATGAATCAGGAAACATGACTAAAAAGTGCGCTGATCTCTCTTTCATTATAGCAGCTAAGACAAGGATTTAAATACACGTTCAGACCTGTTTTAGACTATTAAAAGTTAATTTCTTAATTACTATTAGTCTAGGAATGGCCTTTAGACTATTACACTTCAACTAATTGGATACTCGTTATTATATTATATACTAGCTGCAAGGCAGACCCCCTGGGCCCCCAACATACGTATCCCACCCTCATACCCCACTCCCAACCACCCCACCCAGCACCTCCAGCACCCGTTCCCAAACGTCCCCACCCCACCACCCTACACCCCAGCCCCCGCACCACCCACTACGCCTCTGGACCCTCACCTGAACCCTCCACTCCACCCTGCACCCCCACCCCCACCCCGTGCCCTTCACATCCGCACCCAGTTTTTTTCATTTCTAGCCTTCTAGTGACCCACAGATTATGTATACAAAATTTGGTTAAGTTGGCTCTAAGGGTAAGAATTTTCATTTTTTGACCCCCCCCCCCCCATTTTGGGTTATTAGTTTTTGCATTTCTAGTGGACCCACAGATTATGTATACAAAATTTGGTTGAGTTTGGTATAAGAGCAAGAATTTTAATTATTTGACCCCCCCCCCCTCCTCCTTTGGGTGTTTTTTGGGGGATTTTTTTAAACACAAGTTGTCAGAAATCACATCTTCTTCAACTTTGTTCATTATAAAATTTGCCGTAGAGTTAATAGTTTAGGAGTCATTTGATAATTTTCATTCGTGCTCTCCCCCCAAAACCCCTTTTGGGGTCAAAATATCAAAACGTTATATAGCTAAAAAAGTAAGTTAGAAGACATCTGATGGAAATATGAAATTTCCTAATAATCATTTTAGCCGTTTTGACGAGAATCGTGAGCAACTTTTCGCGGAAACGACGGAAACATACAGACAGACAGACCGACAGCAATTTTATTGAGGGTGTTTTCGTTCATAACTTTGCTTGAAACACGTGCAACCAAAATTTGACGTGATTTGGATCAATGTACAGACAAAATCTTAATTTTATATATATAGATAGAGAGAACATTCAATTAATTCAATCATTTGGAAATGTTAAGAAATAATTAAACTCGATATATTTCTAAAAGACTTCAAATTAAATTGAAAGTTTTTGCCGAGAGTAGCAGAATTTTTTATATATTGAAGGAGACAATAAAATAGTGTGTCTTCTGCTGAAATTATAAATTTAGTCTCGTTATAAATAAATAAAATTTATAATTCCAGCAGAAGACACACTCTTTTATTGTCTCCTTCAAGAGTACAAATTGCTAATAGAAGTAGATAAATGATTTAAAAACAACCTGAAGTAAAAGAACTCAAAGATTATAATGATATGATATTTTTTTTTGTCTTGGTGGATTACATTATTCTACATTATTAACTATATTTTTTAATTAACAAATATCAAAATATCAATGGAATTAGTAAATTTTATATGCGGCGCGAGGTAGGATTTGTTTTTCCTTTAAATACGACACGGTTGGACACCCCTGGCATACGGGATTGATTCATAAGGATGAAAAAGTCAAACATATGAAATTTTTTATTGGGTATTTTTAAAAATTGTTAGTTTAGGTTTCGAAAAAATATCTAAGATAACCAATTGCCGAATTAAACATAGGTGTAAATTATATTGGCAGTATTGTTTGTGCGATATAAAATTGTTTATTTTAGTAAATTAACACAACGTTATATTACTGTAATGATTAATATTTTTGTGTATGAAAAATATTTCATTTTTGCAATTTATTTTATTCCTAAAAAGGGTAAATCGCTATAATTAATGAATTTCCATACTTGTTAAATAAATATTTATGTGCACATACGTTAGTAATTAAATAATTTAATATTCGCTAATATCCATAGGATTGGCTAAGTGGTTAATTTATTCACTATAAATCCTATATAGTAAGTACACTGACATAATGGAAGACTCAGCGTCGCCTGCGAGTGGCAAGTATGCATTCGAATGAAACGACCTGTATTGCTGGTTGCATCTTAAGGCTCTAAATATTTGATCATTAATCATAATTTTTATCTTAGTTCCGAGTGGCCCAAGTATTGAATTCACCCCATTTTTTTCATGTTTAATTTTATCTTCTATGTCTGGGCCCCGTTTCTGAGCTTTGAGAATTAGAGACATCTTGAGATGAGGTCGAAGAATTAGTCTGCCTGTTATTTTCTTCAAGTGTAAAAAATTAGGTTAATTTATTTGTTCTGAAGCTGAAAGTGTGAAGTTGAAATAAATAATTAGCTTGTAATTATGTATCTCTCTTATTTTTGTAAGAGGAGGTCCGCTCCTAGGAGGCCCAATAAACAAAATAGATAGTTTGCTGATATTTTCTTTTTGAGCTGCAAGTTTTTTCTTTTTTCTTAATCACTTAAATATGTTCTTTTCCACATAATTAAACGAGACTATAAAACTACGCACAACACTTTATTAAGATACTTAATAATCTTATTATATTAAATTATATAAATTATTATATTAATAATTTTTAAGAATTTAGGTGTCGGTTCTAGGTGAAACATTATAAATAACTTATGAGAAGAATTTTCTAGGTTAAAAACTCAGTTTTTATTTGAACTCCTGAAGATGGGCTAGTAACCCGAAATATATATATCGAGTGAATCAAACTCAAATAAACATAAATTTGTTTTAATATTTCCTTTTTTGTGAAACTTAACCTAGAAAATTATCCTCATAAGTTAATTATTATATTAAAAAATGCTGCCTAATTTCTAGGCTCGCAGATAGGAACCTTCCGGACATTTCCTTTGATTCGAGCTCATTGGAATTCCGTAATAAAATATCAATGTTAGGTGTCACCTTAGGTTCTGACCTCTCTTGGAATGACCATATTATCTCAGTAGCAAAAGCTGCAGCATGTAAGCTTGGCTTTCTTTTCCGAACCAAACGATTTTTCACCCCCACTCAACTCCTTATATTATACAAGGCTCAAATTTGCCTCTGTTTTGAATATTGCTCGCATTTGTGGAGAGGGGCCTCCAAGTATTCTCTTAATACCTTAGACGCAATTCAGAGGCGAGCTATCAGACTGATAGGCGATCCTACATTAACTGACACTCTCGACTCCCTAATCCATCGTAGATCTGTCTCCGCCCTTTCCTTTTTTTATAGATATTACCATGGCTTTTGTTCTGACGAAATTAAATCGATAATAATCAGTAGAGATTGTGGTGTTGGTGCAAGGTAAAACATCTTTAATAAAGATAAGAGTAAATAAATATTTTATTTAATATGGATTTACTATGAGTTAAGGATACTGGGTCACTTATTTCACATTAAAATTAAAAAAATAACCTATACATTTCAATCTGTATAATGAATTACATCAGTTACTTTCTGTATTTCCTGAAGATGTGTTGATAGCCCGAAATATATATATTGAGAAAGAAAAAAATTTTATATCTTTTAATTTTTTAATTTTAATGTGAAATAAGTGACCCAGTATCAATAACTTTTAAGGAGTTCGGTGTTGGTTCTAGGTGAAACATTTTAATATATTTATTAGACTCCTGATGATGGGCTAACCCCCGAAATATATCGAATTCAAAACTCAATTTTGTTTTATTTCTTTTTGTGAAACCTACCTCGTATCTTAGTTTTATTATTATATGACCCAGTATCCTTAACTCATAGTAAATCCATATTAAATAAAATGTTTATTTACTCTTATCTTTAAATCGATAATCCCCCCAAGGGCTTCATTTGCGCGAAATACACGACACACGAAAACTCAACACCCCTACTCGCTTAAACTGGATACTAATCGAACAAACGCATTCGCCAATTCATTTATCCCTATGACATCTAGAGACTGGAACTCTCTTCCCCCGACCGTCTTTCCAGCAACTTATAACCTTCAATCTTTCAAGACCAGCATCCACAGATACCTTCGACTGCTACTCACTTCCTAAATCTCCCCTTATCTTCACGTTACAAGGGTCCACCATGGACTACAGAGGTTGTACCTTCTTGGTGCAACTTCTTCTTGTATCAATAGCATTATAAAGCAAAAAAAAAACGAACAATTCTTGTATATACTAATAGAACCAGGTTCTTGAAAACGCCTCTAATGATTTCGCTAAAAATTTGTGACTAATCAAGTCTCATGAGCTATTATTAGTCGTGTATAAATTTTAAAGGAAGGGGGTGTAAATTAGTCATGTCGTAAAATAAACATTTTAATCGTTCATATCTCGTCTTCGGTAACTCGTAGAGGCTTGAAATTTGAAACTTAAGCTATTTAGGGCCGGTTGTATGTAGCTTTGTAAATGCTTTTTAAAAGTAACAAAGAGTAGATAGTAGAATGACTGGTAAATGTCCAAATGGGTTGTACAAGGTTTTTAGAGACAGCAGTAAAAATATTAGCCTAGTAAGAATTATTTTTATGTTGGCGTGCAAAAATCCCTAAAACTTAGTATTGAAAAAAAAATCGAAAAAAGAGGTTTTTTTTGAAAATCTCGAAAATCGTTTGGAATAAAGAGCTAAAAATTTAGCTGAATTATTTTTATTTAATGGCAAATCCATCCCCTAAGTGCAAATCGAAAAAGCCATGAGGTCAAATTCCCCATACGAGCCCGGCTATATTCTGATATATATGGGGGCTATGCACAGGCACAATTTCGATCTCACAAAACGTTCAGCAAAAGCTTACAGGACCAGCGAGCCAAAAATCAACCGCTCTCTAAAGAGACTTGCGCTCTCTTTTACAGCCCCCTATTCTCCGTGTACGTTATATTTTAATAGATAGAATTGAAAATCGAAAAAAATAAATAAAAAAAAGTATAAAAATACAATTTATTTTAAATATATCATACAATAACAATATTAATTATTTTAATAAATATTTATATTTAATACTAAACAATTTATCATCCATCTAAAATCTTTCGATTTTAAAACTATATACAATTTATATACAAAAAAATGCAAAATTATTAAGGCTAGTTTACACGGGCTTAGTGCTAAGCATTAGTACTAAACATTGGCACTAATTCTGTGTCGTGTAAAGACAAAATATAAGTAACTTTTAAGGAGTTAGGTGTTGGTTCTAGGTGAAACATTTTAATATAATAATAAAACTTGAGTTTTCTCTGACTCCTGATGATGAGGTGAGCCCCTCACCCCCGAAATATATCGAATTCAAAACTCAATTTTGTTTTATTTCTTTTTTGTGAAACCTACGTCGCATCTTGCTCAAGTTTTATTATTACACATTATAAGTGTTTGGTATTAGTAGAGTGGCAAGTGGGAGTGAATAGAAATGGTTTCTATTTACTAATGGCAAGTAGCTTCCCCTATTTATATATTTTTCACTATTTTTCAATTTTAATAATATACAATTTAGGAATTCAAATATTTAATGAATTTGATAATTATGTAAAATGATCATTGAAGGAGACAATAAAAGAGTGTGTCTTCTGCTGGAATTACAAATTTTATTTATTTATAACGAGATTATAGTTTCGAGGGCTGTGCCCTCTTCATCAGTCTATTACAATTGATTCACAGGAATTAATATGAGTCTCGTTATAAATAAATAAAATTTATAATATCAGCAGAAGACACACTCTTTTATTGTCTCCTTCAATATATATAAAAATTCTGCTACTCTCGGCAGAAAAACTTTCAATTTAAAATGATCATTATTCGTTAGATTTTCTTTTTATTATTTGCAAAGGGAAACAAATTTAATCAAACATTCATAAATAATTTAAAATTCATTATTCACTTGAACTTTGCAAAGGGAACTCAAATTGACTATACTCGGTGAGTTTCCGTTGCAACTCCAGAAATTGCCTAGCGAAGAAGGCCTTATAGATTTGGGAAATAAATTTTTTTTAATTAATTGTATATTTGTGACAAGTGAGTAAATTCATTCAAAAAAATTGTTTGTCGATTCATTGAAATGGCTGAAAAGTGGACAGCAGAAAAAACAATAAAAATTTCTTGTCCACACGCGTTTTTCATTTTTCAATTCCTCTTCTTCTATTAACGATGTTAAAATAATGTTCGAATAATAATTAAAAATTCGAGTTGTCTGACAACTCGAATTGACATCTTGCAACTTTCACTATACGCTAAATAAAGTAAAGAAAACTTATCAAAAAAATTCTTTACTTTATTTAAAACATGTGTTTCACCAAGAACCCACACAATTCTCCCTTAATAAAATTCCCTAATTACATTGGTTAGTAGTAGAGACGTTTGAACCACTACACTAACCAGAGTGCTTAGTAAATGGACTACTAATGGCAAGTACTAAGTCCGTGTAAACTAGGCTTTATTTCTGAGTATTTGGCAGTGAGTATTGATAAATAAAATCACAATAATTATAAATAACATTCATATATACAAAGGAAATTACAGTCCAGTAAATGGATGATAATCACATATTATTAATTATACTTTTTCAAGTAAACTTTCCAATTCTTTAGTAGTTTTATTATTTGTTTTCGTTTGGCTTCGGCCAGCAAAATGTTCTTCAATTTCAATTAATGTTTTTCCTTGAGTTTCTGGTAAAAAGAAATAAACAAATAAAGTTCCTAAGAATGAAACTCCGGAGAAACAATAAAATGCTCCAGATCGACCAAATCCCAATAACAACAAAGGATAAATTTTTGTTACTAAAAATGAATATAAATACGCAGAGCTAGTGGTAATTCCCCCAGCGACTCCACGAATTTTTTCTGGAAAAACTTCTCCTATCATTGCCCAGGGTAAGGACATAAATCCAAATGTTCCAGTAAAAATAAATAAAATAATTGTTGCCACCGGGAGCCAACTAATAAGACCCAGCGTTTCCTCGCTGAGAATTTGTTGGTCTCGTAATAGTAAATAAGTGGCAAGAATGAACATAAACAGACACATTCCTATTCCAGAAAGAATTGATGGAATTCGGCGACCCAAAGATTTACTACAAACAGAAACTAAAGTAGTAGCTGCAACTTTCGTTAAACCAATTAAAATGGCTGCCAAATAAAAATCAATGTTTACTCCTGCTTCTTTTGCAACATCAACAGCATAGTATATAATGATGTAAATTCCACAAGTTTGTTGTATAAGAAAGAATATATTCATAATTGCAAGAGGTTTATATGCTTCGGGTTTTTTAAATTGATCCAAAACATCTCTGAACGTGGTCTTTGGAACATTTTCAGCTTCTGTTTCTTTAGAAATATATCGTTCACTCATTTTATCGAATTCTTCTTGGATTGATTCCGGTAAAGGCCCTCTTTTAGATGCCCCACGGAGCCAACGTAGAGAATCTTCAGCTCTGGAAATCTCTCCTCGTCCTAGAAGCCAAATGGGAGACTCCACAATCAAACAGGAGATTAAAGCCAAAGAAGCTAATGGAAAAGCTCCACAAAGCATTGCGACTTCACGCCATCTTTCTTGATACCACCATCCAAGCACATATACTAAAACAATACCTGAAAAGAAATACTCGTATTAGGATCAATGAAATAAATTATTAGAAATAGAATATATTAAATTAACTAATCGATAATTAAATATTTTGATAGAGATTTTCTTTAGGAGACGGACTGGTATAAATATGCAATTGGATGTTGATGAAAGCAGTCCACGGTGGTTGTAAAAAAATAAGACTATAGAGGTTTTATTATTTTACATTTATTTGTTAAACCGACGTTTCGGAGATTTATTATGTTTTGAACTACTTTCATTGACTTTTTGTTACCCTGAAGAAGGAGAGAATAAATCTCCGAAACGTCGGTTTAACAAATAAATGTAAAATAATAAAACCTCTATAGTCTTATTTTTTTACAACCACCGTGGACTGCTTTCATCAACATCCAATTGCATTAAATATTTTGACTAGGAAGTAAATGTTTAATGGATTTTAGTCCAGTCCAATTGTGCTCAAATGGGCCCCTGTGGGGAAAGTTTTTGGGTAGTTCTGATTTTTTGCATATATATGTTTTTTGGGGCGCTGGATCGAAATCTGAGGTCTCCCACCAAAATTTCTTGACGCAACAATGTAGAAAATGCAAAAAAACGTGAAAATTTCCATTTTTGGCGGTTTTTCGCTTATAACTCGAAAACTATCAACTTTTCGTAAACAACCTTTCTATTCAATATGAAAGTTCATAAAATTTCCTATAAATTTTAAAATTTAGTTTTTTTCATCTGACCAACCGTTCGGGCTCAAGCGCAAAATCCAAGTTTTCGACCCCCCACGGATCACCCAAAAACACGGATTTTTTTTTGATATTTTCATATTTTGACCATGAAGGAGTACGTTTTCGACAAAGACGACTCTTCATATTTTTAAACTAGATTAAATTTGCTACAATTCAAACAAAGTTTCATTTTAATTGGATAAATGGTAATCCGAGCCGCAATGAGGTTGATGTTTTGAAAAACTAATTTTTTGCGAAAAATCGCAATTTTTCCTTCATAAAATAAAAACCACTCATCCTAGAAACTTGATTCCTATCTCATTCTCTAGGAAACTATCAACTTTTTGTTTACTTGGACCACTTTTTTGATAAAACTCTTAGATTTATAGATATCTAGCATTTTCCATGACAGGATATGATCCGAATCCTCAGAACACTTTCCTGATAAAAACACAATTTGATAGGATTATTTCTGTAATTTCAACATAAACAGATGATTTTCGATTAATAAAACAAATACAATTTTATCAATTATCAAAATAAAATTAATAGAATGAGAATAATTTTAATAATATATGTACCTAGAGAGAAAGAAATTGAAGGAAAAGTAACGAGAGCTCCTCGAAGACGTTGTTGACTTGATTCTCCTAAATAAACAGCAGCAGGAATAGAAGCCATGCCTACGGATATCCCGGTGAGTAATCTTCCAGTAAGGATTATTGGAAGAAACCACGGATGATTAGAGTAGGGGGTGAATGCTATCAAGGCCCATCCTACTAGGCCAGGCAAATTAAGTAGTAACAATGAAGAACGTCTACCAAGCTTGTCCAGAATGGGCCCGTTAATCAAACATCCTATAGGTGTAGCAGCAGCCATCATACCAGCTGAAAACAAATTAAATGATTGTTAATATGTGTATTATTAATATACCTACATTAAATAAATACAGTTATTTTATAAAAAAAAAAACGTTTATTAAATATTCAAACGTTTAGGGAGAAATTCTCCATTTAAACAGAACAAAATTGTGCAAAAAAGTTTAAAGATGTGTAAATTGTGATAGACAGCAGTTTGGGCACTTGTGATTATAAATTTTCAGTGCTTTTTTATTGCAATATTATTGTATAGAAAAAAATTTAATTGCAAATATAATAATTGTATAGCTAGCTGAACTATCTGTAAAAAATATTAGTGGCTAAATTAAGGAGGTCCGTTATTTTGCCCTTATGGCTGACAAAACTAAAGACTTAAGTAAAACTGAGCAGTTGTCAATAATAGTAAGATATTACTTAAACTGTGGGCTGTTAGAATGGTTTTTGGGCTTATTGTTTAAACTTTCCTGCTCTATAAATATGTTTTTTTTACTTAGAGAAAGTGGTGTAGGTTTTAGGTGAAACATGATATTAATTAATAAAGTAAAGGGTGTGTAGTTTCACAGTGAATGAAATAGTTTGTATAAACCTCTTTGAGTTTTATTTCATTCACTATGAAACTACACACCCTTTACTTTATTAATTACTATAACTATGTGTTTATCTGTTTATGTGTAAAATAGGGTGACCAGATATTCATATAGTAAAAGTAGGACATTTGAAATTTTATAACGCATCCCACTAGGACATTTGACAACCCAGCTATAAACATTATAGATCAGTAGTTTAAAACAATAAAGATCGATTTATTGTTATTATTAATGACTACCTATACTAAAGTATTTACTGGTGTAATTTGATCAACGATATAAATTATAACACATCTATTTTATTTATTACAAAAAAAGGGAAAATTAGACTTCTAATTTTTATTTTTAAATTCGTATTTATTATTAATATAAAATATGAAAAAAAATTTAAATATTGTTTTTTCCAATTATAAAATGGTATTAATTGGATTAAATTGGATAAATTTTAAAAATTTTATTTCAAAATTATCACAAATATAGTATAATTTATATAAATAATTAAAGTAAAGTAGTTATCTGTGAAAGTAGGACATTTCCGTTAGGCGATAAGACATAAGGCAAAAGATTTAATTGTAGTACAAAGTACATGTCCTCCCAAAGTAGAAGTGATGGTCACCCTAGTCTAAAATAAACTTTTAAATAATGTCAAAGTTTATTTTTTTAATTTTTTAATTCTAGTTAATTTCCCAATCCAA
This sequence comes from Forficula auricularia, assembly GCA_024734495.1. Classification (NCBI taxonomy): domain Eukaryota; kingdom Metazoa; phylum Arthropoda; class Insecta; order Dermaptera; family Forficulidae; genus Forficula; species Forficula auricularia. The sequence continues at coordinate 3,292,838 of JALMQS010000228.1, forward strand.
AATATCTAAATTACACAAAAATCTGTGTTACCCGAAATAATGCTTATTTTTGCTGCCTACCCTCCAAATTTGTTTCTCGGGTGTCGTCCAACCGAAAATAAAAAGCTGGCGACCCTATTGTACGCTTGGCATACAGGCTTCTGACAAAATACCTATCGTGAGCAATTTCTTAGACGTATTATTTTAATATTTATGATGTTTATTTGTTGTGGAGTTGTAAAAAAACCTCCACAAACATAGAAAATAAACTGCAACGGATCGTTGCTAAACTTTATCCAAATTCATTTGAAATATTAATATGTTCTTGAGTAAAGTACATTAAAATATAATTTTACTAAAAACTTTATTTAACATTTTTTGTGGTCCCCAAGGTACTTAATTAGGATATTAAATTTCATCAAAATTGGTTAAGTCATTTTCAAGATATTTAGAAAAAACTAAAAAAGTACTGAAATAAAGTACTAATAGATTAAAAATTCAGTTTATTGGACAAAGTTTTTTTATTGAAGTTCTTCTTCAATTTTTGTACAAAAATTGAAGAAGAACTTCAATAAAAAACTTTGTCCAATAAACTGAATTTTTAATCTACTAAGCATAATGGACATTAATCAACATAATTTAGAAGTACTAATGTTTATGGACCGATATGTACCAAAAACTAATCAGCGCTTCATTTTGTTAAACTAATGGTAGGTTTTCAATTTCATTTCAATCAGCGAAAAGGTGTGGAAAAAATCGTGGACGAAAAAAACGATAACACACACACACACATACATACATACATACATCCCCACGCACTTCCAAAAAAAATGGCACTTTTTGGCCTCTCGACGAAATTCCAGGTAATTTTTGGCAAAACCGTCACGTGCTAAAATTCAATCTCATTGAATACTTCAATTTGTGACCTTAATTGAGTCTATGGGTTCCGTAGTCTTTACCTGAGGACCCTTTGAAGTCGCGCTTGCCTCGAGAGCGATTCCAATACTTTCTCCCATGCTTCGCATTGGATAAAGTAAAAAAATTCTAATGGAATCTATTTTTGTAAACTTGGGTTAAATCTACCATAATTACGCCATTATTATAAGAAAAGCAGGGGTGGTCAAATATTTTTGGCTTGCAGTACGCTTTCGTCACTGGACATTTTACGACCCAACGTTAAAACCATTACTATAGAGCAGTGTTCTGCAACCATGGAGGCCTTGGTTTTGGGGGTCCGCGAGTTACCTATGTTTCATAAGTAAGACATTTTTTAATATTTTTAACTGTTCCAAAAACTATTTTTAAATAATTACACAGGCTGAAAAACAATGAGTAAAAAGAAAACGATTTTTTATTTTATTTCGTCTTCTACAAATCCGAGTTCTACTACAAACAGTCAGTGGCGGATTTAGGTTCGACAGCCCCTAGACCCCGTCCGATATGGCTCTATTTTTACTTTATAATAATAATTATTATAATCAAACATCTAATCGTGCTTGACGTCATGCCTACATACCTGACATTTATTACTTGCATTATCATAAGCGTGACCATGACAGCTCATTATGTCAAGATCATTTTTACTTTTTACTTTATCCAATGCGAAGCATGGGAGAAAGTATTGGAATCGCTCTCGAGGCAAGCGCGACTTCAAAGGGTCCTCAGGTAAAGACTACGGAACCCATAGACTCAATTAAGGTCACAAATTGAAGTATTCAATGAGATTGAATTTTAGCACGTGACAGTTTTGCCAAAAATTACCTGGAATCTCGTCGAGAGGTCAAAAAGTGCCATTTTTTTTGGAAGTGCGTGCGGATGGATGGATGGATGGATGTGTGTGTGTTATCGTTTTTTTCGTCCACGATTTTTTCCACACCTTTGCGCTGATTGAAATGAAATTGAAAACCTACCATTAGTTTAACAAAATGAAGCGCTGATTAGTTTTTGGTACATATCAGTCCACAAACATTAGTACTTTATTTCAGTACTTTTTTAGTTTTTTCTAAATATCATGAAAATGACTTAACCAATTTTGATGAAATTTAATATCCTAATTAAGTACCTTGGGGGCCACAAAAAAGGTTAAATAAAGTTTTTAGTAAAATTATATTTTAATGTACTTTACTCAAGAACATATTAATATTTCAAATGAATTTGGATAAAGATTAGCAACGATCCGTTGCAGTTTATTTTTAAAGCGTTTAAACAGCATTCTCAATATCTTTAGCTTTAAGATCAGTATTTGGTATAAATTTTAAAAATTTCTCTAATCTTTCACCATTTTCACGTATATGCTATATAAGCTGATCGACAAGTGCAATAGAATCTACAATGATACCAAAATACTTTGCATTTTGAACTTCAGTAGACTGTTGTTGTAATATTTTATCATGAATCAATTTTCTTAAGAAACTTTTTGTTTAACAATTTAATAAATACTTATTTTTGTTTAACACTTTAACAATTATTATCATAAATATTTAAAATGAATTTAACTTTAAAGGACATCATAGATATTAGTTGAAATATCTTTACATTGCATATCAGAGAGGTTCGTCCCCTTAGGAATCGAACCCAAGCGCTAACTAAGCTTGCCGGGCCAGTAGCCAAACCCTTAAGACAAATCTCTCTCTGACATGCAACATATATAATTATTATAGCTAGAAAAGACACCCAAAAAGATACTTAAAACTTTGTTTTCACTATAAATATTTAATTTTATTTATTTTCATAGAAAGACGGACTGGTAAGTGAAATAAGTAGGTTATAATGAAAGAAAAGACAGTCCATAAATTATTTTATTTTATTTTTATTCAATTTCGGAAGTTTCGGAGACTTTTTCTCTCCTTCTTCAGGGCATTGAATAGTAATATTACTCACCAATCAATAACTATTCAATACCCTGAAGAAGGAGAGAAAAAAGTCTCCGAAACGTCAGAAATTGAATAAAAATAAAATTAAATAATTTATGGACCGCCTTTCATTATAACCTAATTATTATAAATATTTTAATGAAATTTGTTCATATATTCACAGGAAATCTAAGTCAAATCAATTTTTAAATTTTAATCGTTCTTAAATTTTACAGCCTCTCTAAAAAAATTTAATCGCCCCTAAAATTTTGCCGCACGAGGCCAGGGCCTCACAGGCATAACCCTAAATAAACAGTTCAAATAAGGATTGTCAAACTATGGAAAAATCAACCTAAGTGTTAAAAAGAGTTGCCCATAAGTCTACAGTCGTAGATTTGTCCAAATTTAAATCACGAAAACATGAATCAAATTATTTTCATTACGGCATTTCTAGAGTTATAAATGTTATAATCGATAAAATTCAAATACCCCAATGTGTAATTTGTGGAGAAGTTTTGGCAAATGGTTCTATAAAGCCCTCAAAATTAATACGCCATTTAGAATCAAAACATCCAACAAAGTTTTTTTTTAATTTATATATTATATACAGGGTGTTCAAAAAATAGTAGTCGATCCAGACAGGTCTCCGAATTGTAAACCAGAGCTCCCATTCCAAAAACAAGTAGAGAAAATAAGCCTCGTGTGCAGCTGGCTTAAGATAATGAAAACAAATAGAAAGATGTAATTTCCATCTTACCGATCCATGAGGCATGATCAACGCTTATTGTGTCCTCGTGAATTCCCGATTGTAATTGCGGAAGTGCGATAGCAGAAAAGCCCATAGCCATTCCTGGGGAAAGATTCGCCACATTGACGATGATCCCCGTTAAAATCTGAAAATAAAGTTAATCTCTTTAATATTATGATAAGAGAAATTATCTAACATCGATCAAATTAATTTAAAATTTTCCACCGCTTTTTTTTATTGGATTATGTATGAAATGATTAGAATACTATTTATAATTATATTCAAACGCCTCCCAATCAATCACATACTGATTAATTTGTCTATAATAAAAAAATATTTTTTTGTTCTCAAATTTAAAATATTTAATACTTGGAACACCGAGCGATGCTCGGTAATTTTTTTGATGAGTTAAAAGAGATATGTTAATATTATTTTTCAGGTAAAAAGGTCGATAGTTTTTAAGGAATTTGGTGTTGGTAATTGGTGAAACATTTTTTTTTTTTTTTAATTATTGGATAAAAAATACTTGGTAGGTTTCATATTAAGATATAAAAAATAAAACGAATTTATTTTTGGAGAGTCTTTTATCAAATAATTTTTTAAAAAAAAGGAGGGAGGAGAGTCTTTTATCCAATAATTTAAAAAAAGGTCGATTTTTAATCGCAGCCAAAATAAAATAAAATTGAAATAAAACTTAATTTATATTTTTACCAACGTTTACACCCGCTAGGGCCATCATCAAGACGTGTATTACTGGCCACAAAACTTTGAATATGATTGCAATTAAAAATAATATTAATATACACCGAGGTTCTTACGTTTTTAAATCCTGAAGTAGGAGGTACGATCCTTCGAATTGTCGCATTTTTTAAGAGAAATAAATTGATATTCTAATAAATTATTTTATAGAAAAATTAGCTAAATTGACAAATTCTAATATACAATAATATTTGTTATAACTTATTTGTGGAATTTAAAATTTAAAAACCAATTAATTATTAAAAGGAAATTGAATAAAAATATAATTATACATTTTTATCTAGACAACCACCTGTTAATAATTAATTCAATTAACAAAAAACCCATCAAAAACAACTTAGGCAAAGATGAGACCGTGACAGATCAAATTGTCAACACAAAAACCCCTTAACCTATGAATTTCAACCAAATCGTTAGAGCCGTTTTCGAGAAACCGATTCTATTTACCTATATATAGTATATACAAGAATTGCTCGTTTAATATAATAGCTTCAAGGCCCGCGGCGGCCATCTTCCTAGCCAGGGGGCTAGCCCCTGGACCCCCCCCCCCCCCCTAAAACACACCCAGCACCCACACCCACACCACCACCACCCCAATGTACAGACAAAACCTTAATTTTATATATATAGATAATTTCATTTAAATTGGTAGGTGTAGCGGCCCGTTCTTGCTCATGTGCCTCGAGCCTTGAGACACGGCCGCTAGATGACTCAGTCGGATCGTTGTGAAATATTATCACCCATGCTATATTAAAGCGACTCGATTCGATTGGGAAGCGAACGGATTCGGACACGCGAATCTGGAGGGCCAAATGCCAACCAGCAGCCCCTCCCCTGCATCACACCCTTTGTTTCTTGTGTTTTACACGACGTTCCAGTCCAGCATCCAGTTCTGAAGCTGAGTTAACTCTGCACATGTGCAAAGTGTATTATAGTACTCTGCATTATTTCAACTCTTGTGTCAGTTTAGAGTGGCGATCTGGCATTCTATCGGAGAGTCGTTCTTGATTAGATAGCAGCTGCCTTCTGGAATGGTCAAGAATTCGCCTTCCTTGTAGAGGACGGGGTTTTGGCAATCGATTGTGACATAAACAAATCCCTTGTGAACAAAATGGACTTGGGTATAAGCTGATGGAGTCATGCTATAATGTGTGGCCCCTGGGGGGTATTTCATCAATTTGCCGGCCGCGTTTTTCTTATGTACAATTTTAACTTCCGGTATTTTCTTCAATTTCTTCTTTTCTGTTGCGGGCTTTTTTATTGTCTCATTTTTCGGTTTGTTTTTAACCGACTTCAAAAAAGGAGGAGGTTCTCTATTCGATTGAATTTTTTTTTTTTTTTTTTTTTTTTGTGCCTATGTTACCTAATATCTCCGCCAATTCTCAACCGATTTTGAAAAAATTTTTTGCATTGGGTCCAGTCTAGCTTCCGATTGGTCCCATTTTTTTCGTATTTTTTTCATAGGTATTAGACCTTTTTTATTAGGTTTGTTTAGACCTAACCTCTTTGTTTATGAACCGATTTCGATGGTTCTTTTTTTATCCGAAAGGGGGTGTCTTAGGATGGTGTCATATTAATTTGGTCAAGTTCTGATGATATGATCACTATTAATAACATCACTAAAAAGAGAAAAATAAAAATAATTTTTAAGAAAAAATAAAAACCGACTTCAAAAAATTAAATGCAACAAATAAAATACACTAAAAGGTATAAAATAATTATTATCTTATTTAGTTACAACTAAACGACGAAATATTAACATGAAATTACTTTTTGAAGTTGGTGCCAAACATATACCTTTTATGAATCGCACTCGACGGATCTTACTTAGTACGTTTGAGGGTATGCTCGCTTATAGGTATAGTTAGTTTGGCACCGACTTCAAAAAGTAATTTCATGTTAATATTTCGTCGTTTAGTTGTAACTAAATAAGATAATAATTATTTTATACCTTTTAGTGTATTTTATTTGTTGCATTTAATTTTTTGAAGTCGGTTTTTATTTTTTTCTTTAAAATTATTTTTATGTCTCATATTCCGTTCAACAAAAGGTCTATTTGTATTTTTATTATTTGTTAATTTCTCCAAATTATTTGTTGGAATGACTTTTTCAATTTTCAATTTATCATCTACAAGATCTAAGGGGATGTTATCAAAAATGCTTTCCACTTCTTCGGGCTTGATGAGTCCTTTGAAGGCAAATTTTATCGACAGGGTCATAATCCTCGAATTCAACAAAGCCGAAACCTCGTTTTTTTCCAGTTTCCTTGTCGGTAACAATTGCGCATGATAAGATGGTGCCATACTCCTTGAAGTATTCTCGTAAATCCTCCTCATTAACATCCTCCTTAAGTCCTCCAACAAACACGGCCGCTAGAGTAACCATGACGACTCTTTTTGTTGGGGGGCGGACATAGGTACAAGCGAGGGGTGATCCGCGATTGGAAGTAGGTGTATTTTGGAAGTACTTGGAAATATTTGGAAGTATTGGAAATGTTTGAAAGTACTTGGGAATATTTGGAAGAGCTTGGAAATATTTGGAATAACTTGGAAATATTTGGAAGTACAGGTGGAAGTAGGTGTACAGCATATTAGGTCGCGGTTCACCCCTCGGGTACAAGGTACATACATAGATAGGTACAGAGGCAGGCACAAATGTGCAGTAGTATAGGATAATATTTAATAAGAGTAGATAAATATAATATATATTACATTTTATAATTGTTTTAGATAGGAAAACATTACGCATTTCTGTATATTATGTCATTAAAAATATCTCCAAGTTTTATAGGCTAAGGTTATAGTGATCTAAATATATATTTTTTTAATAATGTCAAAGATAAAATAAGACAAATAAATTATTATAATTTTAATCAAATCCTCGAAAAAAAGGACCGCTCGCCTGCTTGCTGGGCGGGCATAGAATATATTCAAACAAAAATTTTGAAATTTTTTTTTGGGCTCATTGTGTTTTAAACTGTCTGAAATGTTGATAATTTTTTTTTCTGTCTGTGTGTCAGCATTCGTCTTTTATATTAAAATTTTGTTTTGATTAAACCACCTGTTTTGTTTTGATTCCCCCCATATTTTAATTATTTTTCTAATTAATTAAAAATATTTCAAATGATTTTTCTTTAAGTTTTTGACCTTGAAATGTTTAATAAATTTAATATGCCAATAACCTAAAAATGTCCGGTGATTGTGTGTGCAGATCCAGCGGTCCCAGCAAGCCGCAATTCTATTATATTATAGTTCCAGTTGCGAAGCCCGCCCAAGGCCAGGGGGCTAAGCCCCTCGTAATAATATAATTTATTCTCACCCCCCCCCCTTGGTACGCACGCCACTGGTATTGTCAATATTGAGAGAAAATGTTTTTTCAATCGTGGAATCTAATAGTAAATGTAATAATTAATCAAATAATTTATAATAATTTACGAAAGACCCCCCTGAACTAAATTTTGGACACATAAGCATTTAGTCATATCTCTCCTTTTAAATATGTGGACTCTTGTAGGGCAAATAGCTTTCTAGTATTTTTGTTTGAAAATGTTAGATTTTAAATTCCCCCGTATTTATTTAGCCCCTAAGCACGCCCATTCAGTGACCCCCATTGGATCTCTTTGGCCAAATAGGCAGGTTGTACGCCGTCGTCGTCGTTAAGATGATTATTAATAGTATAGATAGATTTTGTTGTTGAAACTTTTATTATTATTATTTAAAAGTCTCACATGACACTTTTACAACGGGGTCCAATTTTTCGCTACCCCATGCATGTGTGGATTGAAGTTAAATAAATTTCTACTCGGTGAGCTATTCATGAATTTTTCCCTGGAATTGTGTGTGTGTCCAAACTTGAATTTTTGCAAGAAACCTCGATAAAATTAATATGAAACATTTTGTACTGTAATTTAACTACCACATTCCAATTGTTAATATTATACATTTGAATACAAACATTATGGAAGTTGGCGAGGAATGATAATGTCTTATCTTGGCTGTGTAATTATAATCAATATAAATATTATGACTAGACAATACAAATATGGTGAATAGAAATACATTTTATAAATATAAATAAACTATTGTTTGTTATAAATTAATGAAAATGGATGTCCCTCAATTCTTAAATCCTCCTTTTCCAATCACTGCGCTTCCTTCTCCATATTCACTAAGGTGGTCCTTATTTTGGGTATTTTCGAATTTTAAGCTGACAAGGGCTCCTATGGTTCGAAATAAATAAAAAAATATCCCTCAAGTTTTGAGTCTTCTATCACACTATAACCTGTGCCCCCAGCGACCGGCTTCTCATCTAAATAACGTGGTTTTTGGCATTAAAATATCATTTTTTTATTCCCGCCAAAGTAACGGCTCAAAAAAAATTGAAATTTGTAGACTTTATCCTTTTA
>JALMQS010000228.1:3301680-3325805 GCA_024734495.1 Forficula auricularia
TGTAAATTATCTTCTTCTTTTTTGGACTGCCTCATCAATATCTACTTAATTCACTTATCAGTCCGTCTCCAAAAATTACTCCGATCTTATAAAAAGATAAATATTCTATATAAAATATAAAATTGTATTATACATCAAATTTAGCTTTGACTCGCGGAAGCCTTAAAAGCGTTTGAGTGGAACCCCGAGGTTCCGCGGAACACAGGTTGAAGAACACTGCTATATTAGCAAAGGTCGAAATTTGAGTAAGGTCTTGCATCTGAAGAGAGCATTTTTTTTAATCCACAAGAAAAGCTTAAGATTATATTTTTTATCATTATATTTCTAGATAGGATTATTAAAATTATCATTAAATTATAAGATTTGTATTTTAAATGAATATCTCTCAATAAATATTTACACATACATACACATATAATATACCTATGTAATTAAATAAAAGTAATCTTCGAAGTTATCAATATTTTAAATAAATTTTGATTTAGAGATAATGTCTTATATTGTAAAGGTATCAAATAATTTAAGAAATAGTTGGAAATCTTTTTAATTGTTTATATTTTTACATTTTTTAAAGAAAACTCGGGTGTTTCTCCAAATTAAAAGCAAGAGTATTGTATAAATTAATCGAATGTTTCTACATTTGATTCATTCATAGAATCAAATGTAGAGAATTTTTGTCAAATACTTGAGTGAAAATAATATTTGAGCTTATATATTTCTAACTTGAAATAATGATCTTAAATAAATTTTTGTAATTTTTTCTAAATGACTATAACAAAGAATAGTTGCCATATCAATGAGAATTGTTTTGACCGCGTCTTATTTGAAAATCGCGAGACTACTACGGATTACGCTAATGAAGTCTGCGGAGTAGTAGTAGTAACCACAGTAAGTCTCGCGATAAATATCGTTTTCAAATAAGCGCGGTCAAAACAATTCTCATTGATATGACAATTATACTTTGTTATATTAATTAGAAAAATTATAAAAATTTATTTAAAGAATTGTATGTATGCCACACTACTTGCACTTATCATCACTACGTTGTTGTTGTCTTTTTACTTTATCCTGCTTTCTTATCTCATATTCTCACTCCTGGACCCTACTACACGGTAAACCCTCTCTCCCAAATAATCGAATCAATATTGCCTCCTCAATTACTCTCGACTTAGACAAACTGAATAAATGGGGCTCTCAAAATTTAGTTAACTTTAATTCAAATAAGACTCAATGTTGTCTAATTTCTAGGCGCGAAAATAGAGATTTCCCTGATATTCACTTCGATTCGAATACCCTGAAAATGTGTGACAGCCTATCCATGTTGGGCGTCTCTGTCGCATCTGACCTGTCTTGGAATGAACACATCTCCTCTGTGGCGAAATCTGCAGCAAGGAAGATTGGCTTCTTATTCAGGTCCAAGCGATTTTACAAACCCCCACAACTTCTCACCATCTACAAGGCCCAAATCCGCCCCTGTCTCGAATACGGCTCTCATCTGTGGAGAGGAGCCTCAAAATATTCTCTTGCTACCCTTGATGCAATTCAGAAACGAGCCGTCAGGCTAATTGACGATTCTACCCTCACCGACTCCCTCGACTCGCTAGCTCATCGAAGAGATGTCTCTGCCCTTTCCTTTTCTATAGATACTATCACGGCAGGTGCTCTGACGAGATAAAATCAATAATTCCCCCAAAGCATGCTTTGCACGCAGCACACGTTTTGCCGACTCCCAACACTCTTTCGCTGTCAAATTGGAAAAGTGCCGGACCACTTCATTCGCGAATACATATATCCCCATGACTTCAAGGAACTGGAACTCTCTCCCAGCCTCTATCTTTCCCAGCACCTATGATCTTCAAACCTTCAAAACCAGGGTGCATGAGCACCTGCGTCTACACCCTCTCTCTTAATCAACTTTCCCTTCTCTTCGGTAATGCAAGGGTCTTTCGAGATCCATAGGGGCTACATCTTTACTGGTGCACCCCTTCTTGCATTCGATTGCATTAAAAAAAAAAAAAACTCTCGCTATTTCCTGGGGCAGAGCATTCGGAAATGGCACCTAGGGCAAGCATCAAAGTTGCACCCTTTCGTAAATTATCTAAATATAAAATAAATAAAAAAAGTCATAAATTTGATTAAACATTTTTATTTTCTGTTTTAGCACAAAAATTAATTCGTAAAAATTTACTTTCAATAGTCTTAAATTTAAAATTCCACCTTCCTTGCCTTCTGCGACGCAAGTAGATTTGTAACATTTTTAACCGACTTCAAAAAAGGAGGAGGTTCTCTATTTGACTGATTTTTTTTTTTGTGCCTATGTTACCTCATATCTTCGCCAATTGTCAACCGATTTTGAAAAAAAATTTTGCATTGGGTCCAGTCTAGCTTCCGATTGGTCCCATTTTTTTTTCGATTTTTTTTCATAGGTATTAGACCTTTTTTAACCGACTTCAAAAAAGGAGGAGGTTCTCTATTCGACTGAATTTTTTTTTTGTGTGCCTATGTTACCTCATATCTCCGCCAATTCTCAACCGATTTTGAAAAATTTTTTTGCATTGGGTCCAGTCTAGCTTCCGATTGGTCCCATTTTTTTTTCGTATTTTTTTCATAGGTTTTAGACCTTTTTTATTAGGTTTGTTTATACCTAACCTCTTTGTTTATGAACCGATTTCGATGGTTCTTTTTTTATCCGAAAGGGGTGTCTTAGGGATGTTGTCATATTAATTTGGTCAAGTTCTGATGATATGATCACTATTAATAACATCACTAAAAAGAGAAAAATAAAAATAATTTTTAAGAAAAAAATAAAAACCGACTTCAAAAAATTAAATGCAACAAATAAAATACACTAAAAGGTATAAAATAATTATTATCTTATTTAGTTACAACTAAACGACGAAATATTAACATGAAATTACTTTTTGAAGTTGGTGCCAAACATATACCTTTTATGAATCGCACTCGACGGATCTTACTTAGTACGTTTGGAGGGTATGCTCGCTTATAGGTATAGTTAGTTTGGCACCGACTTCAAAAAGTAATTTCATGTTAATATTTCGTCGTTTAGTTGTAACTAAATAAGATAATAATTATTTTATACCTTTTAGTGTATTTTATTTGTTGCATTTAATTTTTTGAAGTCAGTTTTTATTTTTTCTTAAAATTATTTTTATTATTAGGTTTGTTTAGACCTAACCTCTTTGTTTATGAACCAATTTCGATGGTTCTTTTTTTATCGAAAGGGGGTGTCTTAGGGATGGTGTCATATTAATTTGGTCAAGTTCTGATGATATGATCACTATTAATAACATCACTAAAAAGAGAAAAATAAAAATTTTTAAGAAAAAAATAAAAACCGACTTCAAAAAATTAAATGCAACAAATAAAATACACTAAAAGGTATAAAATAATTATTATCTTATTTAGTTACAACTAAACGACGAAATATTAACACGAAATTACTTTTTGAATTCGGTACCAAACAAACTATACCTATAAGCGAGCATATCCTCCAAACGTACTAAGTAAGATCCGTCGAGTGCGATTCATAAAAGGTATATGTTTGGCACCGACTTCAAAAAGTAATTTCGTGTTAATATTTCGTCGTTTAGTTGTAACTTAAATAAGATAATAATTATTTTATACCTTTTAGTGTATTTTATTTGTTGCATTTAATTTTTTGAAGTCGGTTTTAATTTTTTCTTAAAAATTTTTCCTAATCTATTTTTTGGGTTTTTTTGGGACTCTGCACTGAGCAATAGGTATCATAACCTTTTTTACTTTACCATACATGGTATGGTCAAGTATTGTAATCGTGCATGAAAAAAGTGTTTTTTTCCTTCTTTTTTTCGAAATATCTCAAAAACGGCTGAAACTATTTTTATTAAAAATAGATGTGTGGCACTCGGGGACTGCCGCGGTAAAGCTATTGCATATCATTTTTTATCAACTTATGCAATATTTTTTTCTTTGATATTAATTCAAGTTACACTTTTTGAGCGTGGTGACCGATAAGAAAACAATGTTTTTTCTTTTTCTTTTATTGAATAAATGAGAAGTTAATATTGTTTAAAATATTTTTATTATCTTACAATACATGTAGGTTATTCAGGAATTTTTATCATTGTAACTATAGGTTTATGGTAACTGAAATAAGAAACATAAGTTTGAGACTTGATATCCTCTAAATATCTGGAAAATACCGCGTCAATGGTGGTCCCATATTTTGTTGTGGATTCTTGTGGATCATTATTCATTTTCAAATTCAATTTTTCCGAAAGAAAAGTTGTCAACCGCTCTGAATTTTTATCAGTGAAGTTGATGTTGAAATCGCCAGCCAAGATAAGTGGAAATTTATTACCATTTGTACCAAGTATTTTCGACCCTTCTTCAGTGTACTCCAGTAAAGTGCGATGAATAAAATGGCTCTACCTCGTCCAATTTTGGATTCGGAAAATGTAAATTGCTACCATTACTATGTGTAAAGCTATTTCTAAGTTTTCATAACCACGCACAAATATCTCCAACAAATGGGCGCCTAACATTAACATCACTAACGTGTGCAATATTTATTTCAATAATCGGAGTCATAATATTAGTAACATTATTATTATTTTGGTAAATAGCTACCCCACCTTTTGGAACAGTAACTCGTTTGAATTGAACAATACAATTGAAATGAGGTATTTCAATCGGATTATCACGTGTCATGCAAGTTTCGGTAAGAAGTAACACATTTGTTTGCCTCATAACTGAATCATGTAAATCGTATTTGTGACTATTTAGACTTTGGCAATTGACAGTCATTATTGAAATGCCATTTCTATTACTAATGAAATCTAAGACAATTTGAGCTATCGTCTGAACACTATTTAGAGACAGTCTTTTGAATTCTTGCAACAAAGATGCAGTCGATGCAGCTTGCCTTCGATTATGATAAAACTTGAATGTAGAATTATCGTTTTTTGTCGTGATATACAATTTTTCAATATTAGTCACCCGAGAGAGCGCAACAAAAACGAGCTCCTGAGAATGTGCTTTACTATACTCATATACTATTTCGTCAAAAGTTCTACCTTGCGACTTATATATAGTTAGAGCAAGAGCTGAAGTTAATGGAAAATGTTTGCGTTTGGCTATACATTTTCTATCCGATGTTAATGAGAATATTTGCTGTTCGTAATTCAATGGGAACAGCGAGATTATGCCGACTCTATTTTGCACTGCTAGAGTGGCTGCTTTTGCCTTTTTTCTACCCACTTAATCTGAACCACAAAATTCCAGCCAAACTCTAATCAATGTGTTACTTTCATCAAAGTTTAAATGAACCAATTTCCCAACAGCACCTTTGCATAAACCGTCAGCAACGTCGAAACCATGGCATTTAGGTCTGTTGGTTGTAATAACATAATGCTTTCCAACAACAAAAGTAATGTGATAAGGCAGTCCTCCAGTGTCAATAACAGATTTTTTAGAGAGGAACATCTCTCCTGCCCGATCCGGTTCCGCTGGCTTTCGGCTGGCCGCTTGGAGGGGACCCTGGGCTGTGCCGGTCGGAGTGGGGGGTGTTAGGTTTATTTTCGTTAAGGAATTTCTTGATTCGGTCGCCACGCTCAAAGCCCGCGATAAAAGCTATGCAATAGCTTAAAAATTGAGCGAAACCATGGCATTTAGGTCTACAAAAAAGCTCTAATAAGGGAACATCGAAAAAATTATATTTTTCGAGATAATAATTGTTTTGTCAAAATGTCTGTTAGTCTGTCGCCTGTCTGGCCGTCCATTAGTCTGTGCGTTACCAAATTTTTGTGGACGAGCTAGTTCAAAAACTAGTGTGAATATCGAAACCAAATTTCACAAGTAGTTTTGGTCCAATGAGATTAAGAGCTGATTAGATTTGGTGCATATCGACCCAAAATTAAGGGGGTGGAGGGGGGTTAAAAATTAAAAATCTAGGCCATTTGAGCAAACTCAACCAAATTTTGTATACATAATCAGTGGGACCCCAGAGGTCTAAAAATGCAAAAACTAACCGCCCAAAATGGTGGGGGGGAGGGATTAAGGGTCAAAAAATGAAAATCTCATGGCCTCTTGTACCAAAATCAACCAAATTTTGTATACATAATCAGTGGGACCCCAGGAGTCTAAAAATGCAAAAACTAACCTCCTCCCCTAGATGATTATAAATAATTTTATTAAATATTAAATATAAGTGAGGGCCAGGTTGTATGGTAAAGTCAAGTGGATGGCCACATCAGAACACGTCAGCTTGTTTGACCCTATTGTAGTTCCCCAAATACGAAAGCAATATTTGCATCAGAAATTTTCTCTGGAGAGAGACGGACTCGTAGAACTTTTAATTGGAATTGACTGGAAGGCAGCCCAGGGATAGGAGGGAAGAATTCTCTGAAAACGTCGGTTTAAAGTGAAAGGAGGAAGTGATCTAATAAATTACACCTTATTTAGATATGTGTTAATCTTTTTCTTTCCGCTCTACCCCTGGGCTGCCTTCCATTACTTTCAATCGAAAATATTATGTTTAACTTACTGAAATATCGCTCGCAACTTTCGACGGATATTACAATCATATATTAATCTGAGTTGAAATGCTCGGAAGAATGCTTTCATCTCGGTACTGAACAATGGATTCTTACTTGAATATGAATTATACGTATTGTAGGTTTATTTTAATTTTTAAATTTAATAATTTCCAAATTTTGTGCTCCCTTTGAATGGCGCCCAGGGAAGGACTCACCCTAGGTACGCCACTGGCTGAAACGGATTCTCTAATCTGTTATCTCTCTCATTACACAAGTTTTGCCTTTCTACCGAAATGGACCTTATGCGATTCTCGAAAACGGCTCTAACGATATCGATAAAAATTGGTGTACTTATCAAGTCTCATGAGTTATTAGTCGTGTATAAATTTTAATCCGATTGAAATCAAGGAAGGGGGTGTAAATTAGTCATGTCGTAAAATAAATATTTTAATAGTTCATATCTCTTCTTCAGTAAGTCGCAGAGTATTGAAAATTTTAAACTTGAGCTATCTAGAGGCTACAAGAAGTTCCACAAGATTTTGGCTAAAATAGAAGTACCGGAAGTTTATCTTTATGTACGTAATAATGTACCCCCAGCATTTCGCAACCATAAATCTCAGAGCTAGGAAATTCGAAACTTAAGCTCGATATAGGCTAGAAGGGGTTCAGGAAGCTATTGGGATGCCCCCCTCTGCGTGGCGCAATAAATCAGTCAATTGAAATCGGAACACCGTAAATGGACATTAACATGAAAGATTTTTCGTTTTTTTTTCTCAAAAACGGCACTAACGATTTTTTTAAATTGGTGTACTTATCAAGTGTCATGAGTTATTAGTCGTGTATAGATTTTAATCCGATTGAAATAAAGGAAGAGGGTGTAAATTAGGAGTGTCCTAAAATAAATATTTTAATCATTCATATATCGTCTTCGGTAAGTCGCAGAGCCTTGAAATTTAAAACTTAAGCTATTTAGAAGCAAAAAGTTACCCAGGATCGTTCGGTGCTCCAGGCACTAATAATAAAAAAATTGTCTCGCAATTTTACCTACCTTGTTAATATGATTGCATATGCTGGAATTTGTTGGATATATTTTTACAATATTAATAAAGATGTATCCTAAATTGCTATAGTTTATTACCTGAATCTATTTTTTTTGTTCATGTGTAATATGTATATTTGTTGATGTACATTTTTTAATCAATAAATTGTTTTTCATTCCTTCGCGTCCCCTTAAGAATAGTGCTTTACAGGTTGAGAGCCGCTGATTAATAAGAAGAAAAGGTTCTTTCATTCAAATTAAAAATATTTTCTTATTGAGAAAAACAAAGTTCTTGACTTCTAAGATGAGATCATTGAGGTGGTCTACCCTATTCTTAAAAATTTGTGATTCTGTTGAATGTATCGAAAATAGAATAAAACAAATTTTTAAGTTTCTAAAATATTTCAAAGATAAGTGAATAACCGTCCTTTAATTTCAATCAAGATAAAATTAATAAATATTAAAGAACATTACATAAAATGTGTTGAGACCCTGTTGCCTTTTTACTACGAAATAGTAAAACAGGTATCTCCAACTATTTATAATGTAGACGACGGCGACGATTGTAGCTGGTGGCGGTACTACAGCTGTCACTGTAGTAAATTGGTAGTATGTGGTAGAAAATTGCTTCGGGTTCCAAGATAATAAACTTCAATAAAAAGTAAAGATTATTTTATAAATATTAAAGTTTATTGCAACAGAAGTTATATTGTTGAGTACAGAAGAGTTTAAAACAAATAGTGGTAAAAATGTAAGTTTTATAAATATTGATATAATGAACTGAACAGTATGATGTCAAGTTCGACTTATTGATGGGACTCCATGTGAGATCCCGCGGGTAGGGCTTCCAAAACAAACTCCCGGAGAGACTGTCTTAGCTTTTTCAAAAGCTTCCCTTTATACTAGAATCCTGTCAAAGTATATGTGTTAAAGCCTTCTTGCCACAACTAAAAATAATTAATTTACACATTTATCTCTTTAATATTATTTTCAATACCGAAGAAAATATGTTCTCTTAATGAGGTACCTGGGGTTAGAAAATATATATTGGATTTATTATTACCCTATTTCCTTACAATTTCCTCTTAAGACACATGGCTTTTGATACTCATGAATTTCTATCAAATGCTTATTTAAATTGTCAATTTCTATTTTCAAAGCGTATGTGTGAAAACATCTGTATCGTAAATGAAAATAATATATTTGTATTTTTCTAAAATTATTGGATAAAAAATAATTGGTAGGTTTCACATTAAGATATAAAACATAAAACGAATTTATTTTTGGAGAATCTTTAATCTCGATATATATATTTCGGGTGACTAACCCATCTTCAGGAGAAACAGAAAGTAACTGACCTGGATAAGTCGAATTTGAATACAAGTCAATAGTAAAATTTATTTTTAAGATAACAAAAAGGGTAAATATTTAAAATTAGTGGAGGGAGAAAGGTAGGAAGTCTATTTTGTTTAATTTTGAATGGCCTTCCTACCTTTCCCCTCCACTAATTTTAAATATTTACCCTTTTGTTATCTTAAAAATAAATTTTACCATTGACTTGTATTCAAATTTGACTTATCCAGGTCAGTAACTTTCTGTTTCTCCTGAAGATGGGTTAGTCACCCGAAATATATATATCGAGATTAAAGATTCTCCAAAAATAAATTCGTTTTATTTTTTATATCTTAATGTGAAACGTACTAAGTATTTTTATCCAATAATTTTAAAAATTGTTTCACCAAGTACCAACACCAAATTCCTTAAAAACTATTTTATTTTTCTGCTTAATATTTTAATAATATATTTTTTCCCTTGCACTCATTTACATTTTCTAAACAGAAAGACAATCTGATCCCTTAATTAGATGTCTGGCATTTTAATACTCAAGCGATGGCTGGTCCACTTCTTGACAAATGATTGAAGCTTGATGAACACATAGGTGAAAAGAAAATTTCTAGACCAAACTGTCTAATTAACTAGTATCTTTTAATTATCAGATTCAGAAAAGTTTAAATATGAAGATAAATATCAATAATTTGTTTTTTACATCTGTCTGGGTTTGTCTAAATTCCGGTACTCACAATAACGCAAGAACTGCTGGCTATAGAAATGTCTTTCTGGCGCCGAAATGCTTGGAATTCCTTAAGTGAATAAGTAATTATATTTTGAACTTTCAAGCTTCAGAACTTCGGGTTCAAAAATTGATTTTTGGCACATAAATTTGTAATATTAAAGTGGCGGCGATTGGGAGTTAGAAGTGGAGGGGGAAAGTCAAAGGCCGTACGCAGAAATATATTTCGGAGGGAACAGCTGCAATATAAAAGTATTTTAAGAGTTCAGAAATTACCAGTAATAAAATAAACACCAAAAAAGGTGATAGTTTGCCAAAGTCCAATCAGTGAGTACTCTATGGACTGTTTTATACCCTATTAGGCCTCAACTACATAATATACTAGGAAAAATAAAATCTTTGTTTAGATTACTTGTGCTAAACATTATTAATATTTAGCAGTCGTCAACATGATAAAAGAAATATAATTAGGTTATAAAACACACATTTAGGAATAATTTTCTTTTTTAATAACTCCAAGGTATTCTCAAAAGAATGGGGGGGGGGGACTGCCTCCGTAGCTCCCTCTAATCGCTGCCAGTGATATTAAACTGCACCTTTACCATACAAATCGCTAAAATTTACTGAAAACGTCCGGAATCTTGAACAGTTCTTACTTTTTCCTGAAATTTTAATATATTAAATAAAAAAAAGAGTTTTATACGCTGATTATCATGCAAGTTCCAGATTTTTTTACCACAGGTCAGAGTTTTGAGATATTATCGATCAAAACGACGAAAAAGGGCATTTTGACCTATTTTCGAGTCCCAATAGATATTAAACAGCAATATTTGAAATTAAAATATTTTTTTATATGTGAATACTGAATATTGTGACTCATTAAAACTCATAGGGAAGATAAATAATTAAAATATTTTGTTGACTTAATAGAAAGCTTCCTCTGTGATTTTCAAATTACCACTTGTTAGTGGCTCAATTAGAACTCAAGTTATAACTAAAAAACTAAAACCATATGTTTTTATCCTTTATAATCACGTAGTTTTAGTTTATCAAAGCGCACAGCGTGCGCAGGCCGAATTCGAGCATTATAGCTTGGCCGTCCACGCTGTACGCTATTTACACGAATAAGCATTTCGAGCCAAATTCGACCCCCCTGTAGCTCAAAATCCATTTGAGATACAGTGCTGAAATTATACACGTGTAATTATGTAATCCATCTTGAGGAGAGTACCAAAATTCAATAATATAGCTTAAATATATTCTGAGATATGGACCTGAGAAAATAGCTAATTTTGGCACTCACTCACTGACAGGTCATCAGAACCTATAGGTTACTTCCAATCATCCCAGCATCATGAAATTTCGCATACTAGTAGATTTTGGGACACAAAAATAGGAAAAATTCCAAAAACACAAACTTTCTATCTTTGAACCCCTTCAAAATGGGGGGAGGTTCAAAAATGAAAATTCTAGCCCATTGGACCAAACTCAACCAAATTTTGTATACATATTCTGTGGGCCCCCAGAAGGCTAGAAATGCAAAAACTAACCACCTAAAATGTGGGGGCGGGGTCAAAAATAAAAATTCTAACCCTTTGGACCAACGGGATTCATCATAGCTTACACAAAGAAGAGAAATCTCAATCAAAACATTATGTGAAAAAACAGGACAAGTTCGAAAAAGTGGTGAAATCTAGCGTGTAGCCAAGTTAAATTCACCAAGAATAATTAAGTTGAGAAAATAGTAGATCTCTCAACTTAATTATTATTCTTGGAGAATTTAACTTGGTTACACACTAGATTTCACCACTTTTCGAACTTTGCCTGTTTTTTCACAGAATGTTTTGGTTGAGATTAATTATAACTCGAGTCCTATTAAAAGCATGTATTAAACAGCAATATTTTGATTTCAAATATTGCTGTTTAATATCTAATGGGACTTGAAAATAGGTCAAATGGCTTTATTCGTCGATTTGAACGATACTATCTCAAAACGCTGACCTGTTGTAAAAAATCTGGAAATTGCATTATAATCAGCGTATAAAACTCTACTGGAATCCATTGTTAGATTTACAGTTACAAATTTTTGTTTAATTTTTGCCGAGCAGTGTTATTACAGAAATTTTTTATATATGTAAGTTACACAATCAATTCCCACAAGCTCAGCGATTCTTCTCGACGTCCGTTCCCACAGTGCAGTTTCTCATGGTGTTCTTTTAGCAACACAGCAATATTCTCCTATATATCTCAACTTGTCTAAGTCCTTTAGGACTTCTCGTCGCATCTTGCGTTCGAGCGGCTCACTGTATAACTATTGTATCAATTTGTCTAAGTCTTTGGACTACTCGTCTCATATTTGCGTTCGAGCGGCTCACTGTATAACTATTGTATCAATTTGTCTAAGTCTTTGGACTACTCGTCTCATATTTGCGTTCGAGCGGCTCACTGTATAACTATTGTATCAATTTGTCTAAGTCTTTGGACTACTCGTCTCATATTTGCGTTCGAGCGGCTCACTATATAACTATTGTATCAATTTGTCTAAGTCTTTTGGACTACTCGTCGCAACTTTGCGTTCGAGCGGCTTACTGTATAACTATTGTATCAATTTGTCTAAGTCTTTTGGACTACTCGTCGCAACTTTGCGTTCGAGCGGCTTACTGTATAACTATTGTATCAATTTGTCTAAGTCTTTTGGACTACTCGTCGCAACTTTGCGTTCGAGCGGCTTACTGTATAACTATTGTATCAATTTGTCTAAGTCTTTTGGACTACTCGTCGCAACTTTGCGTTCGAGCGGCTTACTGTATAACTATTGTATCAATTTGTCTAAGTCTTTTGGACTACTCGTCGCAACTTTGCGTTCGAGCGGCTTACTGTATAACTATTGTATCAATTTGTCTAAGTCTTTTGGACTACTCGTCGCAACTTTGCGTTCGAGCGGCTTACTGTATAACTATTGTATCAAGTTGTCTAAGTCTTTTGGACTACTCGTCGCAACTTTGCGTTCGAGCGGCTTACTGTATAACTATTGTATCAATTTGTCTAAGTCTTTTGGACTACTCGTCGCATCTTGCGTTCAAGCGGCTCACTGTATAACTATTGTATCAATTTTTCTAAGTCTTTTTGGACTACTCTTCGCATTTAGCGTCTGAGCCTCTTTGTATAATTACTATATTGAATTTACTTAATTTGCATTAATAAACTTTGTATTTATTTTTTAAAAAACCTCGTTCACTGATTGAAGAACATAATTCCTATACAGGGTGATTCACGGTCGATGGCACGTTAGACGTTTATGGAAAACGGAACGCAGGATTTTTCTGAAAATTTAGCACCTTACATTTTCTTACCTGTTCTATCGATTTAAAATATTTTCAGCATTGCGACGTTTTGGCTTCCATCGAAAAGTCGTAGCAACTTTATTTTTTTAAATGGAACACCCCGTATATTAACACGTTTTTAGATATTTATTATTAAAATACTAGTTATACCTGGCAACTATCCAGTTGCCGATATCACATCCTACCTCTATAAATTCATTAGATTAATTATATCTGGCAACCCTTCAGGTGCCAATACTAAACTTCACCTTTGTATTATAATAATGTTTAGAATAATAAGAATTGTAAAATGCAAGTCGTTATCTCAAGACAAAGATGACTCTTGCCACCCTTACCTCAATTTGCCACCCGTACCTCAATTTGCTACCCTTGCCTCATTTTGCCACCCTTGCCTCAATTTGCCACCCTTGCCTCAATTTGCCGCCTTTGCCTCAATTTGCGGCCTTTGCCTCATCCAGACAAATGCTACGACCTAGCTGCACCCGGATTGGCCATATTAAGAGATGCGCCGATTGGCTGTTTCAAGGGCCTATCATCGGCAGCCCTAGATGTCGGCTCAACGCCTATAAAGGTCGTCTCCCAAATTGAAGAGAGGTACAATTACTATCAATTACACTTACTTACTATTACCCATCCGACGTGAACAGTGTACCTCATGCTAGTGAAGACTGATCTATTATTATTTAAAGTTTCAGTACCTTCACTAACTCCTGTATTTATATTCACCTTTTAATAAATCGTGTTCCATCTTAAAACTTTGTTTTATTTGAAATTAACACAAACCATCAAATAACATAATTGGCGCAGCCGGTAGGATCAAACCACCAAATAACATAATTGGCGCAGTCGGTAGGACCAAACCATCAAATAACATAATTGGCGCAGTCGGATAGGAGCTCAGGACACTAGTACACGGTTATTAGTGGCGATTATTAAATCTTTGCCTGAGTAGTGTGGAAAACTTCCATTTATCTCTCGACCACCTTCATTGACGGGTCCCCAGTGTAAACCTAACAGAAGTCACTCGAGGAAAAATAAATCCACACCGAGACCTAACGCGACTCCCAGCGAAGCCACGACGAAACAGGACACGACTCCAGCGGACGCAATTGCCACTGCCTTAACGAGGAGCGGACGAGCCAGCCGGAGAAATCAAGAAATTCTAGAATCTCAGGATTCGAAGGGCGCAGTCAACACTGAGTGAGTACGAATACAGGCACTGTTTTCACACAACCCACCCACCTCCCACCTAGATTAAACAAAAAAAATTTTTTTTTCTCTCAATCTTGCAAAATTAATCATCATGAACATAAGCCACGCACTTGAATGCATTCCCGTTTTTAGCGGAGATTCCCAAGAACTGGAAAGATTTATTTCCACAACCGAAACGGTAAAAACCACCATCCCAGATGATCAGGGTCCCCTCTTTTTCTTATACGTTAGAAATAAAATAAAAGGAGAAGCAGCCACACATCTAGCAAATATGCATTGCGAGGATTGGCCCTCTCTTAAAAATAATTTGAGGCTTATATTTAAAGAAAAAAAAGATGAAGTTACTCTTAGACGGGAACTTTTCAAATTAGAATATAGTGAAATTAAAATCCATGACAAATATAACGAAATATTAGACCTAATTAATAAATTTGCAAGCCGAATAGACTCCTCAAGTGAATCCCAAATAGCAAAAAATATAGCAAAAAAACATTTCGATAGAGATTCCACCGAGGTTTTCACCAGATCCCTCCCAGAACCCGAAAGGTCGCAAGTCCTGGCACAAAATTTTAATCACATTAGCGAAATATACCAATATTTGGCTAATAGAACAAATTTATTTTTTAGAGAGAACCAACCAGGAAATTTTAGAAAATTTAACACTCCAAATTTTAACAACCCACCGAGGTTTTATCAAAGCTTTTCACAAAGTCAACCCCACCCCCAACGAGGCCAGTTCCAACAAAGATTTCCTCACCAAAATCAATTTAATGGAAATTTTACGCCTAGAAACCAATCCCGGCGAAATTTTTCTCAACAAAATTACCCTCAACAAAATTTTCCCCAACAAAATTTCCCTCAACGATTCAATCAAAATTTTCCCCAACAAAATCAAAACCAATCCCCGCGAAACGATTACCCCACCCCGATGTCGACACAGACAATTAGATCGAATAGAAATAACCAAGGAAATCAACAGAGCTTTTTCCAAACCGAAACAAACCAGAATTTTTTAGAAATGGGCCACCCGAACCACACCAGGGATAGTTTCAATAGTAATAGAGGAAATGTTTATAACAAGGGAACTTATCAAGGGAGAAATTTTTATAGTTCGGAGAAGGAAAATTATTGTAATAAACAGGCCGATTTTTCAAACCAAAGGGATAATCAATTAATTAATGCGAAAAATAAAAATGATAGTGTTAAAAATGATATTATTGAAGAATTAAATAAAACAAATATTGAAAGAAGGGATAATAAAGAAAATAAAAATGAAAGTTTATTAAATAGTATTGAGGAAATAAGTGAAACAATAGATAAAAAGATGAATGAATTAAAAGAAAATAATATTAACTGTTTAATCAATGGGTTAGATTCCGTTGCAGGTTTGAAAATTGAGTCTCCTCAGCTAATACAAAAAGAATTAAATATAGATGATGAAAAACTAGAAATAAACTCTGATAATGAAATTAATGAATCAAATGTAGGAAAAAATTTAATAAAAAATATAATTAACAGGGATAAGATTGAACAGAGTGAACAAACGATAAACAATCACTTAACTTCTTGCAATGAAAAAGAGCGGTCTGGACACGACGCAGCTGTATCTCATGCAGATAGTGATTTATCAAACTCAAGTTTTGAATCCAATTGCGAAAAGGACCGGTTAGTTAAAAACGCAGGTGAATTTCGTCCAATTAAAGTTAGTAGTAGTAAGTTAAATAGACAAAATGAAATAGGAATAAACACAGAATTAAGTAATGATTTAATACTAGGAAATAGAAATGAAGAAATGAAAGGGAAGGAATTGATAAATAATAATAAGAAAGTGGGAAATGAAATAAATAATAAATTTGAAAAACTAGATAAGGATAAAGTCAAAGTTATTCAAACAGAAAAGAAAGAAAGAAAAGAAAATATAATAAAAATTATTCAGGTAGAAAGGATGGTAGCTCCAGAAAAGGTTAATTTCAAGAATATGTCTCGGTTTAAAAATAATACAATTAAAATCAGAAAAAATTCAAAGGTATGTGGAATTTTAGAGAAAAATAAAATGGATAGACCAAAGTTATATAATAATTTGATTAGAGTAAAGATGAAATGCAAATTTAATGGGAAGAGTTTAGAGAAAAATCGGAAATTATATAAGGGTATAAATAAGTTTAAAATGAAAAAAAGAAAAAAAAATTGCTAATAGAATATAATTAATCAAGTAATTAGAAATAAAATTTTTAAAGATAGTTAATTAAATAATAGTTCAATAATTTCAATAAATAAATGGAGTAAATAAATTAAAAAAAAATAATAATAATAATAATAAACATCTATGTTAATTGAAAATAATTAATAATGCCCCTTTACGATAAATATGTTAATCTCAAAACAACTTATAATATTCTTAGGGATCACATTTCGGCCAACGACACAAAATTACTCTCTATCCAACTCGACTTGCTGGATTTTAATTTCACCACTCTTAGAACAAAAAATAACATAATTACATCCTTTCAAACAAGCACGAAATAAGTCATGCCAGCGAATGCATGGCAAATCATGACGGTTGTTATTGCAAGATTGAAAATCAGGAGCCATCCGACTGTATTAAAAATGTAATTATTAATAAACCCCACGAAAAATGTGAAACTCATCCTCTAAAATATTTCCCCGATTTTATGATCATTCCCCATTCAGACATAAAAATAATAAGTGTGGAAAACAGCGCTAATGTATTCGTAAGTTGCTCAAACATCAAGGAATATCTTGGTGTTGGTATATATAAAATAAGAAACAAAGAGTGCAAAGTGAATAATGTGCCAGTGCAAACCTCCCTTAATCCCAAAGAAGAAATTGTCCTCCCCAAACTCTCTAACCTAAAAAGACTTACAATGAATAACAATAAAGTGATAAAATTTTATGATCTTACAAAAATTAAAGTTGAGGACATTAAATTGAAAGAAATCGAAGATATAGGTTCGCAAATCCTA
This sequence comes from Forficula auricularia, assembly GCA_024734495.1. Taxonomy (NCBI): domain Eukaryota; kingdom Metazoa; phylum Arthropoda; class Insecta; order Dermaptera; family Forficulidae; genus Forficula; species Forficula auricularia. Next base: position 3,318,867 of record JALMQS010000228.1, read on the forward strand.
GACAATAAAAATTATATACTAATTACAATAATAATAATAATTTTAATATTTCTACTTAGCATTATTACCTTTAAAATGATAAGGAAAGGACAAAAAAAATAGAAAAATAATTACAAATATAGAATGCGCAACCTTCAGGATGCCCAGACCTGGAGAAAATTTAACCATAAGTGGATAAATTTTCTTTTAGAGGGTGGAGGAGTTATACCTGGCAGCTATCCAGTTGCCGATATCACATCCTACCTCTATAAATTCATTAGATTAATTATATCTGGCAACCCTTCAGGTGCCAATACTAAACTTCACCTTTGTATTATAATAATGTTTAGAATAATAAGAATTGTAAAATGCAAGTCGTTATCTCAAGACAAAGATGACCCTTGCCACCCTTGCCTCAATTTGCTACCCTTGCCTCATTTTGCCACCCTTGCCTCAATTTGCCACCCTTGCCTCATTTTGCCACCCTTGCCTCATTTTGCCGCCTTTGCCTCATCCAGACAAATGCTACGACCTAGCTGCACCCGGATTGGCCATATTAAGAGATGCGCCGATTGGCTGTTTCAAGGGCCTATCATCGGCAGCCCTAGATGTCGGCTCAACGCCTATAAAGGTCGTCTCCCAAATTGAAGAGAGGCAATTACTATCAATTACACTTACTTACTATTACCCATCCGACGTGAACAGTGTACCTCATGCTAGTGAAGACTGATCTATTATTATTTAAAGCCTTCAGTACCTTCACTAACTCCTGTATTTATATTCACCTTTTAATAAATCGTGTTCCATCTTAAAACTTTGTTTTATTTGAAATTAACACAAACCATCAAATAACATGATTTACTTTTTTTGTTAATATTGTCCTATACCTATCTCTATCGGTTTTTGAGATAAAAAATAATTTGTGTTAAATATGGTCCAAAACATAGCCCTAATTAAACTTAAATAAATTAGTGCTCTCAATTCATGAAAAGTTGATATTTTGGTGATAGTTTAGACGGGCTCGAAGTATTTAATTTACGCCGAGAAATCGACTCCATATTATACAGGGGGTGCTAAAATTACGATTATTTCCGTTATTAATAAAAGGGGTAAAAAGTTCGTTTTTTTTAAATGAGACCTCCTGTAAATTACTCTATTGAAAGACGAAGAAAAATGCTTTAAGAGGATATATCATGTCCCTATACCTAAAACATCAAGTTTTCTTTATAAAGCCGCTTTTTTGTGAAAAATTACTTTTTAATGAATTTAATTTTAACTAACAATGGCAATATCAAGCTTATGACAGTTTGTTGACAATTTATAAGTAACTTATAAAAAATAGTTTTTAAGGAATTTGGTGTTGGTACTTGGTGAAACGTTTTTTAAAATTATTGGATAAAAATACTTGGTAGGTTTAAAATTAGCTCTCTCAAATAAAACGAATATACTAAATAATCAATTAGAAGTTAAGAAAAGTACAATCATTACATTCTTTAAATATTTGCAAATTTGTTTTGTGTGTAAATTCTCATTTCTCAGAAGACCATTCAAAATTAAACAAAATAGACTTCTCCCTCCACTAATTTTAAATATTTACCCTTTTGTTAACTTAAAAATAAATTTTACCATTGAGTTGTATTCAAATTCGAAATCCTCATTTCTCAAAAGGCCATTCAAAATTAAACAAAAGTAGACTTCCTACCTTTTCTCCCTCCAATAATTTTAAATATTTACCCTTTTGTTATCTTAAAAAAATAAATTTTACCATTGACTTGTATTCAATTTCGACTTATCCAGGTCAGTTACTTTCTGTTTCTCCTGAAGATGGGTTAGTCACCCGAAATACAGGGTGGTCCCGAATTCATGGTACAAACTTTAATGGTAGTGTACAGGACATTGTTAACAATGAGTTATTGTATAGGAATGTATTTAGTGTAATAAGTATATGTAATATGTATATGTATGTATAGTGAATAATAGTAAATATAGTGTATAATGTATGTATAATGTATAGCCGTTATTTCCCCTGTTTACGCCTCACCGCGTCACTTGCGACTATACATTCCTACATTCCTATACAATAACTCATTGTTACAATGTCCTGTACCTACCATTAACGTTTGTAGCATGAATTCGGGACCACCTCTGTATATATATCGAGATTAAAGATTCTCCAAAAATAAATTGGTTTTATTTTTTAATATCTTAATGTGAAACCTACCAAGTATTTATATCCAATAAACGTATAAACAGTTTATTGACTATGTTCAACAAAATATCCCAAAAATATAGCAAATATTGATTATTCAAACTGAAGTTATTATAGTTTTTAAGGAATTTGGTGTTGGTACTTGGTGAAACATTTTTTAAAATTATTGGATAAAAATACTTTAACTTACTTTATATTAAGATTAATGTGAAACCTACGAAGTATTTTTATCCAATGAAGTTATTATAGTACAAAATAAATAATTTCAAAAGAACTTCGTTTGAATAATCAATATTTGAGATCATTTTGGGAGATTTTTTTGAACATCGTCAATAAACTGTTTATAAGTTACTTATAAATTGTCAACAAACTGTCATAAGCTTGATATTGCCATTGTTAGTTAAAATTAAATCCATTAAAAAGTAATTTTTCACGAAAAAGCGGCTTTATTAAGAAAACTTGATGTTTTAGGTATAGAGACATAATACATCGTCTTAAAGCATTTTTCTTCATCTTTGAATTTATTGAGTAATATACAGGGGGTCTCATTTGAAAAAATGAGCTTTTGACTCCTTTTATGAAAAACGGAAATAATAGTCATTTTAGCACGCCCTGTATAATATGAACTCAATTTCTCGGCGTAAATTAAATACTTCGGGTCTGTCTAAGCTACCACCAAAATATCAACTTTTTAGGAATTGAGAGCTCTAATTTATTTAAGTTTAATTAGGGCCAATTATTTTTTATCTCGAAAACCGATAGAGATACAGTATAGGACAATATTAACAAAAAAGTATTTTAATAAAAGGCTGGTTCTAAAAACGTGTTAATATATGGGGTGTTCCATTTAAAAAAATAAAGTTGCTACGACTTTTCGATGGAAGCCGAAACATGGCAATTCCGTTCCGTTTTCCATAAACGTCTAACGTGCCATCGACCGTGAATCACCCTGTAGGTATATATAAAATTTGTTCACTAAAATAAAATAAAATCAATGACAATAATTCATACATCGCGACAAACAAACATATGGGTCAAGTTCATAACAGTTGTTTGTTTTGAAGTTTAAAAATAAACCACTCAGTTAATTATTATTGTATTAAAATTACAACGCGCAATCTCTTGATGATAAATATGTTTACAATTACTAGCATATATTATATTATTTTATTGAATGATTTTATAAATATAAACAGAGGCCTAACTAGCGAACTTGGTGCCTAAAGCCAACTATGGCTACGGAGCATATACACAGAGTAAAATCTAGTTAAGGATATGCATCAATATTATGATTATGGGAATATGGGGTAGCTAAGGTTTTGAATTTAATTAATTTAGTACCTGGCTAACGAGCGATGCTCGGTAAATTTTTGCTTCAATTAATGGCTATGTATTAATCCCCGAAAACCCTCCCTCGCCCCCCAAACCCTCACCACTTCACCCCGACTCCTGCACCCTTCCACCTACCCCACACCCTTACTCCGCCCCCGAAACCCCGTACCTCCTCCCTCCGGACCCCCCCACCACTGAAACCCACCTGCAACCCCACATCTACCCCCACCCCCGCCCACGCACCCAGTTTTTGCATTTCTAGTCTTCAGTGGCACACAGATTATGTATGTATAGGTATATAAATAAATACGGTATAATTATTTTTTTATAATTAAAAAACATTTTTTGAGTTGATCAATTAAATTGTCAAATTAATATTTGGGGGATTTAAAACTCGATTTTTAGTCAATTAAATTTTACTAAACCAATTATTTTACATGAATTAATGTATACCTACATTGTATTTGAGGTTCGACTCCGGGGATTACTTCTCCACCATCGACTGTCCTTGATCATCTTTTAAGTCCTTGTTTTTAATAAGAGGAAAAAACTAATTAAATAAAAAAACCTTTAATCAATTAAATTAAAATTTATTAAACCAATTATTTTACATTAATTAATGTATACATTGTATTTTTTGCTTCGATTCCGGAGATTACTTCTCTACCATCGAGTGTCCTTATTCATCTTTAGTCCTTGTTTTTAATAAGAGGAAAAATCTAATTAGATAAAAAAACCTCTTTTCCGATAATTATTTCAATTCCATTATTCCCCAATCAAGTCGATTGGTTTTTTTTCATCCGACCACTCACCCCAATCAATTAAATTGCCCAAATTTAAGAAACCAATTATTTATTAAAAGCAAATTGAATAAAAATATAAATAAACATTTTTATCAAGACAACCACCTGTGAATAATTATTTCAATTAACAAAAAACCCATCAAAAACAACTTAACCGAAGATGAGACCGTGTCAGATCGAATGTCCAACACAAAACCCTCCTAACCAGTGAATTTCATCCAAATCGTTACAGCCGTTTTCGAGAACCCGACCGGATATATATACAATTTTTGCTCGTTTAATAAGAGTAGATACACAACATTAATTTATACAAATTATCAAATATTAATATAGTATATTGAAATGAAATAAAAGAAAAATTAAAATTGAAAACAAAGTTATTAAATAAGTTTAACTTATCGGGCTTTTGCATTCGCCAAATCATCAATGATGGTGTAAAAAACCACATTGGAAAAAAACATCATATTCGAAAGACAATAAACTTAAATTACTTCATTAATTGATAATCTTAAATGATTTTGTATTATTTCAAGTTTACTGAAACTTCTTGCACCGGACGCAACAGTTACAGGTAAACAAAGAAGTATTCTTAAACAAATAGTAATATTAGGATATCATTTACGCAAATCCCATTGAATCATTTCTTCTAAAATGCATAATGTATACAGTCACTGTAGCTTCTACAAGAAAGAGGTAAAACAGGTTTATGCAAAATTTTCTAATCATTAAGAATTACTATGTCTTTTTACAATGTCGCCTTGGGCTTTCGTCGCCACTTTCACCATAGGCTAGTTACGCTTCTGAATATAAATACATATATTCAAAACTTGTTTATAAAAGCAATCTGGATGTTGTATAAATTTTTTAAGATTTATTTATATAAAATATTTGTATATACAGGGTGTTTCAGGAGGAATAGTAAATATTATAGGAGGTGGTAGCAGAGGCGTAGCCACGGGGGGGGGGCGAACCCCCCAAGGGCAGGGCTCATGGGATGAGTAACGGCAACGACAAACCGTTTCTTATGGCAAACTAACCGTAATTAAATATATTTCATATGTTTAATCAAGAATTATGTTCTTTTTTTAATTTCTTGAAGTTCCTTTTTAGTCCAGTTAAATTGTTCTCTAAAGGGCCCCTTGCGGGAAAGTTTTGGGGTAGTTTTGATTTCTTGATCCTATATGTTTTTTGGTGTGCTGAATGCGAATCTGAGGTTTGCTAACAAAATTTCGTGACGGAATATGGTCAAAATGCAAAAAAATGGTAAAAAATATTGTTTTTTTGTGCCTATAACTCGAAAACTATCAACTTTTCGTAAATAACTTTCCTTTTCAAAATGAAAGTTTATAAAATTTCCTACAAAGCATATGATTCGAATCCTCAAAAGTGTCATGGAAAATGCTGGATATTTATAAATATAAGAGTTAGTAAACAAAATTTCCTAGAGAATGAGACAGAAATCGAGTTTCTAGGATGAGTGGTTTTCATTTTATGAAGGAAAGATTGTAATTTTTCGAAAAAACGGATCATTTCCCGTCATGGAAAATGCTGGATTTATATAAATTTTATGAAAAACTACGATTTTTTTGCAAAAAATTGCAGTTTTTCAAAAATTCAACCGCATTGCACAGCACGACCATTATCGAATTTAGATGAAACTTTGTTTGAATTGTATCAAATTTAATCAAGTTTGAAAATGTTTATAGTGGTCTTTGTCGGAAACGTTCTCTTTCACGGTCAAAATAGGAAAAAATCGAAAAAAGATCGAGGTTTTGGGATTTGCGGAAACAGAAAAAAACGCCAATTTTAAACTAGCGCTTGAGCCCGAACGGTTAGTGGGAGAAAAAACATAATTGATGAAATTTGTATGAAATTTTATGAATTTTCATTTTGAATAAGTAGGTTATTTACGAGAAGTTGATAGTTTTCTAGTTATAAGCAAAAAACCGCCAAAAAATTGGATTTTTTACCTTTTTTTTTTTTTGCATTTTCGCCAATGTTCCATAACGAAATTTTGTTAGGAAACCTCAGATTCGGATTTAGCACACCCAAAAACATAAAGGGTCGAAGAAATTACAACTATCCCAAAACTTTTCGGGTAAAAACATAATTTAACTGGACTATTTGTTTTAATAAAAAAAAATTCGCACTAAATATTTTGCTTTGTGGTTGACTTTGTGTGCTACGCCACTGGGTGGCAGTATAGACGAATTGCAATAAAAAATGCCATTTAACATGTGCCCAATTTTTATTGAGTACAGAGATACAGCTGAGTTCAATGCATTTTCGTTTCATGTATTGCTACGCTGGTTGCTATGGGCGTATTTATCGAATGTCAGCAGTAGAGTGTTGACTTTCAAGTTGTGAAGTTGTGCTTTAGTTTACATTGAAGTTTTCATTGTGATATGTTGGCCAAGTCTACTGTACTGTAGCGTGTAAACATCCCTCACGTATTTACACATGCTGAGTAAGCCGATATGGTATTTGTGTATGGGTTTTGTAATGGAAACGCTGCTGCTGCTTGTAGAGAATATGGCATACGATTTCCTAATCCAGATTCAAGAGGGTTTACTCGTGTGTTCAATACACTGCGTTACACTGGTTCAGTGCCCAGCA
>JALMQS010000228.1:3325905-3346776 GCA_024734495.1 Forficula auricularia
CCACGAGTATGTTTTTTTTTTTTTTTTTTAATGCAATCGAATGCAAGAAGGGGTGCACCAGTAAAGATGTAAACCCCGGTGGATCTCGGAAAGACCCTTGCATTACCGAAGAGAAGGGAAAGTTGATTGAGTGAGAGGTGTAGACGTAGGTGTCTATGCACCCTGGTTTTGAAGGTTTGAAGATCATAGGTGCTGGGAAAGACAGAGGCTGGGAGAGAGTTCCAGTTCCTTGAAGTCATGGGGATATATGTATTCGTGAATGAAGTGGTCCGGCACTTTTCCAATTTGACCGCGAAAGAGTGTTGGGAGTCGGCAAAACGTGTGCTGCGTGCAAAGCATGCTTTGGGGGAATTATTGATTTTATCTCATCAGAGCACCACGGCAGGTCCGTGATAGTATCTATAGAAAAGGGAAAGGGCAGGGACATCTCTTCGATGAGCCAGCGAGTCGAGGGAGTCGGTGAGGGTAGAATCGTCAATTAGCCTGACGGCTCGTTTCTGAATTGCATCAAGGGTAGCAAGAGAATATTTTGAGGCTCCTCTCCACAGATGAGAGCCGTTTATTCGAGACAGGGGCGGATTCGGGCCTTGTAGATGGTGAGAAGTTGTGGGGGTTTGTAAAATCGCTTGGACCTGAATAAGAAGCCAATCTTCCTTGCTGCAGATTTCGCCACAGAGGAGATGTGTTCATTCCAAGACAGGTCAGCTGTGACAGAGACGCCCAACATGGATAGGCTGTCACACATTTTCAGGGTATTCGAATCGAAGTGAATATCAGGGAAATCTCTATTTTCGCGCCTAGAAATTAAACAACATTGAGTTTTATTTGAATTAAAGTTAACTAAATTTTGAGAGCCCCATTTATTCAGTTTGTCTAGGTCGAGAGTAATTGAGGAGGCAATATTGATCTCGATTATTCGGGAGAGAGGGTTTGCCGTGTAGAGTGCTATCGTCGGCGTAACAATGAGTGGGGTTTGCCGTTTGACTCAATAAAGGTCGTTTATATAAATAAGGAAGAGTGTGGAGGAGATTACAGAGCCTTGGGGAACACCAGAGTTTGTGGAGAACGATTCAGATGATGTTCCATCCACCACAACTTTTATACTTCGTATTTGTATATGTATATGTGTATATGTATCTAGATATTTAACATACTAATTGAATTTTCTAATTAAGTTTTCCATTAGATCAGCGTTTCTTAAACATTTTTATTTGCGACCCTAGATTATATTTCTATATGGAATTAACAAAGCATTTTTATCTAGTAAATCATCATAAAGTAATTTATTTTAAAGCTAATCTTTGTTAAACATACCTATTATAATGATTATATAATTTATTAAAACTACATATTAAATTTAAATATTAATGAAATAAATGTGGTTGTTCTCTTATTAGAAAAAGAATCAAATCTTGGTTGAATATTTAATACTCTGTGGGAATTAGACCATCTTCAACATTTTTCAAATTTGATTGGTATTTTTATTATTTTATAATGCTGCAGAACGTCATTTGGCATAAATATGTAGTACAAAATGGCAAAAATATATTTAAGGTTTAGCAGTCGATGCTCCTTTAAACCCTCAAAAATATATATATATTTAAGGCCATTTCAGAAATTGAAAATTATGCCCTAATCACAAACCAAAATTCTCTCGATGATGTCCTCGATTAATTTTTGGTCATTACCCATTATCATTGACGTTTTGTGTTTTTGCAACCCCAAAATTTAGTTACATTACTCAAAATAAGGTCTCGCAACCCATAGTTTAAGAAGTACTGCATTAGATCAATTTAACAAATTTTCAATAAAAATAATAATAATAATAAACCTCCTTCAAAAGGAGAGAAAAAAATAATAATAAAATACAACCCAACAAAATAAAGAAAATAATCTTATTTCCTGAGGCTTTTGGAGTGCTTTTTGAAAATTAGCATTGGATAGACGGTATCAGCTTTAGTTTTTAAAATACATTTAATCAAATTTCTATAAAAATACGACTTTTGCCTATATTAAAAGCGTATTGATTCAGAACAGCAATACAAGAAATCAAAATATTTATAGTTTTACCATTAATTTAAATGAAGCTGAACTGATCAATTACAACAAAACCCCTTGTTCTTAGCTCAATGATAATTTGATTTAAGGTAAAACACAAACAAACTAAACCTATATTTTTTGACTGAGAAAAAAACATGGAAATGTACTCGTAGTTATAGTTTTTTTAATTATTATTATTAACTATTATAAATCGAAATCTGATTGAGATAAAAATAAGGTGTTAATATTGTTAGAGTTCGTGGCTGTGATGAAACTGCACTAGATGAAGGAGGAGGTATCAGCCAAAGACGGAATCACTGGATTTCAATAAAACACCTTTAATAAGACGTTTCGGCCCCTGAACTTTATTTGGCCATCTTCAGTCAATTAGGAGTTATACACACATATGTGATCGAGACTAAGCCTTGTCAAAAATAAATTTTTTTTTAGCTTCCATGTAAATTTATAACGTAGCCTGGACCCAAAAGTTTCAGAAATTGTTAAACTTTTGAGACTTTAAGATGGCCAAATAAAATTCAGGCCAAAACGTCTTATTAAAGGTGTTTTTATTGAACCCAGTGATTCCATCTTTGGCTGATGCCTTCTCCTTCTACTAGTAAAACATGTGTTATATTGGAAATGATCGACGAAGTTTTTTTCAATAAATAAAACGAAATATTTTGAATTCAAATATTACTTTTCTGAATCAATACTCCTTTAAAATAGGCAAAAATCACATTTTCGAAGTTTTTACCAAATATAAATCAAACTGAAGAAAAAAGAGAAACTTTTCTAAACACTCGGTAACATACTTGCAGTTTCATTGAATTAATTAATTTATTAAATGTTAATTTAAAACAACTGTTCAATTTTTTTATTATTTTTTACTATAGAAACGGATTAAACTCTGTCTGTCTGTATTCAAATACAAGAACAAAAAGTCGTAGCAAGTTCTCTCTTGTGCTAAAATATTTGTATTTCCAATGCGAAGGAGTGACTAGATTTTTGTAAAAATCAAACAAAAAATTGGGGGAGTTTTTTTTTTTTTTCAATTTTAACGTTTTGTCTGATTTGAATCAAAGTTTTGCACACTCAGCCTTTTAAGGTCTTAGGGAACTATTATATGCAAAAATAAACTTCCTAAAATGACCACGATGAGAGGGCAGGTGATATGATAAAGTTATGAGATGACCAGATGATGACATCACATATTTTATAATTTATAGATAAATTTAAAAGAATTAATCGTTATTTTTCTTTTACTAATATAGAAAAACATATTATATTTATTCAATATTAATCTAGTTTGAACATTTTAGGTAATTTTTCAATTTTTTAATATAAATTTTTTTCTGTTTTATTTTCCATGTTATTTCGTCCATTCCTTCTTCATGTCTTCTTCTTCTTCTCTTCTCGGTTTCATTCTACTCATCACTTGAATCTGCGCATCATAGCTTCGCATTCACTATAAGTACAAAATCTTTTTACTAGCATGGCGTTTAATTTATTAAATAGGTATCAAATACTTTAAAAAATTAAGTATTTTTTGCAATAGGATGTTTTTTTCTTTCAGCATTCATCCTACAACTTTTAATTTTAGATTAGAGATTTTATTAATAAAAACAAAATAAATAAATAAAATTTAACTTTTTAAATTTAAAATTGCTTTTCATAAATTTTTAGAATAAATTTTTATTTTCATTTGATAAATTCATAGTAAAAATGATTCAATTTTTACTATATTTCTTTTTTAATGGATATCGTAATTAAAACTTAAAATGATTAAATTAGTAAATTAGTAATTTTTAAGAAGGATTAAATGACATCCTAATAAATTGTTTTTTCGAAATTTCTGCTATTCATTTTGGCCTTTTCATCAATTTATCATTAAAATTTTCTAAATTTGTTCATAGAAATCAAACTATTTATTATTTTGGACTATTTTTTTGAGATTTTTATTATAAATTAAATTCAGATAGGATCAGATAGGATAGCAATTGATATATTTACAGCATTCCCCTTCAACCATTATTGGTTAGATCAATTGGTCCAAAGGATCAAAGGAAGATGGAACTTCAGAGGGCGGATTTATCTTCACAAAGTAAGACACTCTCATTAGAATTGGTAGTTTTCTGGGTCTATAGATTATCGAATGTTGATTTATTAGTCGTTAGGACTTTCAGGTTCATCGCCTCTCCCACCGTGGGATCCGCTACAAAACCACTACAAATGATTGCATGATATAATTTTTAAGATTGATTATAAGCTCAAAAAGAGGGATAGAATTAGCAATAGGTGTAGGAGGGTGGGAGGATATGCCATGCCAACGTAAGGGATGCTAATTTGTTTTCGAGATGCTTTCGTAGAGACAACCGTCTACGAGAACAGAGAGATGGCTTCTAGGTCTTCAGAATGGGCGCTAGAATTATTCAAGGTGAATATTACACTTAATTTTTTTTTAATTTTATTGAAAAGATTGAGGTTGTCTTCAATATTTTATTTCAAATTCTGCAAATCCATTGAAGGTTTAAGGTTCCGTACAAACGTAAAACTGTACCCTATATTATGGTCGGCAAAATGCATGTTTGTCAGAGCATTGTAGATCCTAGAATAATAAATAAAATATATAGATAGGCAGGGAGGGTCCCGGAAATTTATTTTTCGAAAAACAATGATGAAATTTCACTCAAACAGAATAGTAGAAAGTTCATTCTGGTGCCAAAAATTTTCTATTTCCCAACATTTTTTATCATAGTGTGTGTGTGACCTGTCCCTATAAAGATATCTTTACGTAGAATTAAGTTAATTGTTTTTTACTTTGTCCAATGCGAAGCATGGGAGAAAGTATTGGAATCGCTCTCTGAGGCAAGCGCGACTTCAAAGGGTCCTCAGGTAAAGACTACGGAACCCATAGACTCAATTAAGGTCACAAATTGAAGTATTCAACGAGATTGAATTTTAGCACGTGACGGTTTTGCCAAAAATTACCTGGAATCTCGTCGAGAGGCCAAAAAGTGCCATTTTTTTTTTTGGAAGTGCGTGCGGATGGATGGATGGATGGATGTGTGTGTGTTATCGTTTTTTTCGTCCACGATTTTTTCCACACCTTTGCGCTGATTGAAATGAAATTGAAAACCTACCATTAGTTTAACAAAATAAGCGCTGATTAGTTTTTGGTACATATCGGTCCACAAACATTAGTACTTTATTTCAGTACTTTTTTCTAAATATCTTGAAAATGACTTAACCAATTTTGATGAAATTTAATATCCTAATTAAGTACCTCGGGGACCACAAAAAAGGTTAAATAAAGTTCTTAGTAAAATTATATTTTAATGTACTTTACTCAAGAACATATTAATATTTCAAATGAATTTGGATAAAGTTTAGCAACGATCCGTTGCAGTTTATTTTGTTTTTGTTTTTTAATTTATTTCACTTTAAAATTACAGTGTGTAAGTAAGCCTTAAATTGGACATATTTAGCTGATTTTTGTACCTATTGGTATTTAGAAATGACTTGTTAAAATTACAGAAGACTTCTACGAATTCCCTCATTCCCTCTTTATCACCGAATTTGAAATGAATTTAGGAAGATATGAAAGCCTCGGTATGCAGTCTGACTCGCACTTGGCCTGCTTATTTTATTTTAATTTTACAGTAATTGTCTCGGAACCTATTTGCTTATTTAGTCATACACACACACATATACGCATACACATACAAACAGACAGAATTATGTTTGTATATTATGTTTCTTCGCATTTGAGACGTTTCTAAATCGAATAAAAAAGCATTTTGAAAATGTAAACTTCAATTCATTTATCCAATCGGAGAGCAAATAATAATATATATACATCTGTAGATTGAAAAACTCTTCTTTTTTTTCTAAGCCTCGAAGCTCTATGCGCATGTGCTGTAATCCGACACTGCGTGATTCTATCCAGACGTTTTGTTTCAATAGAGATTCTTGTATTTGAGTCATAAAAAAAATCTTGAATATTTCATGGAATGATATAATTTTAAGTTATTTTTGTGTGTGTGAGTGTCATTAAACAAATAACCAAATGAATTATCAAGACCACTCCATGTCCGCAGATTGTGTCTCTCTGTCTTCCTCGTCTTGACTAGGACCATTAGAGTTGCGTGAGTACTTGAATTAAAGTTGTTCTTGATTGTCTATCGCCGTCGCATTTATCCCTGTCCCCTCTCTCTTTTCAATCCATCTTGGCCTAGATAATCGAGATGCGCATGTTTTAGGCTTTAGGGCCTGCAAGTTAGCTGCTTAGTTGTCTGTCTGCCCCTATGCCCAAATCAGGAAATGTTCAAATCTTGCTTTAGTTTTAATCCTTCTTAAATCATTTTATTTATTATTTTGTAGACTAATCTCTTTTAAGGTCTTTGTATTCTCTAAAGTATGCTGCTGCCGTTTTTTTTTTATTATTAATGAAAAGGTTATTAGAAGATGCAGTATTCGATCTGGTGATAGTTCAGAGGTTGGATTGGAGAAACATTTCTAAACAAATGAGAATGGCCGGTCAAAAATGAATGATAGATATCTAGAAAATTTTAGACTATTAAACAATACAAAAAATTCAATATTTTTTTTTATAGACAAAATTGAGGACCTTTGTCGTAAAAAAGAAGAATACATTTTAGGGGTTAAGCTGGAGTTGAAGATACCTGTGGGGGTAAGCATATATCAATATCTATAATTACACATGGTTCTACGATGAGCCAGGTTTTAATACTCTCACTTATTTGGGTCCAGAGTAAAGAGATTAAAGGGGTCGGGTTAGGATAGGGGTTAGCGTACCAGCCTGCTAACCAAGTGGACCCGGGTTCGAATCTGACTCGAGGCACACTGCTTAAATCTGATCCCTGGGTAGAGACACATTTTAAAAAAATAATAATAAGTATCGTAAATTGGTTTATGGCTAGAAAGGCCGAAAAGCCAAAAAACCCACTTTAAAAGTGTTTAGCATAATTTTTAAGTAACATTAAAAAAAATTCAAGCCGCCTGAGCCCACCTCATTCTTACTTCACTGAATCAAACCATACTTAAAAAGGCGAGTCTGAAAATTTAAAATATAGAATAAATGAAAGATGAATTCATAACGAATTGATGAAATCATTTTAAATTTGAGAAAAAAGTGATAACTTTTTTATAGCTTTTGATATATACTCTGTTCAAACTTTTAGTCATTATAGGATTTATTATCAACTGGAAAATTTAAGAATAAGTAGCACAAATGAGGTGCAGGTCATTATTAAAATTTATGTCCAAAACTGTTTGATCACTTTACAATATAATATTTTCTTACAATTAATTTCTTGCAATTTTGAACCGGTATTCTGAAGATAGAAAAATCCAATCAATTTTTTATTTGGGAAACACTAATTTTGGCATTAAAAACGAACTTTCTTCAATTAGCGTGAGCACCTTAATCAACATAGAAAGAAAATTATTCTTGAACAAAATATTCCTTCACTTTTATACATATCTTAGCACAAAAAAACGATGGAATTCAATACTTTAACCTGGTCCTACCGAGTAACTAATTATAACATCATAATAAATAAACAAAAAAGATAACAAATAGTTGTCGAATAAAATAAAAAAAATATTATTTCTTTATTATTAGTTCCTGGAGCACCGAGCAATGCTCGGGAACTTTTTGTCTCCAAATAGCTTAAGTTTCAAATTTCAAGACTCTGCGACCTACCGAAGACGAGATATGAACGATTAAAATATTTATTTTGGGACATGACTAATTTACACCCTTCCTCTATTTCAATCGGATTAAAATTTATGCACGACTAATAACTCATGAGACTTGATAAGTTCACCAATTTTTAGCTAAATCGTTATATCCGTTTTCGAGAAACCGATTCTATATATAAATATACAAGAATTGCTCGTTTAATATAATAAGATTCTAATAAATCAGTACGCCCAGCAGGTAGGCTATATGTGAGCCTAGTATTGAATTTACATGGAAATTTTCATTATTTTTTTGCTCATTGTGTTTAAAAATGTCTGAAACGTGGATTAGAGTAAACCATAATTTTTTTCATGTTTGTGAGTCTGGATTCAGATATCCACGATAACTTAAGAACGAAAAGTCGTAGAATGTTCGTTCTCGTGTTAAAATATTAATATATCCAATGCGGATAAGTGATTAGATTTTGGGCTTTCTAGCTTTAGTAGTTCTGGTTTAAAAATGCAGAAAACATATTTTTGAATGATTTTATGGATATTTTAACCGTTTCTAAATTAAACCATAATAAACAATCGAAGAGGTGTATTTTGAATTACCATTTAATAAATTGTACTTATACAAAAATAAATATTTTATTTTTTGAATAAATTTTAATTTAAGGGAAAAACAGTAGTGGTTATGCTGAAAAAAAATGTGATTGAATTTCAACTAATTCTTTTATAAAGTGAAAAATTATTAATTCACCGCAAATGTAAACAGCATACGTATGAGCCTTGAAAAAGTATTACTTTTTCTTCCCATTGATATTTCAGTAAGCATAAATAATAATTTCAGCGAAAAAATTGTTTAAATAAATAAAATTTTAATTGAAGACAATTAGAGGCCAAGAAGTGATAAAGAAAGAAATGAATCTGTAACTAGTTCAAGTTAATTGCATTTGAGTAGGCCATGAGTCATGCTGAATCCGAGTACAGGAGGATGTATTGGTGGAGTTGTATGTTAAGCTCGACTATTGAGTAATGTCAGAAGGGAACGGTAGCCGGGCAGCTGATTTTCGAAAGTGGGGTCTAACGAGCCATGGCAGCTGATTGGCTGGCGGAGGTCACGTGGTCGTCTGGGTGCAGGCTGTTGGTGTCTTCCGTGGCCGCCGCCCGAACACACCAGACCCTTTCCCCCTACGCTCCTACGCAAACAGCCCGCGACTTTTTCAATATATCCAATCGAAATCCACCCATACGAGTTGGCCCAAAACGTGAACCGGAAATCTTCTCGTGTGTGCCGTTTCAGATTTGGTTCTTTTTGTGATTGTAGTGTTAGTTTTAATAGATAAGTGAGTGAGTATGTGCCTGTGAATGTTCAAGTGAGTGGTTGTTGGTTTCTCAGTGCTTGGTGTCTAGGGAGTCAGTCCGAGTGCCAATGACAGGTGTTCGCCACCAAGGTCAACACACAAGCTATCTCCTACTCACAAACAGATAGGAGATTAATCCGCTTCTCTACTAAGATTTGATTCACTGTATATGAATAAAATAATTGTGAGTAAATTAGAAAATGCAATTTCAAAAATCACCTACTAAAAGTTCACACATGCACCATTGAGAGGGTATTCACCTGTTGCTTCAAAAAAGATCTGATCAAACAAAAACAAAGTAATAAATCAACTGGTTTATTTATTATATTGAAAAAAATTTATTGACTGTTTTATAAATATAAACCAATACATATCTTTTATAGAAAACAATCGTAAGACGTTTATTTAATATCTAAACTTCGGGAAAATTTATTTACCCCTCTGTCAATGAAATTTTAGAAATTTAAAAAAAAAAAATAGTTGCTTTAAAATATTTGTTTTAAGAATGTGAGTTTTTTACAATTCAAAAAAAATAATATCGTTCACATCTTAGATAATAATCGGACTTTTGAGATTTTGGAATTTTCGAAAAAAAATTTTGAAAATTTTAAAGTCAGAATCTTAAAATATTTGCTTTACTACATATTCATTTTTTAAAGTAATTATTTTTTCAAATTTCTAAAATTTCATTGATAAAGGGGAAATTTCCCTGAAAATTATGGATTTTAAATGAGTGTTTTAAGGTTGTTTTCTATAAAATATTTGTATCTATTATATGCATTTGCAAAAAGTCCAAAAGTATATAAAGGAATTCAAAAAAAAGAAAGCAAAATCGTCATTTTCATTAAGTACCTACATTTTTAAAATAAAGGATTATAAGTTTTTATCCCTCATATTTTGTAAATTAATAATTAGAAGAGAATAATTTATTTAAATTTTTTGACAGAAATTCCTTAAATATTCCCTGATGATAAAAATTAATCAGTCATTGAAGTTTTTCGAGAAAAATTATACAAGACATAAAGTATTAATAATAATAATTAAAGTAGTTAGTAGACGATTCAATATATACAAATCTTTCATAAAAACAATCTTCAAACGTTTATTGTATTACTAAACGTTTCGGGAGAAATTCCACACCTTTATCAATACAATTTTTTAATAAATTTTAAAATTTGAAAAATAGTTACCTTAAGAAAGAAATTTAAATGTATATTCTATATATTCCTTTCTTAAAGAAACTTTATTTTTTCTAAAAAATTTCAGTGATAAAGAGAGAATTTGTCCCGAAACTTTTGGTTTTCTGAAGATTATTTTTATAAAATTATGATAGTTTGAAGATTATTTTTATAAAAGATTCGTTTTTATTTATAGACTCAAAATCAATAAAAAATTTTCAATATATATATATATATATATAATATATTAATAGAATTTTTACATATGCTCACTCACAAACTATCTCCTATGAAAATAATACATTACAAGATTATAATATAATTTTATTTAATATTTGCAAATATGTTTTATTTTAGAAATTGATCAAGAAAGATTTCAATCTCTTTCTTTTTTAATAATATGTTCTTATTTTAAAAATTAGGCTTTAAAGAAAAATTTTAAAAGAATGAATGATATTTATTTAATTTAAAATAAAATTTTTGAAATATTCTTTAGAAAAAAAAACTTTTATATAATATTTATGTTTGACACTTTTTTTCAAAATAAGTATAAATAATTAATTTAAATTGTGTTATTTATCTCCATCTAATTTGATTTAATTCCATTGACTATTAGTTGAAGACTTGTTTTTAGTTTTTAAAAATGATTTTAAACGAAAATTTTATAAAATTTAATACTAAAAGTTAAAGAAAATTTGTTTCATTACTTTAATTAGAAAATTCATATTTCTGTATATTTAATAAGATAATAAATAAATAATATTCTTTTATAAAAATAATCGAAAATTCTTTTAATCAAACGTTTCGTGAAAATTGTTTCCTTTATCAAAGAAATAGGAGTATTATAAGAAATATATAAAGTTTTAATAAAATTCCTCTTAGGTACTGAATTAAAAAAAATAATAATAATATATCGAAGAATTGAAAAAGTGAAGTTTAGAAGAATTTTTTAAAAATAGTGAAATTTTCTAACATTTATTATTTAGATCGATGATATTTTAAAACAATTTATTATTCTATGCACTATGGGATAGTATTTTAATCGTGCAAGATAAGCCAGAGTTTTTGCTGAATTGTTTTTCGAAATTTCTTTAAAAAGTGCTAAAACAATAATAATATCTAATAATAATAATAAAAACAATAAAATCAGTTAATTTTGACATAAAAAATAAGATTATATAGAGAACATAAAAAATTATATTTTTAAAGATATTACTTAATTTTTTTGTCACCATGTTTTTATCCGTGAGTTCTTGTGTATGGAGGCATGTAGGGTCAAATTTTGTGTGCTCTCTAGTACGAAAAACACGTAACAATATTAGAAATTTCACATTTTTTTAGTTATATTATGATAATATTTAGATTACCCTAAGACAATAATCTTAATTTATAAAAAAAAAATAAGGAACTGGATGCTTGGAAAAATTAGCGTTAATTCATATTCTTTATCAGTCTAGTTCTTGTTATAGTAAAATAGAACCAGAACGTCGTTCAGGACCATTTCTGTCGAAAATAAGCCCTGCGCCTAACGTATTCGGTATGCAGACAAAAGCCAGGCAGGATAAGCCGTCTGCCGGTCAACTTTAATATTGAATTCGCTTGATTTTTTTATTAAATTTTGAAATCTACTTAAAAACTAAAGGTTAACAATTGCAGAAAACACCTTTTTTTAGAATTATTTTATTCAGATTTTCTGTCGTAAATTTTTTGATTGCAATTGATTAAATGAATCATTATTATATTTAAATTTATTATCTCTAGCCGGAGAGTGTACCTGGTCTTAAGATATATGGATAAAGGATAAAGTTTTTCACGTTTTTATCAAAGTCAAACCTAAGAAATATTCCTAGTCCAATGTTTGCTATTGTCTATATATATCTAATATACTTAAAAAATTATTAATAGTATTACTCTTACCAAATTAAATAATTAATAATTCTATTTTATTATTTTTTCATATATTAAACATAATTAAAAATAAAAAAATCTAAAAATGTCTTTGAAGGATTCGGTAAATTCTCTAATGGCCAAATGCATATAAAAAGAATTTACGAAGTTACTCGATTTTACTTAGAAAAGTGGGTGTAGGCTTTAGGTGAAAATGATATTAATTAATAAAGTAAAGGAGTGTGGTATGTTTTAACCTGTAAACTCATGATGATGGACTAATAATCCGAAATATATTGAGTTTGTATAAACCTCTTTGAGAAGTTTCTCGAGTTAACCTATCAATGACATTTTTTCCAATGCCCGAAAGAAATTCGAGGTTAATTCGGCTTTTTTTTACTATTTTTGATCATTTTTTGAGTGTTAATCCTCGAGCATGAGTTTATTCATTGACCCAGTGCAAACCTTCTCGATACCTAAGCAATCACTCTTAAATTTTATTTGTCAATTGATAAACAGACAAAAAGATTAAAGGAAAACGTGTCAAATGTGATAATCGTGGAAATAATTAATTTTAAACGGTAAGCAAATAGATAAATAAGTAGGTAATAAATATTTTTCATAATATTGATAATTTCAATATTATAGGTATTAGTAAAATAAACAATTAAGTATATAGTTTTTATTATTAGAGAAAAATAAATAAATTTAAAAAATAAAAATTAAATAGATCAGGCCCTGTACTTTATTCTTCAGTCTTAAATATTTCACATGAATATTTAATAGAATTTTAGTCACAACTGAATATTACTTCGGATTGAATGAAACTAAGTTCAAAGATTATAAATTCTATACTTTCCAAAATAAATAATTTAATTTTTTTTTGTAATTATTTCTATGAGATTGACGATGAAGACAAGATCTTCAAAATTTTAGTCCAAATAAATAAATTGAAAAACTCCCGTGCATTTCTCCAAAATCACCGTCATTCTATGCAAAAACAAACAACCTAACTATGTAATTATATCCAGAAATACTTTTTGAAAATTTCTGTTTTTTGTTTATTTTAGTATAAATTCAAGAAAATACTTAGGTACAATAGCCTTCTCCTAGATTAACGGTTATTTTAATGGATTTAATGTAAATAAGAAATATAGGTATACATCTTTTTTGTAAGTTTGTCTTTCCACTCCAGTACGTTGATTATCTAATAGGGAGATGAAATCTAGTACACTACTCTGATGCTTATTTTTCAATTAACCTATTTAAGTTCAAATAAAAAGAGTAGGACAGATTTAAAAGTAAAAATATATAGATATATATGGTAATAATATAACATTATTCGTTCCCCTGATTTATACATTAATTGAAGATTTGTAGGTGAGGACAAAATAATTTTTGTAAAGTGGAAGCTTTGCAATGTTAAAAATAAAAAGGTTGCAAAAATAGATTATTATAAAAAATTATATTTATTTAGATATGGTTTCCCTCTCTAATTTAATAATAAGGATTTTAATTTATTAATTAGACTCATTGATGACATTTAAAATAAAAAAATTTAAATTGTTGATTAACTCGAAATAAATAGACGAAACGTTCAAATTTGAATATTCTGAGTAATTTTGTTTTGAAAAAAAAAAAAAAAATATTTTATCGATATCTCTACAAATTTTCAATTATAATAATCGATAATAATGATATTTGTTAATTGTTTTTTAATAGTTAGACTAAACATGAACTAAATAGAAATTACTATAGTTTTTAAGCTTCATTATTTGAGTTGATGAGAAGTTGTAGCCTGAAATCTACTCTAGATCGACGATCTTATAGAAATCCATCTCAAGCACTTGTAAATGACTAGAATTAGGTGTCAAAACAATGTAGGCATAATCTGATGAGAATATCTAACCAAAAATGTCTAATCTATCTAGTTGTGTGGTTTCCGTCTAAGTCTCTTTTTGCATTGATTAAAATATTTTCCTTTACCATTAATAGATTTTTTTCAAATGATGATAAATGAGGCGAGGATGAATAAAACCCTTAAGCATTTCCGTATCAAAATCAAGTATCCGGTCATCTTTATCCCATGCATTTAGACAAGTCCTTTATCTGTTCCTACTTTAGATTGATTCTCATCTAAATTTATTAAATATTTTTCCAATTTAAAAGATTATTTGTCACACAAGTGAAATAAGTTTAATAATTTTGATAAATTATTTTTATTGATTTATTTGACAGTATCGGCTACTAATACTTAACTATCTTCCAGTAGTAAATATTATCAGGATTATAAAGATGTTTCTACTGAAACCACTTAGATTACCCATTTTAATGAGATAAATTCATCAGAATGCATAAGTTCAGCCGAAACATCTTTCTTGATAAACAACTCAACCACCGAAGTAACAAATCTTGAAGTAATTTTAGTTTTTGGAAATTGTCAATAAAAACATCTCATTCTTCGTACAATAAGCCTATCAACTGCTAAGGTCATTAGTGCCCTCGGAATTTATATTTCATTTTATTCAATTTTAAAATAAATACAGGGATTTGGGCCGAAAACTCTTGAACTTAAAAGAAAAGAGATTTTAACTATAACTCTTATTTTCTGAAAAACTAATAAACATGGGTAAACATCAAATATCTATTAATAATTTTTTGTATTTTACCTACATTCAAAAACGTAGCTGTTATTATCATTCAATAGACATATATTTTTGTTAATTGTTAAATTGCAATCGGATGTTATGTTAATTGTGATTACGAACTTAAATTCCATTTAGAAATTAGTATGTATTGTGTTAGATTTTAAAACAATTGCTAATTGAAATGTTGTGTCATCATTTTTTAAATTTAGATAAAAAATATTTGCATTAAATTCTAATGTTGAAAGTTCATTATTTTAAGAACATTAGTAAACATAAAGATATAAAAAAATAAAACTTTTATGAGATCACTCAGTTGTCATGATTTCGCTATAGCTAAATATCTTCGATACTATCTGGTCGATTATTAACTAAGGTAAGATTTCCTAGGTGCGATTCCAGTAATAGTCGAAACAAGCAGTTTATTTCTTATTATTGGTAAGAAGCTGTTAAGAAGTTTCGTGTATATATGAATTTAAAGAAAAGACTTCTTTTTGAGAATTTAGGATATTTAGTAATAGAGAGTTGCATTAAATGGACAATGAAACAAGAAGGATTATTTCCTGAAACTTATCAAAAATCAATTAAGGGAAGATATTAAAAATGTCGAGTATATTTTAAATTGATTCAATACAAATTGATTTTATTTTGAGTTTAATTGAAGAAGACATCAAGAAAACATCATACAATAGAAATCTCACACAAATCAGTTCTGTTTGTAAAGAAAAATGGATTGCAATAAATTTAAAAAATCTAAATAAAAAATAATTACATAAAAATAGTAAAAAAATATAAAAATATTTTGTTGTAATGACTTATTAATTTAGTTTGACATAACTGGCCTTTTGCACACTGACTCTGTGAGATTTACGTTAACTTCAGCTGAAAATTGGAGCTTTACGTTCTCAGAAAACATTTTTAAATGTATGTTCAGGTGCAGAATTTACAAAAAACATGTGACTATAATCCCTCAGCGATCGTCACGAGCAAACACAACACGGAAGAGAAGTCCTTTGGGAGATAGGAAAACTTATTTTTAACCACTCGGAAATATGGATTTTTAGTAAAGATATAGGTGATTTGTATTTACCTAAAATAGTCGTTAATCAAATGTTTAGAAAAAGAGAAAATTAAATTCTGTTAAAATAAAATAAAAAACAAAAATAATTATTATTAATATAATATTTGGGTGGAGTGTGTATGAAATTATGTTATGAGGTGATTATAAAAGTATTTTTTTATACATCGTGACCATGTTTCCAGTCTTCATCCTCACTTATTTTTTTGTTTTTTGAATAAATATAAGTACATAAGTATTTCAATGAAATTATAAATATTTTGAGTTAAATAATTCTGGTTTTCCTGAGAAGGTACCTATTTTGTGTAATTTCGATTTTGTTAATTTTTTCTACACCCTTGTTTGGATTATAAAATAGAAGAATGAAATTCCAAACTTATACGTAGATATATTTCAGAATTTTTTAGGAGATCCCCAATTTTTTTTGCCTTGTAAAAAAAAGATAAGATATAGGAACAAAATTTATCCATATTTTAATCGATATTAGATTTGATTAAATTGTATGTTGAAGTGTCGTAGTCTTCACTCCCTCGAGATTTGACCAAGAGTGCTATTCACTAGCTAGGAGAGAAGCTATAAGTTATTTTAAATAAAATTTTATATTATATTTTCTTGAGCTTATATTTTAATATTTATTGACGATTAGAACATTTCGGAAAGACTACCCATCAGATACAAGTAAAATTTCTAATCACAAAGCGTTATAATTCAAGAATGTTTTAACAAAATTAAATCATAATCTCAGCTTCTAGTATAATGGAAATTATGCTCCTATATAGTTCATTCTTTGAAAGAAAAATTAATGATTCGATTAGGAAAGTAAGCAAACAAACTGGGGCAGAAAGTATTATATTATTAAATAGAGAGAAAAATGAGTTTGTTATGAATTGATATTTAAACGATATCGATAAGAAGAAAAATTAAGTTTTTAAAAATACCTAGAATTTAAAAAAATTACACCTGGAGGAAATGGACAGAGGACGATTAAATATTCTGCAGGCTCCACAAGAAATCTAAAATACTACAAGCATATTATTTTCTTTCTATATGGCAGTTGTTTGAGATATTGTGTGTCGTATCTCAGACAATAGTATGGTATTATTGCACCTGCCTAAATTCTAAACAATGGTTTTAACCCTTAAGACCGTTGCCTCTTTCAATGAATTGGGTTAAGTTTACTAAATGGAAATTTCTGCCCCAAATGGTAATTTTTATCCTCCAAAAGACGAAAATTGAATTTTCTTTCTTGTACTTATACACGAGATAAGGCCATTGGTTGGATAGCGAGACAAATTCATATATTGAATTGCTAAGCTAGTTTATTAAAATATAGCAACTCAATAGTCGGTTTTTTTCATTTACTTTAAATGTCAGTATTAAAGTTAAATTTATAAAAATTGAAGGATAAATAATAGTTATTGTCCTACGTAGATCCCAATATTGAATTCACTTAAAATAAGTGCTCGCAGGAGTGAAAATTTATTTTTACTGAATAATTTACATCTCTGAAACTGCTTGGCTGATTGATTTGAAATTTTCCACGGAATTTATTTATTTATTGATTAAAGTGATGTACTGCACGCCCAATGAGCCGTTGTACGGCCCTGAGTAAATAATACAATTTTTTCTTTGTTGGAAAAAACTTTTTTATTATTACTTATGATATGATATGGAGACTAGTTTCGACGTCACTTATCTGTCATCATCAGTATGCAACGTTAAGTTTTAATTCATTTATTTATTATTGAATAATGCTCTGATACCTCGTAGAGCAGATACAAAAAAAACAACATAATTGTTAACAGGTAGATGAGCAAGGCTCTCTCAATATAAATTATAATCTATAACAAGACCAACACCTCCCAACACTGAGAGTCAGAATTTATCTCTGTAAAGACCTAGTTAAAAAATATCAATTTATCACAATCATCCGTTTCGAAATGGCGGCCATTTAAAATTTTTAAATGAAAAAATAATTTTTAAGAAAAAATAAAAACCGACCTCAAAAATTACAGAAATGCAACAAATAAAATACACTAAAAGGTATAAAATAATTATTATCTTATTTAGTTACAACTAAACGACGAAATATTAACATAAAATTACTTTTTTGAAGTCGGTACCAAACAAACTATACCTATAAGCGAGAGCGTACCCGCCAAACGTACTAAGATCCGTCGAGTGCGATTCATAAAAGGTATATGTTTGGCACCAGCTTCAAAGAGTATTTTATTGTTTAATCGTTTGGTCGTAACTAACTAAGACAATAATTATTTTATACCTGTTGTTGCATTTAATTTATTTGAAGTCGGTTTTTAACTTTTCTTAAAAATTATTTTTTTATTTTGCTCTTTTTAGTGATGTTATTAATAGTGATCATATCAGCTCAGAACTTGACAAATTAATATGACACCACCCCTGAGACACCCCCTTTCGGATAAAAAAAGAACCATCTGAAATCGGTTCACATAAAGCAAAGAGGTTTTTTTTTTTTTTTTTTTTTTTTTTTTAATGATATTGATGTGAGAAGGGAGATACACCAGAAGGTGGATCACCTAAAAGCCGAGTGTGGGCTGGCCCCTCCATCGTGAAAAGGACAGAGCAGAAGGAAAAGAGAAGAAAGCCAGGGATCACTGAGAGCCAATCTCAGAAACTTAGATACAATTCAATATCCAATTTTTACTAGGGTTTTAGGGGCTTCGAGCAGTGGTAAATTCTCCGCGCGATAAATTCGGTTAAGTTTATCTCCCACTTAGTTTTTATTACCAGACCCTATACTTACAGAAAAAATGTCTGGGTATAGCCGGGAATCGAACCCGAGACCTCCGGGTTGCCAGTCAGTTACTCTGACCATTAGACCACGGAGGCGGACTGAAAGAAGGTTAGGTCTAAACAAACCTAATAAAAAAGGTCTAATACCTATAAAAAAAAACGAAAAAAAAATGGGACCAATCGGAAGCTAGACTGGACCCAATGCAAAAAAAATTTCAAAATCGGTTGACAATTGGCGGAGATATGAGGTAACATAGGCACAAAAAAAAAAAAAAAAAAAAAAAAAAAAAATTCAGTCGAATAGAGAACCTCCTCCTTTTTTGAAGTCGGTTAAAAATAGCTCAAAAAGGCAATTTTTATAAATGGGCTCTATTTTTGAAACGGAATTGTATTTGGATCATATTGATATTTTTTTCGAACTACGTCTATACGTTCCGTGCAAAATGTCAACTCAATCGGTCTAGCCTTTACATACATAAATTATTTAGCAAAAAAACGAAAACAAAATGGTAGATAAATAAAAGAGGCGTTTCGGATAAATGTTTATTATGATTTTTTTATTTTCACCCACATAATGACTATCTGAATTATCCTCGTGCATTACAGATACACCCTTTCTATATTCATAATCAAACGTTAAAATAAATTTTAAATACTTACAAACTTCATTTCTAACAAAAGATTTGTCATAATTAAACCAACATAGGATAGTTCTGGAATCAGGGAGCTCCCCCTTAACGCAGTCTCTGACTTCTACGTTTCGAATTGATCCAAACTCCGCAAAAATGAGTGATGCGCAAAGCCTACATCATACATGAATTCTTACAAATAACACTTTCTTTGTCTCTGCTTTTTGTATAAGAATATAAATTGAAAGGAACATTTCTTGGCCAGACGGTTCCCTAAACAGCGCCCAATGTTTCTTAATTTTTCCCACCTACGAGATCCGGTTGTGCCAGCCTGACAATTATAAAACCTAGAAGTTAATTAATGATCGAAAAAAGGTTTTATAATGACATTCAAGTATAAATGAAAAGGAAATCGCTAGCTTGTTTGTGGGCGTTTTTTTCTTTTCTATCTTCAGCATGTTAGTAAAATAATATTTCCAGGAAAACTAGATATTGTAATCATTCAAATTGGCATACATATTTAGTGTGGGGAGTTGCGGAAAACGGAAATGGAATTTCTATTTATATCACACTTCTTGATTTAAAACTACTGTAAACTGTAATTAAATATATTAAAAAATTGGAAAAAACTAAACCTAAGCCAAGTCTTTCGAGAAATAGTTAATTTCTATGACTTTTAGTGATTTAAATTTATTACTGACTTTCCAGTTTCTTAAATCCAATAAAATTAGTCTCTGACTTTATCCACTCGTTGAAATCTTGCGAGCTTGCACCTATTTCATCATCATTAAATATGACACACGAAGCCGCTCTTCTTTGAAATCATTATTCCAATTTCCCCTCTTTAAGCTGGTCCACCAAAACCAAATACGTCATAAGTAAATAAGCCGACCAAATGCGAGTCGGACTGCATAGCAAAGAATCCGTATCCTATAACTTCTAAAGTGATTTAGATATCAAATTTGTTCTTATTTGTCTTTTATAAGGAGTGAATGAGGAAATTTAGGATTTTTCTCGTAATTTTAAGTCAAGCCATTTTTAAAAACAAGCAGATACGAAAATCACCTAAAAATGGCCTCTTTTGGTTCTCTCACACAGTCATTTTAAAGCAAAAGAAAAAAATTAATAAAAAATAAGTCAAATTCTACGTAAAGAGATATTTACAGAATCCCTTATAATTACGTAGAAACCGGATTTATATGCAGTAAAAAATGCCAAAATATGCAGTTAAAAATGCTGAAATATGCAAGTAATATGTGGAATACGGTGAAATATGGAAATATATGCAATAAAAAATAGCAAAATAAATATTTTATGGACTAAGGAGGAAATTAAAATCGAAGCAAAAAGTATATATTTGAAGGAGTGCCATGAAATAAATAAAATGATAAGGTAAGCTATTGACACCAAGTGTCAAATATGAACTTTATTGCGAGAAAATTCTAATTTTTATTTAATATATTAAAAAATAAACTGCAACGGATCGTTGCTAAACTATCAAAATTCATTTGAAAAAAGATAAAGGTAAATAAATATTTTATTTAATATGGATTTACTATGAGTTAAGGATAC
>JALMQS010000228.1:3346876-3600937 GCA_024734495.1 Forficula auricularia
TTCAAAAATTCAAACCAAGAGAAAAGATATATGTTTGACTAGACCAAAAACTAGAAAACTCGACAATTACAAAAACAAGGTCAAAAACCGAGTCAGTATAGCCAACACTGTAATTTTTTTTCCCCAAAAAAGAGGGAACTCAAAATTTGCTAAAATTAAAACAAAACACCCTAAGCTGATATTTTTCAAAATTAATATAAATTCTGTAATTTCAAATAATTTAATTTAATTCTAATGAAATTTTTTGAGAATGTAGCAGAAATTGGTAGAATTATTTATTTTATATTGTTAAAAAATTAAATATTTATAAAATAAAAATTTGAAAAAACATGCAAAGTTTTTTATCCCTATATTTGGATCCAAACCCCTTAAGTTGGCTACAAAAATAACATCTTTTTCACCAATAACATTTGAATATTTTATGATTGTGATTTATAAAGAAGTATGTATTTAAATAAATTCTTTATGATTATATTGAGTTGTGAAAAAAACATTTTCAATTAAATAAAAAACAAATAAATAAAATTTCAAAGTTTAAAAGAGTAATGTTTTTTCATAAAAATTTATAAATTGAATAGAATATAAATCTTGAAAGGGAAGAATTTGAAAAAAAAAATAGGACTCTTTAAGTCCAGTATTCAAAAACTTATGTCCATTTGATAATAAAAAAAAATTAAAATAAAAAATAAATCTAGATAAAAGTTGCGAGAGTATTAATTTCAAAGGAAATTTGTAACAACAATAATATATTAAAAAAAACTACACTAACCTGATGAAATATTCACCAAATATGATCAAAAAGCGTATGAGACGTTTATAATAATACAATGAGACTTGAATGCAAGTTTATGTAAGGAATCCAAATGGAAAAACTTGAATGACGCTATAGCCGAGTTTTGTGGTATAAGTTAACACTGTTGCCCCCCCCCCCCCGCCCTTCCGCTTAAAAAACAGTAGCGCCTAATACATAAAGCGGCATACAAAAAATAAAATATAGTTAGATTCAAAAAATGAAATTTCTAATTTAAATAATAATCAATAAATACTTTTATTTATTAGAAATAATAAATAATAAACCATAAATGTAATATTAATCACAAGCAAAACATTCTGTGAAAAAACAGGCCAAATTCGAAAAATTAGTGAAATCTGCTGTGCAACCAAATTAAATTCGCCAAGAATAATATTTAAGTTGAGAAAATAGTTCTTTCAATTAAAATACATTTCATTTTTCCATTTTAAACGACAATCTAAATTTATCAATTCTAAATTTTTAATTTAAATTATTTTTATGAAACTTGGCTGTTCACGAATTTACTTCATTAACCCTAAAAGTTAAAGTTAGATTAAAAAATAAAATTTTATAAAAAATTAATATTACATTTATGGTTTGTTGTTTATTATTTATAATAAATAAAAATATTTATTTATTACTATTAATATTGGAATTTTCATTTTTTTAATCCATCGCTTTATGAGTTGGCGGTACTGTCTTTCAAGAGGGCGGGTTTGGCAGCACTGTTGACTTATAAAAAAAACTCGGTTGAGGCCAGGGAGATAGGGACTGAGCATATGGTTAGAAAAGTATCGCCTGCCTACGTCATCGCTGACTCATAGTCCGCCATCTTGAGGCAATCAAAAAATGGAGATTAGCATTTGGTCCTATACTAAAATATATATAATTTTACCTTCGATTTTCAAAATTATAACATCTCATAATTAAAAAAAACTAATAGGCTATTGTAAATCATTATAGATAAAATATAATGTGTATAAAAACATCAAATGTTATTTGAAAATCTATAACATCTTTAATCTTTCTATATTCTATATCTTACTTCTTTAAACTTGTAAAAATTATGAATAAGGGAGAAAAGAAAAAAAATCGAATATGGGTAGATAACAACTTTTGTAATTAATGAGATAAAATTTGGCTCATTTTTTCGTATTAGAAATAAATGTATTCTATTAGAATTTACTATAAAAATAAAAATTTTCAAAAATGTGATTATGATTAATTTAAGTAGAAAAAACGCTTTAAGAAACTAATATAATTATAGGTTTAAATTAAAAAATTACGATTTTGTTGGAAATATTAAAGTACTTACTTGTATTAATCTGGTAGATATAAACGTTGCTCTGCTAACTGTAAAATATTCTGGTAGACTCAAATATAGAGATACAACGGTATAGATAGAATGCTGTTGAAAACACTAATAAGATGTCTTGTTAAGAATGTTTAGAGTAAGAATGATAAGGTTACAATATGACCATCTTGGGGGCGGTACTTACGAAACGCAACAATGACGCCCTCTAGAGCCCAAAGCGCGGTATTTGAATATGAAAACAATATTTTTATAATTATTTAGACCGAATCACACCGCGCCATGATTTTCTTAATATAAGATTATAGCAAAATGCCAGATAAAATTGAATTATCAAAAATTTTAATATTCAGGAATTATACGTGCAATTGGGAACAATTTCGAAATTTAAATTGAGATACTTGTGACAACATTGGACTCAGTGGATTTCTAAAAAAATAGAATAAATAAAATAAAAATAAAAAATGTACAAAAATATACCGTTTAATAAAATAGTCTTAAAATGTTTATTAAAAATCCAAACATTTCGGGAGTAATTCTCCCTTCATCAATAGAAATTTTGATAAATATTTGATTTTATTAAAAAGAAAAATAATAAGTCAACTATTAGTATAGTTAGGATTTCTAATAAACGCTTTGAAATTGTTTTAGAAAAAATCTGTATTTTTTATTACTACATGAAATAATAAATAAATTTTTTCTACAAAATAATTTAAATATTAAAGAGAAATAATAAAAAATGATTATATATTATATCATACAATGACATTTTTTGTTTTGGGATATATTAAAAAATAAAATTTTTATCTTATTATAAATCTATTTAGTTATTTACTAGTAACTAGCTGCAAGGCCCGCCTTCGGCGGCCCTCTGGCTGGCCCCCTAGCCCCCCTGCACTATGCCCAACCCCCGCCCCCACACCACCACCCCAATACTCCATTCCGCGCCCTAACCTAGTAACCCCCTAACTACCACCAACACACCAAAAGCCCTCCAGCAGCCCAACCACCGACCCCACGCGAGGTTTGAGGACAAAACTCGACTACCTGAGAGCAGTAACACCAACCTGGGAATTCGACAAAATTGCATTCAGTGAAACGTGGCTAACTGAAGATATATGATGAGAAGAACTTGGATTAAATAACTACTCAATATTCCGAAGTGATAGGTCCCCCAACACTAGTCAATTCTCAAGATGAGGAGGTGTAATTTCCTTGTTGTGAGTTTTCAAGTTTACTCTCTAAGGCGACGATATAAAATACTAAAATATAACAAAATAATATTTTTAATAAATTTTAAAACATATGGTAAGATAATCAATATTTAAAAATAAAAAAACAAAAAAACAGAGAAGTACAGTTGTGTGTATATTTATTAAAAATAATAAAATACAAATTTTTATACAAATTATGAATATTTATTTAAAAATGTCAATGGAAAATTTATTTCAATATATTTATAGAGAAAGTAAATGGAAAAAGTAGGCTTTATAAATAGACATGCACTTTCCATGATCTCTTATGGTCTAAAACTAACCGTTAGAAACAGAAACAGCCCATCCATTGACGCCCCCTATAGCTCTTATTCAATCGACCCTTCTTAATATTACAACATATTTATCCACTTTAGTTTATTCTTCGTTAATCTTTGTGTTAACTGTGTCAAATATGAAAATTTAGAGATAATTTAATGATAAATGAAGAAGGGTGCTGGAGCGTCAAAGAGGGAAATTCAATCAGAGTTCATCTAAAGTTCGTTTTTATTCCCTGAACTCCCACCATCCTTTTTTGCATCCCTCGTGAACATGATCAACTAGAATTTTTCTAAGCCTTTCACAATAAGGATAGAGGTTTATTACTTTTGGGAAATCATCGCAATTGATTTGGCGTTCCAAATACTCGGAGAGAGTTTCGGTTATAGACTCCAAATCACGCTGGTTATCTTCAAATATATCTGATTGGTTTGATTTCATTACATAGTAAGCGAATACATATGTATACATTAGCGTTTGCCGACATTTGACTAGAATATCTTCGGCGCGCTCTCTAGTTTCCTCCCATATGTAAGATTTATAAGGAACAAGCTTCTTCATTTGATCATTTCGCTTTTTTTCCAATTTGAGTGATTGCATATGATGTTTATAAAGGTCGTAATATAAAATGTATCGTTGTAAATCTGCTCGAGATTCCTTTTGAGCAATCCTTGCGGCTCTAGAATCCTCCTCATTTGAGCGATTACAAATGTACCAGGTACTTCCGTGTGGCTCCCAAGGTCCCAGACATTCCCAGCAGAAATGCCATTTGCAGCTTTGAGTTGGACAGATCATGTGATTACAACCGTCAATCTTCTGAATTGGCGCGTGACATTTCGGGCATTCCTGCGTATTAGCAGCAATCCAGTTGCTTGTTTCGCTATCATCTTCGCATTTTTTAATCCATTTTTTTAAAATATTACACTCTACTGGTTCATGGCATTTTTCTCCACAGCAAAAGCAGAAAGTGTGCCCACAAGTGCAGGTAACCGGACGAGACTCGACTTTTCGGACTTTAATAGCGTACATGCACCCACTAGCTGGACACCAACTGTACAGTTTATTACATATAACCAAGCTGTCGGCGATGAGAAATTGAAATTTTTCGCGAGTTTTAGAAACATTGACCAGGTCCATCACTGTCTGGTCATCGATTAAACACTCGCATTTATCTGAAGGGCAAATGATTTTCAAGCATATACCCTCACTCATAATCTGATTTGTGAGATAGCCACACCAGCAGTCTCGACAGAATCTATGGCCACAATCTAAACTTTTCATATACGAGGACGATACTTGAGAAATGCAAATTATACACGTCTCTTCGAGGTCATCTGGATATATCTTCGGTTCGATAATATTATTAGCTATTAGTGGATTTTTAACCTTGGCCTGAGTGAATAACATTTCTTCCCCATTATTATGAAAACTTTGGATTAATTCCTGTTCATTCCATTTAAAATGATTGAGAATAATCCTCGTGGTGGTATATGGAATCTCTACCACCGTATTCACTTGATCGATCATAGCATTCATATCATCGAGAATTTTATCCATGGAAATTACTTCGTAGGGACTCTCATCAGGAACTTTTTCCACCCCCGACAGGATATGATCCATTATATCGTCTTCGTCTTCGTATTCGCTGCCAGAGTCATAGGCATCGGCTGCTCCCTCCTCGTCTGAAGACATGACTGTATTTTGTGTATTACTTGACACTAAAATTAAAAAATATAATAGGATATATTAAACCAAAATGTTGCTACGATATTAAATAATTATAATTAACCTAAACATCCAAATTCAATATACATAATTCAAAGAAGGGTAATTTTAATCAAAAATGGTAAAAATTTCTAATCTTGTGCGTGGGGGGGGGGGGGGGGGGCTTTCTCAAAAATTACAAAAAACAACTTACCTTTAAAAAAATTGTTAGAAACGTTATTTATTAGTGGTGGGAGTAGGTATGAAATATTAAATTTTCAGGGAAATCGAAAAGGATCGGATTCAAAAGTGGATGATTTTTAGTTGAATAACTCAAATGGATATAAAAGTTAAATACATAATTTTATTTTTAGGATTTACTATCTAGGTAAAACATTAGAAACATGTTTTTTTGTCTAAAAATTTAATGATATTTGTGAATGTTGATAGATAATATAATAAACCGTGGCAAGTGTGGTGTGAATGTTGGTTCTAAGGGAATCATTTGTACTTTGCAAAGGTGTCTGTCAAAAAACATATCACTTAGAATGCTCAAATATTAAAGAAGAGGATATTTCACGTTTTTGCAATAATAATGGATCATCGAAATATACATGTCTAGACTGCACATCACAACCAACAATTGTGGACCGGCAGCTAAGATTGACTTGATACTTGCAATTTTGACAGCCATGCAATCTGAGATGTCGGCGGTAAGGGGAGAAGTATCATCTCTCAAAACTGAAAATGTAGAGCTTAGGTCAATCATAGTCAATCCGAAACTAAATACTTCAACTTCCTTTGCCGGTTCGATCCCATCTGTTTCTACTATTAATAATGAAACTGGAAAATGTGAATCTGGCAACATAGTTTCATTATTGAAACCGGCATATACTAGTAAGAAGAAATTCATACCAAAAAAAAAATAATAAGACTAACCAAGAATTGAGGAAGGACCTTATTTCAAATATAGATCCAAAACTATTTAAGGAAATCAAAGTGACAAATGATGGTAACATTGTTCTTAAATCAAACATTGGTGAAGAATTTATTAGGAGATACGATTTATAAAAAATTATTTTAATAGAATCAGCAATAATTTAAATATGAATAATAGAATTGCACTTTATAAGAGCATAATTAATCCCAATTTTAACTATTGTGCTACATTCTTATACTCTGGTACAATTAATAATATAAATGAGCTACAGTTACTACAAAATTAGTGTATGAGAAATATTTTGAAATGTGATAGTTATACACCAATTAGAACCATGATGGAATGCCGGGGTTTTTTGAATGTAAGTGATTTCATGTTCTTACAAACAATGAGCTTTGTCTACAAATTGTATCACAGGAAATTAGCACAGTACTTAGAATTCACAATAGTAAATGAAATAGACTTACGGTTCAAAATCAGCGATGACGCCAAATGCTTCTCTGTGATGCTTGCTGGAGTTGATGAAAGAATTCTATTAGCAAACAGTCCAAAACCTGAAATAAGAATTAATAGATATAATTTAGCCTGTACAAATGGTGATTTAGTTCAGAGATGGCAAAGAATAGATTCAATGTTTGCTTGAAACATCTTGAAAAATGTGTAGGAAAAAATATAATTGTAATAGTTTGTAAAATAAATCTAGTCAAAAGTGGCAAGAGTATTAAGTTGATTGGAAAATAGCTAGAAATTGATAGAATGATTTATTCGGGATTCGAAATACTAACCTCCTGAAATAGACAGCAAATATAATCAAAAATCGTAAGAGACTTTTATAAGAAAATAAAGAAACTCGACTGAAAAACCAAATGGTATATGTAGGACTAGCCCATAAGCAAGAATGGCCTGTATTATATGTGAACAGTGTTGCCAAACACACTCTCTTAATAAACAGTAGTACCAACTAGATAAACTTGTAATCTTTGAAAAAATAGCGGTAGATTCAAAATTTTAATATTATAGTTTAAAAAAATACTATTATTATAAAATTCAATCCAAATGAAATGATGAATGTTTGACTAGAACAAAATCTAGAAAACTCGACAAGTACAAAAATAAGGCCAAAAACGGAATCAGTATAGCCAGCAGTGGAATTTTTTTCCCAAAAAAGAGGGAACTCAAATTTACTATAATTAAAACAAAAACCTTAAGCTGATGTTTTTCAAAATGAAGATTTTTTCCTTTAAAATATAAATTCTGTAATTTCAAATAATTTGATTTAATTCTAATGAAAATTTTTGAGAATGTAGCAGAAATTGGTAGAATTATTTATTTGAAATTGTTAAAAAATTAAATATTTATAAAATAAAAATTTGAAAAAAAATGCATGTTAAGTTTTTTATCCCTAAATTTGGATCGAAACACCCTGAGTTGGCTACAAAAATAACATCTTTTTCTCCAATAACATTTGAATTTTTAATACACGTTTTATGATTGTGATTTATAAAGAAGTATTTATTTAAATAAATTGTCCAGAAAAAGGCTGATATTTATCTAATCTGATGGATCCAATTAGATGAAGTTTCGTTGTTTCAATATTCTGAAAACCAAAAATAATATACGATATAAAAAACCACCTGATTTATTTAATCATTATAAATCCAATCATTTTTTAATCCCCTTCAAAATTGTCAATTAATTATTATTACACTAAGTTATTCAATTTCGAAAAAAAATGAAAATACCTACATATCGTATTTAGCCCGGCTAAATTTAAATTTTCTATCCTACTTAAATTTCAAGCTACAAGACTTAAAAACTTTTTACTATTGAATGAAAGCCTAAAAATTGATTGAAAAAAATTCCACAAGAACCCATTAATTTTGAAAAAACCCATAAATATTTTATATTAATTAAAAGAAAAAAGTCCTTATTTATTGTTCTATATTTATTACAGTAGAAAAATTGTCACCTAGATGGCCATCAAAAAACGTTTGAAAAAAATAAAAATCTTTAATTAATTAAACCTACAAAAATTTATACCTATAAACCTAGAGAATTAAAATTAGGCAAATAATAATTAAATATCACGTACTTACCTATACTCACTTAAAAAAAAATTCAAATTTAAAAAAACTTACACAAATTTATTATAGATTCAAAATTAAAATTAGATATCAAGAAAAAGTTAATAGAGTAAAGGGTGTGTAGTTTCACAGTGAACATTCATCATGTTTCACCTAAAACCTACACCACTTTCCATAAGTAAAATCAAGAAAAAGGTTTTAGTTAAATCAAGACTATTTCAAAAAAATGCAGACTAATAATTCATAAATCAAAATAATCATTGAAAAGAAACGACACAAATAATTTAGGTATTTTTCTCCTAAAACGCAGAAATGTTCGAATTATATAAAAATAAAGGGATTGAAATATAAATACAAGCATGAATATAATAAGTACCTAGGAATATACTTACAGCTTTTAATTCCAACGAATGTGAGTAGTGCACAATTAAATAGTGGACTTGGTAAGGTATAGCTATGTTCTTAGAAGAATGGAATGAGCTAGTTTATGAGGAAATCTACTGGTGGAAGGGAGATGGACAGTGTTGCCAACAGCTGAATTTTTTCACTAAGTCTAATACTAAATCCCGCCAAATGCAAAAATTAAAAACAAATATCTATCCTGAAATTTTCTAAAAAAATATATTATTTCAAAAATCTAGTTATTTTATCTTTAAAATATACACAAAAATTGTATATTATTAAAGGAGCAATTCTTATAAATATAAGGGTTAGAGAGTTTTTAAGTTGACAATTCGATCTGTCACGGTATATCGACAAAGTCATGCATCTTATATTTTAGGTATTTTTGTGAAACCTACCTAGAATTTTTATTTTTTAAATTTTCTTTACTTTATTAAAATAGGTATGTTTCACAAAGAACCTCAATCTCTATTCGTATCAACTTGATAAAAATGACAAAATATTTTTTTTTAATACATAATAATTTAATGATAATGAAAAAAAAACGTCAAATTGTAATTAGGTAGTATAATGTAATATATATGTATGTAAATACATTTAAATTTAAATAAATAAATAAATAGACTTACGGTTCAGAAATAGGGATGACGCCAAATGCTTCTCTGTGATGCTTGCTTGAGCTGATAGGCTGAGAGAATTCTATTAGCAAACAGTCCAAAACCTGAAATGAGGATTATTAGATATAATTTAGCATGTAAATATGGTGATTTAGCTCAGAGATGGCAAAACATAGATGGAAATTAAATGTTTGTTTGAAACATCTTGAATAATGTGTAAGAAAAAATATAATTGAAACAGTTTGTAAAATAAATCTAGTCAAAAGTGGCAAGAGTATTAAGTTGATTGGAAATTAGGTAGAAATTAAAAAATGATTTATTCGGGATTCGAACTACTAACCTCCTGAAATAGACAGCAAATATAATCTAAAATCGTAAGCGACTTTTATAAGAAAATAAAAAAACCTCGACTCAAAAACCAAATGGTATATGTAGGACTAGCCCATAAGCAAGAATGGCCTGTATTATATGTGAACAGTGTTGCTAAACACACCCTCTTAATAAACAGTAGTGCCAACTAGATAAACACGTAATCTGTGAAATAATAGCGGTAGATTCAAAAATTTAAATATTATAGTTAAAAAAATTCTATTATTACCAAATTTAACCCAAGAGAAATGATGAATGTTTGACTAGAGCGAAAACTAGAAAAATCGACAAGTACAAAAAAAGGTCAAAAACCGAGTCAGTATAGCCAACACTCGTATTTTTTAACCAAAAAAGCGGAAACTCAAAATTTGCTAAAATTAAAACAAAACACCCGAAGCTGATATTTTTCAAAATTAAGATAAATTCTGTAATTTCAAATAATTTAATTTAATTCTAATGAAATTTTTTGAGAATGTAGCAGAAATTGGTAGAATTATTTATTTGAAATTGTTAAAAAATTAAATATTTATAAAATAAAAATTTTAAAAAACATGCATGTTAAGTTTTTTATCCCTAAATTTGGTTCGAACCCCTTAAGTTGGCTACAAAAATA
Source organism: Forficula auricularia (assembly GCA_024734495.1). NCBI lineage: Eukaryota > Metazoa > Arthropoda > Insecta > Dermaptera > Forficulidae > Forficula > Forficula auricularia. The sequence continues at coordinate 3,357,243 of JALMQS010000228.1, forward strand.
ACATCTTTTTCACCAATAACATTTGAATATTTAATACACGTTTTATGATTGTGATTTATAAAGAAGTATGTATTTAAATAAATTCTTTATTATTATATAGAGTTGTGGAAAAAACATTTTCAATTAAATAAAAAACAAATAAATAAAAATTTCAAAGTTTGAAAGAGTAATGTTTTTTCATAAAAATTTATAAATTGAATAGAATATAAATCTTAAAACGGAAGAATTTGAAAAAAAAAGACTCATCAATTCCAGTATTCAAAAATTTACGACCATTTGATAATAAAAAAAATAAAAATAAAAAATAAATCTAGATAAAAGTTGCGAGAGTATTAATTTCAAAGGAAATTTGTAACAACAATAATATATTAAAAAAAAACTACTACTAATCTCATTAAATGTAAAATTTGGCTCATTTTTACGTATTAGAAATAAATGTATTCTATTAGAATTTACTATAAAAATAAAAATTTTCAAAAATGTGATTATGATTAATTTAAATAGAAAAAACGCTTTAAGAAACTAATATAATTATAGGTATAAATTAAACAATTACGATTTTGTTGGAAATATTAAAGTACTTACTTGTATTAATCTGGTATATATAAACGTTGCTTTGCTAACTGGAAAATATTCTGGTAGACTCAAATATGGAGATACAACGGTATAGATAGAATGCTGTTGAAAACACTAATAAGATGTCTTGTTAAGAAAGTATACAGTAAGTATGATAGTGTTACAGTATGACCATCTTAGTGGCGGGGCTTACGAAATTCGACAATGACGCCCTCTAGAGCCCAAAGCGCGCTATTTGAATATGAAAACAATATTTTTATAATTATTTAGACCGAATCACACCCTGCTATGATTTTCTTAATATAACATTCTAGCAAAATGAAAGATAAAATTGAATTATCAAAAATTTTAATATTCATGAATTATACGTGCTATTGGGAACAATTTCGAAATTTAAATTGAAATATTTGTGTCAATGATGGTCTCAGTCGATTTCTAAAAAAATAATTTTAAAAACAACGTTTTTATCAGTAAATGATTTTATTTTCAAAATGAACAACTCTTTTCATATTTAGTATTTTATTTATTTTAAAAACTTAGTTTTTAAAATTTCCGAAAACAAAAAAGAATTTTCATAATTTATTGATAACTGTTGTAATTAAAAAACTAAAATTTGATTTCGGCGGACCTTTTGCTAGCCAGGGGTCTTCCCCCTGGACCCCCACGTGGCTGTTTTATTGATGTTTTATACATGTGTAAAGAACACTTTCATATATCAACTGTTGTGAATCAATTGTAATAGATTGATGAAGACGACAAAGTATATCTCTTTATGAATGAATTTAAAAAATTTATTTTTCCATCAGAAGAAAATATTTTATTGTCCCCTTATGCAACTCAATTATTCGGCAGAAAGAACCTTTCAACTTAAATTATAATACAGTTTTTGTCTTGTAAAAATTCAATAAATAAGGTAAAAATCGTCATTTGGGGAGAATTATACAATTAAAAAATTAAAAATAATAAACTTTTAAAGATTATTATTAGATTATAGTAAATTTAGGTTTAATTAGGCTCAAAATAGGTTTTTTATAATTTTCACAAATTGTAGTATTCAATTAAGTTGAATTTTAGGAAGTGACGGTTTTGCCAAAATTACCTGGGATGTCGTCGAGAGGCCAAAAACTGCGTTTTTATCATTTAGTGCGTGCGGATGGATGGATGGATGTATGGATAGATGGATGTTATCGTTTTTTTGGCCCACGATTTTTTCCACACCGTTGCACCGATTGAAATGAAATTGAAAACGTAGGATTAGTTTAACAAAATGAAGCGCTGATTAGTTTTTGGAACAAATCGGACAACAAACTTTGGTAATTTATTTAGTACTTTTTTAGTTTTTTCGAAATATCTTGAAAATAACTAAACCAATTTAATTTTCTAATTAAGTAACTTGGGGACCACATAAAAGGTCAAATAAAGTTTTTAGTAAAATTATATTTTAAAGTACTTTACTTTAGAGTAAGATAGTACTTTTTTAATTATTTAAAATTTATTCATTTCATCGTTTTAATATAGCTCTTTTAACCTAACTTAAGAAAGAATGGATAGGCTTCTCTCTGTGATATGCTAAAAATTTGGGAGGAACTTTTATAAGTAACCATAGCAATTGCGTTGTTTTTTATCCGTTTCCTTTGCTGAAGACATAGAGGAATCGAGTTAAAATCAAAATTATCGATTGATTCTATTCTAGTACTTGAGGAAAAACCATTCTATATTAGATTTTTGACGTTTGGTTTTTATTGGTAACCATTGCTGAAGACATAGAGGAATCGACTTAAAATCAAAATTTGCGATTGATTCTCATCTAGTACTTGAGGAATAACCATTCTATATATTTATTTACCAAAACCCCCGTCAGCCCACTCCAACCCCAGTAAAATATGGCTAGTCAATAACAATAACATTAATTGGAATGATATGCGTAACTTTTTTGCCGCTTACCAGTGGAATGAACTTCTGCATCAGAGATAAAAACGCTTCAGAATTCGCAGACGCCTTTAACGAGGTAATTCAAATAGACTTAGAAATCTATATCCCTTTAAAATTGATTAAAGGGAAAAAGGATTATAAGCCCTGGTTTGGTAGACAATTCGCAGATTCCGTCCGTGAAAAAAACAAATCTTTTCAGAAATGACAACTTTCACGTCTAGAATGTGACCGAGTTGCATTTACCAAATCGCGAAGCTCATGCAAAAAAATCATCTCTCAGGCAAAGAAATCATTCGACCAGAGGATAGCTGACCGTCTCGCATCTTGCCCCAATGGAAAACGGGCCTTTTTCTCGTTACACAAGGCAATAAATAGAAATTTCGCGTCTCCCTCACTTCCGCCCCTCTTTCACCCAAATGGTTCAGTAGCCACGACCCCCGCTGAAAAAGCTGAATCACTAGCCTCCTATTTCGCAACTAACTCCACTTTAGATGACAAATGGCTTAACCCGCCCACTTATACCACCCAAACCAACCTCATGGGCAAAATAATTTTCAGGCCCCAAATAATCATAAAAGCCATTAATAAATTAAATTCCAACTCCGCCGCTGGCCCGGATGACATCCCACCAATTCTCATTAAAAAATGCGCCCCTGAACTTGCCCCTATCTTATCCAAGCTATTCCAACTCTCTTACGAATCGGGCATATTCCCCAAAATTTGGAAAATAGCCAGAGTCACGCCTATTCCTAAAAAAGGAGACTCTTCACAAATCTCTAATTACAGACCTATCTCGATCACCTCTGTTCTTTCCAAAATAATGGAATTGGTCATAAACCAACACGTCCTTCATCACTTAGAAAACAATAAATTAATCCACGATAGGCAATATGGATTCAGACAAAATCGTTCCACAGGCGACATCTTAACCTATGTCACCCACACCTGGAACAATACTCTAGAGGCCGGAAAAGAAACCCTCGCTGTAGCCCTTGATATCTCCAAAGCTTTTGACCAGGTTTGGCACAAAATCTTCTTGCCAAACTGCCAGCCTTTGGATTCACACCAACACTTCGCAAATGGATGGAAAGCTTTCTGACAAACCGAAGTATAAAAGTCTGTGGTGGATGGAATATCATCTGAATCGTTCTCCACAAACGCTGCTGTTCCCCAAGGCTCTGTAATCTCCTCCACACTCTTCCTAATTTATATAAACGACCTTATCGATCAAACGTCAAACCCCACTCATTGTTACGCCGACGATAGCACTCTACATGGCAAACCCTCACTCCCGAATAATCGAATCAATGTTGCCTCCTCAATTACTCTCGACCTAGACAAACTGAATAAATGGGGCTCTCAAAATTTAGTTAACTTTAATTCAAACAAGACTCAATATTGTATATTATGTACCGGCACCCCCCCCCCCCCCCCCGGGGGGGGGGGATTTAGGCTTCATAAGTAGTTTTTAGAGGCGATTTTGACCCTCTCTAAAATTAAAACAAACAAAAAGAGGGCATGAAAAAGGGGAAAATATACAGGTTTACCTACCTATTAAATGAATATTATAATATACTTAGACTATAGTTCACTAATTGAGTTCTTCATATTTAATGAATTGGTTGTGACTACTAATGTAAAATAGATATTTTTTAAAATTAAAAAAATATTTAGTTACAGCTCATTTAGTCCAGACAAATTACGATTTTAAGAGGAAATAATTCCTAGTAAAGATTTTATTGCTGGGATACCTTTATTGGTACTCCAATATTACTACCCGAAGTTTTCCCCGAAATCTGTGTTGTGGAAATTTTTCTACGCGCCTCAAAATGAGAAAATTTCGAAGTTTTTTCAGTTTTTCTTGAATAGCTCTCAAACGGCTTATCAAATCAAAAAGATATCCATTAGATAATTTAAAGTACTTTAAATTTCGCGTAAAATTATAAAAATTTCATCTATTTAGGTTCAGTAGAACCGGTACTAGCACCTGTCAGAAAACAGTCTCCGGGATCACTTTTGAATTTCCTAAAACTCGTAGTTTTTTCGATTTTTCCCTATTTTAACCATGAAGGAGCACGTTTTCGACAAAGACGACTCTATACATTTTTAAACTAGATTAAATTTGCAACAATTTAAATGAAGTTTCATTTTAATTGGATAATGGTAACATGAGGTTGAAGTTTTGAAAAAATGCATTTTTTTGCAAATAATCGCAGTTTTTCCTTAATAAAATGACTCATCCTGGAAACTTGATTTCTTTCTCATTGTATAGAAAATTTTATTTACTTGAACGTTTACTTGGACCACTTTTTTTAATAAAACTCTTAGATTTATAGATATTCTACATTTTCCGAATCCTCAAAAGCATCATGGAAAATGCTGAAATATCTACAAAGTTTTATAAAAAATGTGGTCCAAGTAAATCTTCAACTCAACAAAATTTACTAGAGAATGAGATAGGAATCAAGTTTGTAAGATAAGTGGTTTTCATTTTATGAAGGAAAAACTGTGATTTTTGAAACAATGGGTCATTTCCTGTCATGGAAAATGCTGGATATCTATAAATCTAAGAATTTAAACAAAAAAGTGGTTCAAGTAAATCTTCAAATCAACAAAATTTTCTAGACAATGAGATAGGAATCAAGTTTCTAGGATGAGTCATTTTATGAAAGAAAAACTGCGATTTTTTGCAAAAAATTGCATTTTTTCAAAACTTCAACCTCGTGTTACTATTATCCAATTAAGATGAAACTTCATTTAAATTGTAGCAAATTTAATCTAGTTTAAAAATGTATAGGGGGACTTTGTCGAAAACGTGCTCCTTCATAGTCAAAATGGGGATAAACAGAAAAAAGTTCAAGTTTTAGGGATATTCAAAAGTGATCCCGGGGGCTGTTTTTTGACAGGCGCTAGTGCCGGTTCTACTGAACCTAAATAGATGAAATTTTTATAATTTTACGCGTAATTCAAAGAGTTTTAAATTATCTAATAAAGATCTTTTTGATTTGATAAGCCGTTTTTGAGTTATTCAAGAAAAATTGAAAAAGGTCCGAAATTCTCTCATTTTGAGGCGCGTAGAAGAATTTCCACAACACAGATTTGGGGGGAAATTTAGCGTAGTAATATTGGACTACCAATAGGGGTATTCCAGCAATAAAATCTTTCCTGGGAATTATTTCCTGTTTGTGCCATTTTTTCACATAATTTGCCTGGACTACTTTTAAAATGACTGCAACTATTTTATTCTATAATGTACTTATGAAAATTGTATAATATATATTGTAAATAAAAACTTTTGAATTGAAAAAAAAACATGATAGCACAGCAGCCATGGTAGGTAACAGTAAATACATAAGTAGAACAAGATAAATACTAGTAGCCCAGTATATAGGGGTGTTTCAGCTTACATTAATTGAGGGAATTTTTTTTTTTCTAGGATCGCTTGGTATGGTGTGGGTATGCCAAATCAAAGTTTTCGACCTCAAAAGTGTGGGGGACAACTTTTGGTGGCTGAAAAACCTCAAAATTTTCGGACTTTTTCCAGTTTTTCGCTTATAACTCGAAAACAGTTCATATTTTGTAAATAACCGTCTTATACTAAATTAAAGAGGACAAAATTTCGCGTCGATTAAAAAAATATAGAAAATTGATCCAGTCCTAGTAAATTCTCAAAATCTATATAGGCGCTATGTAGTTACTATATAGTTTGAAACATTGTGCTACTAGGGAGTAGTTCGATTTTTATGGGGATCCAAAAACAGCCCCCGGATCACTTTTGAATATCTCTAAAACTAGCATTTTTCGATTTTTTCCCATTTTGACCATGAAGGAGCACGTTTTTGACAAAGACGACGATGGTTATTCGTGCCGCAATAAGGTTGATGTTTTGAAAAAAATGCAATTTTTTGCAAAAAATCGCAGTTTTTCCTTCATAAAATGAAAACTACTCATCTTAGAAACTTGATTCTGTAGGAAATTTTGTTGACTATAACGTTTACTTGGATCACTTTTGAGGTTAAAGCTCTTCGATTTTTATAGATAGTGAGCATTTTCCATGACAGGAAATGATCCAAATGATCCATTTTTTTGGCATCTCATTCCCTAGCAAATTTTGTTGACTTGAACAGCGCATTTGCCAGCATTTTTGATCGAACTCTTAGATTTTATAGATATCCTGCATTTTCCGGACACGATATGATTCGAATCCTCCAAAAGCGACATAGTGGTCTTTGTCGAGAAACGTGCTCCTTCATGGTCAAAGTGGGAAATAAAATCGTACTGAAAAAGTGCAGGGATTTATGTATGGGATAGGTATTCAAAAGTGATCTGGGGTCCTGTTTTTGGATCCCCATAAAAAATCGTACTACTGGACCAATTCTCTTTTTTTTTTAATCGACAGGAAATTTTGTCCTCTTTAATTTAGTATAGAGTGCAGTTATTTGCAATAGGCAAACCGTTTTCGAGTTATAAGTTGAAAAACTGGAAAAAAGTCCTAAAATTTCGAGGTGTTTTTCGGCCAATAAAACTTATCCCCCACACTTTCCCGAGGTCGCGAACTTAGATTTGACATACCCACATTGTACCGAAATAGCGAGCCCTAGAAAAATCTTTTTCACGCAATTAATGTAAGCTGAACCACTTTTGGATCCTCTGTTTACTGGACTGCAGCCAAATTAGACCGAAAAAGGCCGCGCTGGCTAATAAATATGCACAAGGTGGAAATAATTTTAATCGACGTTAGGCATCCCAAATAAGAGTTATATGAGTTTTCGAGGGTTTCTGGCTGCCTAAAATCACGAAAATTTTGAACTTTTTTCAGATTTTAGCTTATAACTCCAAAACCATGCCATCTACCGAAAATTTCACTCTTACCAAAATGAAAGACCATAACGTTAAAGAATAAATAAAATAGAACGAATAAAGTTAAAATCGGTTTAGCCGTTTAGCCACAATTGATCGTCAAATATAGGCAATTTTGGCGGAAAAGTTAATTATGTTTATTTGGTGGTCACAAGAAACACAGCTTCGAATTTTTGCGGTGACCACCTAATATTTGTCAATTGGCTAAAAATTGATTGGAAAAGTTTCATCTTAATTGAACAACGGTAACCCGTGGCTGCAATGAGGTTGAAGTTTTTGAAAAACTCCAAAAAATTGCAGTTTTTCATTTATAAAATAAGAAAATCACTCATCCAAGAAACTTTATTCTTATCTCATTTTCTAGGAAATTTTGTTGGCTTGAATTTTACTTGAGCCACTTTTTTGTTAAAACTTTTAAATTGTAGATATCCAGCATTTTCCAAGACAAGACATGATCCGACCTCATTTCGCCACGGGATACCGGATTCCAATTAAGATGAAACTTTGCCAATTTCTTTTTTTAGCCTTTTGGCAACTATTAGGTGGTCAGCACCAAATTTCGAAGAGTGGTTTATTGTGACCACCTAATAAGCATAATCCAATTTTCCGCTAAATTGGTAAAAATTGCCTATCTTTGAAGATCATTTGTGACAAAAAGGCTTAATTGATTTTAACTTTTAAGCTGATATCCGGCGTGAAATCTTATGCTCTTTCATTTTGATAAGAACGAAATTTTCTGTCAGACGCATGGTTTTCGATTTATAAGCGAAATTCTGAAAAATGTCCAAAATTTCTGTGGTTTTTAGGCCCTCAAAAATTATAAATGATCTAAAATTCATATAGCTCTGTGATTGGTGCTCAGACGATACGTCTGCCTCCTGGCTGCAAATGTGGAAGTACTGGTGGCAAATTTTGTCTCTGCGAAATTTGAATATGACCAGGGCGATTTGGAAGTCTCGTTATGGGGGGGGGGGGATCGCCCCTCCGCCCCCCCTGGATCCGCCCTTGTACAGATAAGAATAAATAAATAGATAAAAGAAAAGAAAAATATTAATTATTTAATCCTGGAAAGAAGTAGAAGACGTACAAGTGAGAAAAGGAAGAAATACCATACAGGATATGATCAAGTACCTATTCTAAATCGTGCATGAAAAAAGTGTTTTTTTTGCTTCGTTTTTTCAAAATATCTCAAAAACGGCTGCAACTATTTTAATAAAAAAAATTAAATAAAGCCAGGGCATTTTGGTCTACAAAAAAAGCCCTCATGAGTAAACATCGAAAAAATTATATTTTTCGATATATAAATTGTTTTATCAAAATGTCTGTTTAGTACTTTATCAAAGAAAGGTGTTTTGAATTTTTATCTCTAATGTTATGAAAGGACCAAAGGACTTTTGAATTTTGATGTCTAAATAGCTTCTTTGAAATTTTAATGTAATGTTAAGAACATTTTGGGGTCTAAAGTTTTTGTGAAATTTTAATGTATTATTTAGAAAAAGGTTCATTGAAATTTTTAATCCCTAAACAGCCTTCCAAGAAGGGTGGATAAATGGATATCCCTTGAGTAGCTTATAGAAAGGCTTTTATCTTTTGAGCAAAGCTCTCAAACTCCAATGTCTAAACCAAAATTGGTTCATTGTTCATTTATCTCGTTGGCTACCTGCCAGCTCCTACCCCCACTCTCAGAGACCTGAGAGTATAACCAGAGCCATCTGAATTTTTTGCTGTTAGAGATTTTTAGAGAATTTTTTTTTTACAAATTTCATATCTCAAATTTAAAGTTCATTAAATTAAATAAAAATATATATATATATATATATATATATATATATATATATATATAAATCCCTGGCGATTTGGCGTTTTTTAGCCTGTGCTGCGTGCGACGCACGTGTTGCACTCCCACCAGGCACGGGCCTCTATGGGGGGGGGGGGCGGCCGCCCCCTCCGCCCCCCGCCCTGGATCCGCCCTTGCACCAACACCACAATATCTACTAATTATAAATTCTAGATAGTAAAAATTAGGAAATAGAATTAAGGCCATAAATCGATACTTTGCCTATATTGAAGACCAGTTAGAGATGTTTGGAAAATATTTTAAAATATACTACAATATTGTTAGGTAGATTTTTATTAAATCAAATGTGCCCAAAATCAATTGTGAAAGTGGTTTAAGTCATTGATTGTTAGTATTTAATTTTGATTGTACTTTCGGAAATAGTATATAGTTGAGAAAGAATGAGGTTAAGAGTGTTAAGTTTTTTAATTTCAAAGAGGTTTATACAAACTCAATATATTTCGCATTATATTAGTCCATCATCAGGAGTTTACAGGTTAAAACTAATAATAATTGAACGAGCGATGATGGACTAATAATCCGAAATATATTGAGTTTGTATAAATCTCTTTGAGTTTTATTTCATTCACTGTGAAACTACACACCCTTTATTTTATTAATTAATATCATGTTTCACCTAAAACCTACACCACTTTCTCTAAGTAAAATATTTAATTTAATTTAATATTTTATTTGGTTAAGATTTAATTTAAAAAATAACTAAAATATTAACAATAAATTATATGTAATAAAATATTTAATTTACCACCAATTAGCTATGATAAAAATTGTGATAATCAATCAATATAATACTATATCTGTTTCTCAGACTCTCAGGGGTAATACTTGTCCTGTTTTTGGTGGTATGAAATAATTACAAAGTGGATTTTTATAGTAATTAAAAATTGAAATATCCATCAATTTGTCTTTTTCAAAATTTTTTAATTTTTTTAACTAAATAAATAATTAATAATATAAAGAATGTAATTGGAATTTAGAATGTATATTTTATTTTCAAATATCAGTTAAAAAGAGCGCGAAATCAGCAACGACATCTATGCCCAAATAGAAAGTGAATATCACGCATGCGCACTCGATAAAAGGAGCTCTAGACTAGAAATTTAAACCATTCTTAGTATACATATACTACTAGTCACACTAGTACATCAGGAGAGATAAAATTAAAGATTTATTTTATTTTTACACGCCTTCGAGGTTTGGAGAGTAAAACACCGTTCTTCTCTAAACAACGTTTGGGTCTTTTTTATTCAGTTATAATTTCAAGTAGTAAGTACCTACCTAAGTTTTTATTAATTTATTATTCACCATTGTAAATTCCAACATCCCCAAGAATGGATTAAAAATTAATGAAGCCATATTATAATAAATAATTTACCATTTCATTATTATTTACAATTTATTTATTTATTATTTGTATTAAAAAAAATATTGATAGAAAATTAATATTTGATTTTAAAAAGAAAAATAATAAATCAACTATTAGTATAGTTAGGATTTCTAATAAACGCTTTCGAAATTGTTTTATAAAAAATCTTTTATTTTTTATTACTACATGAAATAATAAATAAATTTTTTCTACAAAATAATTTAAATATTAAACATAAACAATAAAAAAATCACATTTTTTTGTTTTGGGATATATTAAAAAATAAAAATTTTAACTTATTATTTATCTATTTATTTATTCATTACATAAATGCACAAATAAATATAATGCTATGCATATATAATATATTACTATTATATCATACAAATAGTATATATTACATATGGGAAATTAACGACACACGTGTTATGTTTTAGGTTATGTTTTTTTAAATGATAATTAATGCAGAAAATTTTAACAAGTAAATTAAAATATACGTAAAAAAGTCTTTTAAATTTATAACTACTCTATATAAAATCATTACGTTATTTTATGCATATATATATATATATATTATTATAATTATATTGAATATGTCAATAAAAAAAAAAAAAAAAATCTAAAATTGAAATTTTTTTGTCAAAATAAGGTAAAAATTATTCTATAAAATTTTCCATTTTCAGAGGTCTAGATTTGAAAACTGCAAAGGGCCATTAGCCAAATTTTGTTTTTATTTTTAATAAAGATTATTTTTCGAATACAAATTTTCACATTTTTTATATTTATTTTTTTATTTCAAATTTTGAATATACTTTAAAAATAATAATAATCTTTTAGGTAAATATACCTATTCTGTTAGGCCGTATTTATTTGAGAAAGAAAGGGCAGGAATCAAAGGAATAAAATAATAGAATACTTATAAGTATATCTTTATGAATAGATTTACAAATAGATTATTTTTATATTTTTTGTATTTTATAATTACAAATTACAATTCTTTTCTAAAAATAATTTCAAAACGTTTATTAAATATCCAAAAGTTTTGAGAGAAATTCCTCCTTAACCTAATATTAAAAAATATTAATTAAAGGAGACATTAAAAGAGTGTCTCTTCTGGTGAAATAATACATTTGTTAATTTATTTATAACAAACCTATAGTTTCGAGGGCTTTGCCATCTTAATCAGTCTATTACAATTGATTGACAGACATTTATCAAGTATTTTAGGAATAAATGATTTTATAAAATAGCAAATTTTCTTTATTTTTACATTTATTTATTAATTATTATTTTAAAATATTTCAACTTTAGCTAGTTATACATTTCTCCACATTGTACGGTTAAGCGCTGTAAAACATAAAATAGATGGGAATTTCAAATCACTGCTAGTGAGAGGGGGGATCCAAAGGGGACCATTCGTCTCGTATTTAACGGCACAGTTCCGTATTTAGATGCTGTCTCCCTAATATTTTGAAACTATAATATTGTCCCCTTTTTACACTAGTGTCCCTTTTTCCAGTAGTACTTATAATATAAATCTTGTTCGTTTTAAATGGGTAGAAATTTTCATCAATTCCTGTGAATCAATTGTAATAGACTGATGAAGAGGGCAAAGCCATCGAAACTATAATAGTCTGGTTATAAATAAATTAATTCCAGCAGAAGACACACTCTTTTATTGTCTCCATTATAAAATTTTAAAAAGTTTTATCTTGACAATTTAATTCATACACTAAAAGTCCCATAAGCAACGGTGTTTTTGTCACTATGACAGCGAAAAAGTTTACCCTAACTTTTCCAGCGACAAAACTGAACCTAGCTTTAAATTCTAGTAGGCCTGCATCATCGGTGTCTAGCAACACTGACATGACAACCAACATTGTAAACAATTTTATGTCATTGTATTTTTAACAATTGTACTTTTCTTCTAAATTAAATAAACTAATTTATCTATTAATTTTGTGATTTACGTATTGATTCATTAAATTGTCTTACCGAATTACACTCAAGCTTTTTTTTGGGTCGAAGTAAACTTGATATTTTATAATTCGAGTTTTGTTGCCTTTGGGCAATTTAACTCAAAAACTACCAGAAAAAATTACTCGTCCTACGGACTCGTAATTTTTTCACAGGTAGTTTTTTTCGTTTAATTGCCAGGCAACAAAATTCTCATTAAAATGTCAAGTTTACTTCGGCAAAAAAAAAGCTCTCGTGTAATTATAAGTGAAAAAAAAATAGTGATTGTCTTGAATAAAAATAAAAAATATTAATATAAACGTAAAAAATAATCTTTTTCTAAAAATTTTCATAAATATATTAAAAAATTCCTATTTGTCCTTTCGGAATTGAAATTAAAATTAATCTAAAATGTCTAGAATTCTATCTAATAAATACAAAACAAAATAATTATTATTTCAGAAAATATAATAGAAGGTTTTTTGAAATCGATAAGACAATATAGTCAGCCATGTTAATCAACCAAACGACACACACACAAGTAAATGGTTAATGAAATTGATTTTAAAAATATTCTGGAACAATAATTAATTGATCTTAGTTAATTATTTGTTTATTTCGATACATAAAAATATTTATTTATTTTTGAGTTTTTAGTTTTATTAGAATAATTTCCAATTGTACCAACTTAATAAATTAATATTAATATTTTTTCTTTTTCTTTTATAGATTATATTTTATAGCGATGTCTCTCTGCACAATTCCAAGTCTAGACATTCTTCAGGAGAGAATCTTCATTCATTTGGACATTCGAGATGTTTTGAATTTAATAGACACAAATAGATACTTGGCTGATATTGGCATAAATTATTTAAAAACATTGAAAAAAATTGATTTTTCCAAAAGAAGTAAAGAGGCAATTTCTGAGAGACAGTTTAAAATTTTACATGAAAATTGTAAAAACATAGTTGATTTAAATTTCGCAGATTGTTTATGGGTGACTGGACCACTATATAAACCATTGGCTGAGAATAATAAGGATCATTTAAAAAGAATTCAAGTGATGGTATGTCAAGGACTGGATTATCATGATATTTTTTTTCATTAACAGAATGCATGAGTTTAATAGAAAATGAAAATGAAATAGAAACTAGTGTGTGCGCGTTCAAAACATAATGTGCACGATATGGAAAGAAATTTCGAGGAATATCGTGGATATTTTATTTAAAAATTAATACGAACTAAAATCAAAAATCTTCAATTTGAAATTTATAATAGACGGAAGACAGGGGCAAATTCTGATGCTTATTGAATAGCCATTAATACTGAGAGGTCAGGATGCTTATGATCAATCAACTATCTATAGATCAACTCAATTGCATCCAGGCCTCTGACCTTCTTTAAATCCGAATAAATTTACCAGAAAAAATAAAAACGGTACTCCACCTACCTAACATAAAAGAGGCAGCTAAAATTTATTATATTCATACTAAAGTTAAATTAATGTTTTAGCAATTCTTTTTTATTATATTGGTATAAATATTTTATTTTTGGAAATACCTATTTGAACAATTTTGAAAGTTAAATCCTCTTTCATGTTTATTTTGTATTTTTTTTATCCTTGTTAACTATTCATGTATTTTTACAATTTTATACCTAGTAATTAATTTTGTATGTTTGTATTTGACTTTTTTACTATATTTTTCTCATTTTTTATATTAAATATTTACCTATATATAAGGATTATATTCTATTTAAGTACCAAAATATAATAAAACACTTTGCTTAATAAAAAAAACCTACTCTGTTTTATTTCATATAAGTAAGGTAACGACCCCAGTAGATGGCCAGGAACCAGTAGTTGGCCACTTAGTAATTAAGATAGAAAAATAAGAATTCAACGGCATATTGAGAAATGATTTCAAGCACATAATCTAGTTTTGTCTTCTGCAAATCTATTTTGAGCATCAGAGCATGCGCTGTATTGATGCATTCATCATAACAAATTTTTCTGTCAGAGTGGTCTCGTCCTTTCTTTTTTCTTGCCAATTTCTTAAGAAAAATGGTAAGAATCCCCGCACAAAAAGTATAAATATATAGCATTTGAATACTCTTTTTAAGGTAAGCGCATTTATTAATTATAGTTTTAATAACTTGTTGATATAATTAAGAATTTAAAAATATTAAATTTTGCTTTGATGTCCTAGTGTGGGAGTGGCCAACTACTGGGTCCTAGTTTACCAAAAAAAACAGTAATTGGCCGGGGTGCCAACTACTGGGTTTTTTATTTGTAATTCATTTTTTGTTTCAAAACTTGTATTTAGAGCCTAGATAAAAAAAGTGAAGAAATGGCCTGAAAATTATTGCATTTGGTCGCTTTATTCCAGTAGTGGGCCGGGTGGACAACTTCTAGTGTGTAACCGACCTTTGAGCATATGCCCTATGCTCAAAGGTCGGTTACACACTAGAAGTTGTCCACATTGAATCTATTTAATTTACAGGATAAACGACCTCATTAAGACCTCATTAGACCTCATTAAGATGGGCTTCGAACCCTAGGTTGGAGAAAATTAGGATAGTCAAGCTGTGATCTAAGCCCCATGGAACATAAGCGAACCGACTCTTGGCTAGACTAGTTCTCTACTCGCATTGCTAATATTTGAGGGTAAATTTGAAATGTAAGTAGGAACCTTGGTTTTAAATATATTTTTTCCAAATTTTCCAAATTCATAATTTATTAAAGCTGAAAAAAGCAAGTAAAACAAGAAATTTGAATAACGTGCCAGAATTGTCTTTTTTATTTGAATAAAATACTCTTTTTGTACTTCATAACTTGTTAAAACCCTAAAATCTCTACCCTCATCCTCATGAAATTTCAGGAAAATAATTATTTGGCTAAGATCACCTTACATCTCGGTGGCCAATTACTGGTGCAAATAGTGGCCAACTACTGGTTTTTCAAAATTTTCAAGTAGCCAACTACTGGGTAAAAATTCCAAGTTGCATTTTGAAATTTTTTTCTTTAACTAATGATTAATCATTCATAATTCATAACTTTAATAAATTATAGTTATTAAACCGAGCATATAATGCTTTCATCTGTTAAATTTGGTAAGGAACTTCGGAGCCAGCACTGAAAAACATAATGGCATAACACTAAGTGGCACATCTACTGGGGTCGTTACCTTATATCCTATTTTATTCAACAAATAATATTATCGGTTATTATTTCTATAATTATTTTCGTGGATAAAGTGTTCACAATGGTGATTTCCCCGCCCCGGCTCTCACTATTTATATCTAACCAAAATCAAAAGGTGGAAAAACAAGAAACATGAAGGAAAATGAGTTTCTTTTTAGGTTAACGCATTTTGTTTATTTTAATGCACACAGTGTGTTCAGTTTTTCATGAATAACTCTAAAACGGCTTATCAAATCAAAAAGATATCTATTAGATAAATCAAATATCTTTAAATCACGCGTAAAATGATAACAATTTCATTTATTCAAGTTAAATAGAACTGGTACTAGCGCATGTCAAATAACAGCCCCGGGGGTCACTTTTGAATATCCCTAAAAAATCGTACTTTTTTCGGTGTTTACCCACTTTGACCATGAAGGAGCACGTTTTCGACAAAATACCATTTCAGACATTATTAAACTAGATTAAATTTGCTACAATGAAAACAAAGTTTAATTTTATTTGGATAATAGTAACCAGTGCCGCAATGAGGTTGAAATTTTGAAAATCTTCAATTTTTTGCAAAAATCCCAGTTTTTCCTTCATGAAATGAAAACTACTCATCCAAGAAACTTCATTCTTATATTATTGTCTAGGAAATCTTGTTTACTTGAACCAATTTTTTGTTAAAATTTTGTTAACATTAGAGAAAACTCCTATTTTTTTTTCTTTTTTCAATTTTTTAAAAATATCTATGGATAAAAGGAGAATTTCTTCTGAAACGTCTAGTTCAAAAATAAACTTTCCAAGATTGTTTTATAAAGATTTGAATTTTTTTATAATATTAAAAATAACCAAAATTTATTTTTTTCTTTCCCATACATTTATATTTTGAATAAAAATTAACTTATTTAAGTATATGTAATTAAAACATATCCACCTTGTTATATGAGGGTTACCTATATATTTATACAAAATGAGTAAAAAAATAATGCCATTTTCCACTTCCCACTTCTTACTTAAAATCATATCCACAATGGCCTCGATCATCTTCTTCTTAATCATTTGTTATTTCATTTTTCTTTTCTGCTTCTTAACCAACAAGTTATTCAATAATTTGTACTTTTTGAAAATCGAAATTCTTCATATAGTTCAAGAAGATTATAAGTCTCTTTTTTCATCATTGAAATTTAATTCAATATCCTTATTCCGTATTATATAATATCTTTGTAATTGAAGACTTTGACAATCTTACCTATAAAAATACAACTTCGTTAACTAAGTATATGACACATTTTTTAAATAAGAAATTTCACTTAAATTAATTGTAATAATTTACCATTTTAAAATATTTTTTTCACTTTTAGCTTGTTGAAATAATAGATTGTCAATATATATTAGAATTTCTTTATTCACGCCTTGTCACATGACCTGGTTTGGCTCTTAGAACATTGGTAAATTAATTTATTACAGGCTACTTTCACCATCACTACGGAATCCTGCTACGTAATGTGGCGCATGAATAAGTAATATTTTTATATATTATTATTTTTTTATTTGAAGGGCCTCCACATCTGCCCTTATAGCCCTCCGGAGGATCTCCCACACATGATCCGGATGAGTGGCTCAGGATATGGCCACTGTAGAACGGTATATCAACCTTATAATTATTATTTTTTAAGTATTTGTTATTTTTAATTATTTATTATATTTTATTTTTATTTTTTATTAATTTTTTGTTATATGTTATTTATTCTTTTATTTTATAATATCTTTTCATGTATGTTCAGATAGGTGCAATTATTAATTAGTTTTTTTACAGTTATATAGAATAATCTTCTTATTTTTTGTAAAAAGTCATTGTAGGATATATTTATTTTTTTTTATTTCAATTGGTATTGACAAAATTTTATTATACCTATTTGTCTTTTCTTTGAATTTGCACCTTTGAATTCTGAACAAGATATTATACTGAAACAAACAAATTGAAAAATGTTAATTTAAATATCATTTGACCAAAATAATACGCAAATGAAATATTACTTCAATAGACAAATAGATCCGGTTGGTTTTAAAAAAAAATTACTCACTTTAGGTAAATTTCGGTGATGAAGATGAGAGAGACAGAGATCTGTGAAGACCTGATAAGACAAAAGAGAAATCCGAAGTAAGCGAAAGAACGACGGACGTGCAAGGTTTTCTTATCAGAAAGATGAATTCATTCTTTGAGGTGAGGCCTTCTTACATCCCGAGCCAAATGCCAGCAACACGACTATTCAAATGTAGGCTTTGAGAATAGATTGAACATCTCAAAATACACATTAGTAGAAACTTCGAGATAGTACATACTCCCTCAGGTGAAACCATTTATCCAAGTAGTATGTACTACAATAAAGTAAACAGGTTCAGATTGTACTTTAGGGCACTCGAATTTGATAAATGTGAAGTTAAAAGTGTAACACCTATAAATCCATTTATATACTCACTAGAATTGATGAAATTGAAGAATATAACATTTTGAGCGAATTAGGCAAATGACGTCAGCACAATCTCAACAAGTTATTAAAACATGAAATAGAAGAGAATAAAATAAATTAATAAATAGATAATAAACCAATATGATAGAAAATTTAATTATTAATTTGAAAAGGCTTACCGTAGTCCCGACTTGCAGACGCCTTGAAGAGATGGGTCGCAATGATGAGTCGGCAACCCACAAACCAACCTCCCATCTTCAGCTAAAAGAGAAACAGACACACACATTAATAAATATTGTCTTGACATTTTAATAGAACTAAATCAAAAGAGAAAGAGAAACTTTCTAGAATACTAACCGAAGAAACCACTTGGTTGTGCCTTGATGTTCTAAATTAAACGTTAACCCAAAGCCCAATCAAAATGGCAACAGGTGGCCAACTAGCACTATATCTCTTCTTTCTTCAAGAAGCTGGTCTTCTGGCTTGAGACGATCGCGAACGCGAAGAGAATAGAACGGCACACGCTATAATGGCCTAGAATCCTAGTCGAGATGGAAATGTCGCGGATTTAATATACCGTCGCGTAACGAACCGAAATCAGAAAGTTTCAAATGAGACCAGAAAATGTGGCGAACGAGAAAACGCGCCCACCCCGAAAGAAAATATAAAGAGGAAGAAAGAAAGAAGAGGAAAAACACATCACTCACACAAGTTACCTAATAGGACAAGAATCATCAAAAAGATTTCTTATAAAAAAATACCAAATTCAATTCTATCTTCCCGCCTACGCATGGAGTATATCGAAACGAACTAAAGAGAAGAGAGTTTTGAATTGGTTCAACAATTAAATAAAATTACGATGGGACACTGATTATTTACAACAAGGTATACTTATTCGCTTGAAAAACTTCGTTAGTTTCAAGGCCGACAAAAAAGAAACCCTATCGAACGAACATATGAAACCTAATCGAACCCTACCATGATGCTTGTCCAAGAATCTCACCCGTTTCTCAACCGACTAGGATCATATGATCGGTTTCCAAATGAAAGACTTTTCTAATATAGTCTTTCGACAAATATCGAAATCACACACAGTCAATCAGATAGACGGATATGACCTATCTCTCGCATGCGCGGATCCAGGGGGTGACGGGGGCGACCGCCCCCCCCCCCCCCCGCCCCCCCCCCAAAGAATTGGAGATCAACATTTTTTATATGTTTATTTTTTATATTTTTTTTTATAACATTAAATTTTAAAATTGAAGAAAATAAAGTTCTATGTGGGGGGGGGGGCGGCATCTCTGACCCCCCCCCCGCTTGTCCAATTCGATCGCGACACACTTGCAAGATCAAAAGTAGATCTTATATACCGGCGATCGCCCCCCCCCCCCCCCAAAACAGAGGTCTGGATATGCGCCTGATCTCTCGGGTATCTGATGCACAGTCAACTGATCATCTCGAATGCTGGAGATCTTTATTAGGTTTGTCGTCCGGGCAACCCTTTAACCCGGCACATTTGCGCTACACGGTGAGGGTTCTTAAAACTAGCGAAAACAACACACCTACGCCAGACTATACATCTGAGTAATACACTTGACATTGCATCCTATATACAAGACAAAATTTAAAGGGGACTTTTGTGTAATTAATTATAAATGTAAGAGAGGGGCCGGCTCTATGGTCAAGTCATGTGGATGGACACAACAATTTATTTTTTATTTACTAATCATTTATATTAAATCGAAACTTACTGTCGAAACGTCGCGACGGTCGCCCAGGCTAGACCCGATCCATATAATCGAGTCAAACTTTCTGATTCTCTTCCGTAGATTTTTCAATTTGAATTTGTTTTTCTATGTGTCTGTCCTTCCTTTTATTGCATACATTTTGATGTTGTCTCTGATACAATTAATAGGCGTATATTTCTTGATTTCAATCTGAAACAAATAATTTTATTGTAAAATCTTTCCAATTATTTAAATTTAATTTATTATCCATATTATAATATAGTGAATAGTTTGTTTATGTATTTATTTAATTCTTTATTCATTTATTATGATGCTCTGAAGCGATTCGCCTTATAGAGAAGATAACAAAAAGTAATAAAATAGAAGACATATTTAGAATACAACTTTGAATATAATAAAGCATATAACATATTAATATGATGCATAATATGCTTAGATCTATTTGAAATAGGTACATTTGTATTTTTGCTATTTCCATTAAGTATTTTGAAATTGGTATTTCGCTTCTATAGATATAGATTACTATTCAGTACCATAATCAGTATTACATATACCAAATCAGAGGAAAAAGGGAATCAATTAAACACCGTGTTAAATCATACGACAATCGCAACGTTTCTTTAATTTATTGTAGCTTCATCAGGCTCTTGATAAAATTATATTTAAACACTTTGTAATTCAATTTTGTCTTGGATTTCTTGATTTATGATGAAGACACAATAGCTAAAAACCCGAAATATAGTATAGTATATATAATATATATATATATAGAGTATCAATTAAACTCGAACTTTATTTCAATTTTTATTTTGTGAAACACCACTAATTCTTACCCTTAATAATTTGTTTTTATCTATATGTTCAAATGATGGTTTCTTTTCCCAGCTAAGAGTTTAGTAAAATTGAAATATAGTTAAATGATGAAAATTTAATGCGGTAAACGTTGGCCAAAAAAAAATCAAATTATTTATAATAATGTAAGGAGGGGGGAATTAGTTTTTGCATTTTTAGACTCCTGGGACCCACTGATTATGTATACAAAATTTGGTTGAGTTAGGTAAATGGCAAAGATTTTCATTTTTTGACCACCCCCCCCCCCCATTTCGGTCGGTTAGTTTTTGCATTTTTAGACTTCTGGGGACCCACTGATTATGTACTAGTATACAAAATTTGGTTGAGTTTGGTAAATGGCAAAGATTTTCATTTTTTGACCCCCACCCCCTTCCATTTCGGGCGGTAAGTTTTTGCATTTTTAGACTTCTGGGACCCACTGATTATGTACTAGTATACAAAATTTGGTTGAGTTTGGTAAATGGCAAAGATTTTCATTTTTTGACCCCACCCCTTCCATTTCGGGCGGTAAGTTTTTGCATTTTTAGACTTCTGGGGACCCACTGATTATGTACTAGTATACAAAATTTTGGTTGAGTTTGCTCAAACGATAGGTCGATATGCACCAAAATTCAATCAGCTCTTAATCTCATTGGACCAAAACTACGTGTGAAATTTGTTTTTGATATTCACACTAGTTTTTGAGCTAGCTCCTACACAAATTTGGTAACGCACAGACTAACTAACTAACAGACATTTTGACACAACAATTATTATCTCGAAAAATATAATTTTTTCGATGTTCACTTATTATAGATTTTTTGTAGACCTAAATGCCATGGTTTCGCTCAATTTTTTTAATCGAAATAGTTTCAGCCGTTTTTTAGATATTTTGAAAAAAACAAGGAAAAAAACACACTTTTTTCATGCACGATTACAATACTTGACCATAACCTGTATGGTAAAGTAAAAAAATGAAATTGATTTAA
This sequence comes from Forficula auricularia, assembly GCA_024734495.1. Taxonomy (NCBI): domain Eukaryota; kingdom Metazoa; phylum Arthropoda; class Insecta; order Dermaptera; family Forficulidae; genus Forficula; species Forficula auricularia. The sequence continues at coordinate 3,379,017 of JALMQS010000228.1, forward strand.
TGGAAGCCTTAAAAATGCAATCTGCCTGTTAATCCTCAATTGCTTTTGCCTAAATTCAGGCGCTCTCATAAACTACGGCCTCTATCTTTACGGACATATTTTTGAATCAAGGCCTTGGTGCTCGGAATTTAAAAAATATTAAATAAACACCAAGCAGGAGATTAGGATTTTTGCAAACAAGTGCATATTTTTTTTTAATATATAATTAATTATGAATAAATTATTTTATGTTCTTTTCAAAAATATATTCAGTTTTTTTCTAGTTAAATTTTTCCATTTTTTATACCTCTTTAAAATGTTGTAGATCTTTATGCCCCACCCTGTATTTTAGATGGGAATCAGAAATAGGGTGTCCATAATACGTCCCGGTTTTCCCGTGCCCCGACAAATTCTTTTCCGGACAGTAAATTGTCTCAATTTAAGTTTTAACTGAAAGAGAAGATTTCCTTTCCCAGGTGGATTGAACTATTGAACCAATTTTCGTTTCTGCAATGGATATTGTTAGAACATCAACTGTCTGGGAATTGCATCGACGCATGTTTGGAATCGTTAATGAAAGTAATTTCCCTCACTGAAGATGTATTCTATCAGGTTGATGCATAATTATGGAACGTTTGTATTGGCGCGTTTTTCTTTAGCCAAAAATGGCGTTTTGTTTATTTTTTTTATAAAAACAATCTTCTCTATTTATAGTTAATAAAAATGCGTGTCAAAAACCATATTCATATTCGTCATATTATGCTCTACCACTACGAGAAAGGATGGAAGGCAGCACAGTCATTTCGCGATCTCAACGAACTTTTTGCCGAAGGAACAGAACAATTACTGATAGTGCAGTACGGAAGTGGTCTGTCCGTTTCAAATCAGGTGACACTAGTTTGGAGGATAAAGAAGGAAGAGGTCGGATTTTGATGATCAGGCACTTCTGACAGCCGTGGAAGAGGATGAAAGCCTTACAACACGAATGCTGGCTGCAGACTTCAATGTCGACCAATCAACGACGCCTCAAAAAGCTTGGCAAGGTATGGAAATTGGCTGGATGGGTCCCCCACGAACTCTCCGACAACATCCGAGGCGAAAAGAACCACATCGTGTTCCATCACAATAACGCACGTCCACATGTTGAGCGCCGGGTCGTCGAATTCATCGCCACTAAGGGCTGGGATCTACTCTCACATCCCCCAATGGTGAACAAAAATAAGAACCCCATCGTTCATATCAGGGAAGGTCTGAATTTCAATTGCGAACCATGTAAAGTGGCCAATCAACTAAAAATCTTGATCCCCGTCGGTACGGCAATAATCATGGTGGCAGAAGTAAAATAAGCTCGGGTATCCACGTCCATCCTGTACTCACCGACCGAAGCACCGACGGACTATCACATCAACCGCTCTTTGAAAAAACGACGCCTCAAAAAGCTTGGCAAGGTATGGAAATTGGCTGGATGGGTCCCCCACGAACTCTCCGACAACATCCGAGGCGATAAGACGGCGCAAAAAGAACCACATCGTGTTCCATCACAATAACCCACGAGCGCCGGGTCGTCGAATTCATCGCCACTAAGGGCTGGGATCTACTCCCACATCCGCCGAACTCACCAAAAATCAACAAGAAAGGAATACAAAAATTAGAAAAGAATAGAAATTAAAAGTTGATCTGGTCTGTCGTGCCGAGCCCCATCAGAAGGCGGTGGGTTGGGTGTTTCGCCTGGATCTATGCAACCGAAAGACGCCTCTGGAACGGACTAGCCTACCCTACAGGCGTTCTTATTAAATATTTTTTTTTTTTGGGTGTGGGGGTTAGAATCCCCTAACCGCCACAAATGCAAAAATTTACTGAATATAAATAAACGCTCAATAAAAATTTAATTTGGCTAAAAGGCCATTTAGTTCCCAAGGTGCACGTCGTTCGGTTGAGTTCGTGACTCACGTGTTAGATTTTTGACAAACTTTACCTACAAGAGTAATTCCCAGTAGAGATTTTATTGCTGAAATACCTTTATTGGTACTCCAATATTATTACCCTAAGTTTTCCTCAAATCTGTGTTCTGGAATTTTTCTACACGCCTCAAAATGAAAAAATTTCGGAGTTTTTTCAGTTTTTCCTGAATAACTCTAAAACAGCTTATCAAATCAAAAAGATAACCATTTGATAAATTAAAGCTCTTTAAATTATGCGTAAAATGATAACAATTTCATTTATTTAGGTTAAGTAGAACCGGTACTAGCGCCTGTCAAATAACAACCTCCGGGATCCCTAAAACTCGTACTTTTTTCGATTTTTCCCCATTTTGACCATGAAGGAGCACGTTTTCGACAAAGACTATTCTATACATTTTTAAACTAGATCAAATTTTCTACAATTTAAACAAAGTTTCATTTTAATTGGATATTTGTAACATGAGGTTGAAGTTTAAAAAAAAAATGGAATTTTTTGAAAAAATCGCAGTTTTTCCTTCATAAAATGAAAACCACTCATTCTAAAAACGTGATTTTTGTCTCATTGTCTAGGAAGTTTTATTTACTTGAACGTTTACTTAAACCATATTTTTGATAAAACTCCTAGATTTATAGATATCCTATATTTTCCGCACAGGATATAATCCGAATCCTCAAAAGCGTCATGAGAAATTCTGGATATCTATAAATCTAAGAATTTTAACAAAAAAGTGATCCAAGTATACGTTCAAGTCTATAAAATTTACTAGACAATGAGATAGAAATCAAGTTTCTAGGATTTTTTGCAAAAAATTGCATTTTTTCAAAACTTCAACCTCATTACGGCACCATTATCCAATTAATATGAAATGTTGCTTACATTGTAGCAAATTTAATCTAGTTTAAAAATGTATAGAGTGGTCTTTGTCGAAAACGTGCTCCTTCATGGTCAAAATGGGGAAAAATCGAAAAAAGTAGGAGTTTTAGGGATATTTAAAAGTGATCCCGGGGGCTGTTTTTACTAATAGTACCGGTTCTACTAAACCTAAATAAATGAAATTGTTATTATTTGACGCGTAATTCAAATACCTTTAATTTATCTAATGAATATATTTTTGATTTGATAAGTCGTTTTAGAGTTATTCTAGAAAAACTGAAAAAACTTCGAAATTTTCTCATTTTGAGGCGCGTAGAAAAATTTCCACAACACAGATTTGGGGAGAAAACTTATGGTAGTAATATTGGAGTACCAATAAAGGTATTCCAACAATAAAATCTTTACCGGGGGAATTATTTCCTGTTTATGCCATTTTTTCACGTAATTTGTCTGGACTATAATTAGATCCAAAAAAAATCCTAATAATTATTTTTAACAATTATTCAACTTAATTATCAAATAATAATGATTAAATAATTAATTATTAAATCGAAAAGTAACAACAATGAAAAGAAGTGTTTATAATGATGAAAGCTTGTTCTAGCTCGACAAACAATGTAGTTTAGTAGTTTAATTTCCCCCTTGATATAAATAAAGTTTTTTACTTTACCATACAGGGTATGGTCAAGTATTGTAATCGTCCATGATAAAAGTGGTTTTTTTCCTTCTTTTTTTCTAAATATCTCAAAAACAGCTGAAACTATTTCGATTAAAAAAATTGAGCGGAACCATCGCATTTTGGTCTACAAAAAAGCTCTAATAAGTGAACATCGAAAAAATTATATTTTTCGAGATAATAATTGTTTTGTCAAAATGTCGTTAGTTAGTTAGTCTGTGCGTTACCAAATTTGTGTACGAGCTAGCTCAAAAACTAGTGTGAATATCGAAACCAAATTTCACACTTAGTTTTGGTCCATAGAGATTAAGAGCTGATTAGATTTTGGTGTATATCGACCCAAAATTAAGGGGGGTCGAGGGGGGTTAAAAATTAAAAATCTAGGTCGTCTCAACCAAATTTTGTATACATAATCAGTGGACCCCCAGAAGTCTAAAAATGCAAAATCTAACCGCCCAAAATGGGGGAGGGCGGAGGGTCAAAAAATGAAAATCTTGGCCATTTACCAAACTCAACCAAATTTTGTATACACAATCAGTGGGTCCCAGGAGTCTAAAAATACAAAAACTAACCCCCCCCTCCCTACATGATTATAAATAATTTTATTAAATATTAAATATAAGTGAGGGGCCAGGTTGTATGGTAAAGTCAAGTGGATGGCCACATCAGAACACGTCAGCTTATTTTTTCATATATTGCACTGTTTTTGAGTTATAAGACTGTCTCAAGATAAAAAAAAACTCACCCGGTATATTAATACTTGTCATGCACTATTAGTGGGTTTTAAAATTAATAAACCAATTAATTAACAAAGGGAAATTATTATTGACCCACCCACCTGTGAATAATTTATTTAATTAAGAAAAACTCCATTAAAATTCATTCTAATCGATGATGGCAGATCGAAATGTCGACCCGAAACCCTCCTTCCTGATCGATCATTTGCATCGAAATAGTTTGGATGCGAGGGTGAACCGCGACCTAAAATCGTGTACACTTCCACTTTCATTTCCAAGTAGAAGACAATAGATTACAATAAATTATCTAATGAATTCCAAAGTCGGTGTACACTTAATTCCAATCGCGGTTCACCCCTCGATGGTATGTATAATGCATATAAGAATTGCTCATCTTTATCTATACTTATTATAATCGGCTTGCAGGACGACGCCGAGGTGATTATTTATTTTTAATTTTAAAATTTACTAATAGTTCATGACAAATAAAATTAGTGGATTTCAATGATTATTTTGTGGTGTTGTGACCTTTTGCGTGATGACTTGTCCCTCAATGTATTTGGCTTGTATCGGATGTCGTATCAAGTAGTAGAGGAGTGGTAGGCAGAAGTGCATCATCAGCCGTGGGGGTCCCATGGCAGAAGGGACGCCCGCCACGCATGGACCCTCTAATCCTTGAGCAATGCAAAGTGCTTGTTTGTCCCTTCTCTAGTTCAGTTCAGTACTGACAGACAAATCCAGCACTAACAACACATGGGGACAGACAGACAGACAACCAGGGAGAAATAATCAATCGGTTGCCAGGACAACAATAACCAACAACAAACAACAGCGGATAACAACCTTGCTGGCTCAGGAAATTGATTGAACAAATGAAAACGGCGCCAAAAATATAGTGGAAATTGAAAAAAATTATATATATATATTTCTTTTGCAGAACATTTAAATTCAAACAATCACTCCTTCCCAGAAGGTATTAGATTAATAAAAGGGGAAAAGAACCCAAAATTAATTAGTGCAATCGAATCTTTAGAAATTTTGAAATCATTCAATAGAAATTCAAAACTCTGTTTGAACAATCAAATAGAGTTATCCAATAGTAATCTGCTTAAGATGTTTGCTAACAAAAGATAAAAGAAAAAAGAAAAACCCATCTTTTTTCAGCCTTTCTAAGGAGAAAGGAGAAAGGGAAACATATTGTTATGTTTGAATGTGAACCCGAATAGAATGTCTTTATTAGTTCCTAGCCGATCAGCAGTGACGAAGGAACACCAAGTTTTCAATATCCATATGATATTGACTCCATGAAAAACATTTATAATTGAAGTAAGACTGATGATGAAGACCAAGTCTTCGAAACTATAGTCTCAAACAAATAAATAATATATATATACAGATATATCATCTCGATATATATATGTGTGTATGTTTATTTGCATCAAGCAGAGGACAACCTCTTTGTTTCTCTTTGTGAAGAATGGTATTAATTTAAATAGGTCTGGTTCTTACAAGTTAATTAATTCAGATATTAATATGTAGGTTTGCATTCATTTGTAGGATCTGGCATTGATTTGTGGAAGTCTGTCTATTTATTACTACTTGGGATTATAGTCCTCTGCCTCCTATGATTAAATCAATTATACATTTTGTCAAGTCCTAAAGTCCTAGAATTGTACATACTAAATTTTATTTAGTTCTCACAAGCAGAGATTAGCTGAGGTAGAGAGAGGTCATACCATCCTTGTTAAGGTTTTGACCAGGTTTCCTTAACAACTTATGGCAAATGCCGGGATGGCTAATGCGTCGCTTGCTCCTGATATCGGGTTTTTGCGCGGAATTTTTAAATTACTTTTTGTCTTTTGATGGAAATCTATGGTCATGTTATTTGTTAATGAGCATACATTTCAAATTTTTCTTTCTTTTACTTGTTTATTATTTGTTAAATTGTTGTAATTAATTTGTATTGATGTTTGTTAATGTATTGTAGCTAGATTGTATTGATGTTTGGATGACCTAGCCACCGAGGATTTCACCCTCTAAGCAGGTAGAGGAATAATGATTTATTTATTTATCATTTAGGGGTGTAGGATCAAAAAATCAAAATCTAGGCCCTTGGACCAAACTCAACCAAATTTTGTATAAATAAATAACACTGGTGAACAATGAAATTTTCCTTTAAATAAAACTATGATCTTTATGTGCTGATAACGAATATCGAATCATCCATTTTTCTCAATCAGTTGAGGTCTCAGAACCTGCCTTAACTTAGAGACTATACTATAGCCCTTATTCGAATTTCTATAATTCATAAAGTCAGTGGCATAGCCAGAAAATTTTCATGGAGAGTGTCAAGTAGAATGGCTTCAAATTCGCGCCATGAGTTTGGTGTAGGGTTTTTGAATGAGCCAATCTGTGTGTTGGCACCTCTGAACTTCGAGGAGATGAGATGACATGTTTTTGGAACAAAAGAAGTGAGCTTAAGTTCATAGATGAAAGTTGTTAAATAATTGTTATAGATTATAGTCAAGTTATTGTCGAGTTATTGTTTTGTATTTGAAATAAGAAAAGTTTTGTTATATACTATATATATATAATCTTCAATTTGTTATTAAATATAAATTGTTAAAACGAATTTATTAACCCATTTATTTCCCTCGTCAACCTTCGTGCAGGATTCAAATTCGAATCCCCATACCTTAATCTAATATTGAATAAGTAATTCGACAGAGAGGTCAATCCTCAAAGAAAAAAATTTAGTGAGATTTTTTTGTATATAAGGAGGCTTCCCCTTATACATTAATTGCGGGAAAATATTTTTTTCTAGGATCGTTTTTGGTATAGTGTGGGTATGTCAAATCTACGTTTGCAATCTCGAAAGTGTGGGGGACAACTTTTGGTGGCCGAAAAACTTCCAAATTTTCGGGCTTTTTCCAGTTTTTAGCTTATAACTCGAAAACGGTCCATATTTTATAAATAACCATCCTATAGTAAATTAAAGAGGACTAAATTGCCCGTAGACAGGGGTGTAGTGGAGCGGGAACGCGTGGGAACGGCGTTCCCACACTGGTTTCATTCAGTAAAATAATAATAATAATAATAATAACAAATAAAATTAAAATCACTTACGCAAGTAAATAAAATAATATCTTAAAAATGTGTGAGTGCCTCATATATTGATTTGAGGCATCAGCACCCATCAAGGGCGACCGCCCCCCCCCCCCCCCCATAGAGGCCCGTGCCTGGCAAAAAAAATTTGTAAAAAAAACATTTTTTTTTTTTTAATTTTAAAATTGAAAATAAAGTTCTATATATGTGTGTGTGGGGGGGGGGGCGTCTCCGACCCCCTCCCCCCCGCTTGGACAATTCGATCGCGACACACTTCCGAGATAAAAAGTATCTTATATACATCGGGCACCTTAATACATTCTCCCCTCCCCCCCCCCCATAAAAAATTCCTGGATCCGCCCTTGGCACCCATGCACCGTACCTACCCGAATTTCAATATTCTAATAGTTTACTTAGATTAAGATTCGGTAGTTTAGCGTTCCCACACTGAAAATTTTGCCACTACAACTCTGCCCGTAGAGTAAAAAATAATGCAAAAGTAGTTCCATTTTTTATGGGGATCCAAAAAACAGCCCGCCGGATCACTATTGAATATCCCAAAAATCGCACATTTTTGATAAAAGTCTTAGATTTATAGATATCCAGCATTTTCCATGACACTTCTGAGGATTCGGATCATATCCTGTCATGGAAAAATGCTGGATATCTATAAATCTAAGACTTTTATCAAAAATGTGTTCCAAATAAAAGTTCATGTCAATAAAATTTCCTAGAGAATGAGATAAAAATCAAGTTTTTAGGATGAGTGGTTTTCATTTTATGAAGGAAAAATTGCGATTTTTTTTTTCAAAAAATTGCAGTTTTTCAAAACTTCAATCTCATTGCGGCACGGGTTACCAATTAATCGAATTAGAATGAAACTTTATTTGAATTGTAGCAAATTTAATCTAGTTTAAAAATGTATAGATTGGTCTTTGTCTAAAACGTGCTCCTTCATGGTCAAAATGGGGAAAAATCGAAAAAAGTGCGAATTTTCGGGTCATCCAGGGGTTGGGGGGCTTCCGAGGTCGAAAACTTGGATTTTGCGCTTGAGCCAGAACGGTTAGACGGAGAAAAAAAAATAAAAAATAAAATTTGTAAGAAATTTTATGAACTTTCATTTTGAATAATAAGGTTATTTAACGAAAAGTTGATAGTTTTTGAGTTATAAACGAAAAACGGACAAAAAAAATACAAATTTTCACCTTTTTTTGTATTTTCCACAATGTTGCGTCACGAAATTTTAGTGAGAGACCTCAGATTTGGATTCAGCGCCCCAAAAAACATATATATGTAAAAAATCAGAACTGCCTCAAAACTTTCCTGATAAAAACACAATTTGACTGGACTAATATACAATTTGAGGCGACTGTGGGCAAGGGCGGATCCGGGGGGGAGGGGGCGACCGCCCCCCCCATAGAGGCCAAAAAACGGCGGCCAAATCGACAGGGAATTTATAACAATTTTTATTTTTTATTTTTATTTTAATGAATTTAAAATATGAGATATGAAATTTGTAAAAAAATTGTAAAATTTTTTTTTTAAATTGAAGATAAAAAGTAGATCTTATATACATCGGGCACCTTATATACATCTCCCCCCCCCCATAAAAAATTCCTGGATCCGCCCTTGACTGTGGGTCTGTGATGGCTAGAGTGTCGGGTCGCTGACTCGAAGTACGCTGGTTCGAGACCGAGTCTCCGTCCAGGAGGCCTCTTGCAAAGCAATGGCAACCCACCAAAAGTATAATTGCCTTAAAAAATAAACCTCTCTAAATTAGCCGCTCGGAACCGGCGTTAAAAAGCAGGTCCCGTATATCTGTGTAAAAACAACCAAACACACTCAGCACAGGTATATGTGGAGAGGCGCCGACGCCCGTTTCGGGAAGAAGAATAGACAATTTCATGAAATTCTAGCCTCTCATTATAATCCCAAGATAGATATCCAATTTGTTCTTATATATCGTTTCCAAGTTGAGAATAAGGACAATTGTGGAATTTTTCTTTGAGCAAAGCAGCGGCGTTTGAAGTAAAGTTAGATTTGATTTTGGCGCTTAAGCAGAATTGATGGAGGAAGGGAGGGTTTTTGGCCAACCACAACAGACATGTTATTGCGTTGTCTGGTTGTCTGTCTACCGAAGCAAAACGTAACAAAACAAACTCGGCTACTGGATTATTCTGTTTGGCATAGATAATTAGAAATCGCTTTATCTATGCTCATTGAACGATTAGCTTGATTGCACAGTTGTTGACCACTTAAGAACTCAAGCTTAAGCAACCATGGCAGAACAACCCGAACAAAATGAACAAACTGAGCAACATGAACAACCTGAACCTGAACCCGACACTTTCAAAAAGGTATATTTATTTGGATTGTTGAACAAAATAACAATTGTTGGATAAAAATATTTAACGTTTTCTTTTATTGATTTGTTTAGAAAATGGAGAGAAAAGCCGATTTTGATTCCCTGTCAGCCACAATGGATCTATTAGCGGAAGTCAACCGAAATCTAGAAAACGTAAGCATATTTATTTATTTATTAGACATTGTTATGCCCAAGTATTGTTTATCCAAGAAATATAAAAATATTTATTAATAAATTTTAAACAATGTTTTGTTTATGTATTGTTAAGTGTTTATTTATATTAATTATTTAAATCTATTATTATTTATAAATAATTATCCTAAATTTGATTTTATTTTTGTGATTTGTTTTTTAGAATTTATGTAAACTTGTAGAAATAAAAAATCATGGGAATTTCAGCGAGAAAACGAAAGAAATAATGGACAAGCAAGTAAGTTATTTGAGATTGATATCTAATCAATTAGAAAAAAAAATCAAGTAGATTGTATTTTATTAAAATCATTATAATTGAATTATTAACATGGATTAATGTAATTTTTGTTTTTTATTTATTTAATACTGAATAATAGTATTGAGAAATGACATTTGCCCGTCCTGCCATCTCGTGGCGGAAAACGTAACTCAGAAGGCTCGATTTTATTCAAACTCAGAGGGATATTTTAAAATACGAGAAAATTAATCATTTGAGCTAGAAAACACTGAAGAAGGGTAGAAAGGGCGCCGGGGGGATTAAAGTTCGGCTCATTTTATATTTTATATTTTTATTACTTATTTATACTTTATTCCAAGCTTTTATAGTAAGTCGCGTAGTAAGTACTACCTATATAAGTACTATAAAATAAAAATAACTATTTTTCCCAAACTAACCCAACTTAATATTAAATACTGGCTGCAAGTCCCGTCTTCAGCGGCCCTCTTGCTAGCCTCTGCACACAGATTTTGCATTTCGAGTCTTCTAGTGACCCACAGATTATGTATACAAAATTTGGTTGAGTTTGGTCCAAGGGCAAGAATTTTCATTTTTTGACCCTCTCACCCCCATTTTAGCTGGTTAGTTTTTGCATTTTTAGTTTTCTAAAGGCCCACAGATTATTATGTGTTAAGTATACAAAATTTGGTTGATTTTGATCAAAGGGCAAGAATTTTCATTTTTTTGTCCATCCTCCCTAATTCGAGTGGTTAGTTTTCTGCATTTCTAGCCTTCTAGTGGTCCACAGATTATGTATACAAAATTTAGTTCACTTTGCTCCAAGGGCAAGAATTAACATTTTTGACCCCCCCCTTTGGGTGGTTTCTTAGGTGAATTTTTAAACGAAATCACATCCCCTACAACTTTGCTCTAAACAAAATTTGCTGTAGACTTATTTGATAATTTCCATTAGTGCGCCCCCCTCCCTAACCGAATGGTGAAAATTTCCCTATTTTTGGGAATTCGTGAGGTTTATTTAGCCCCCCCAGAGATAGCTGGAGTTTCTCAAAAATTCAAAGAGAAAAATATAATAATGTTCTTTCTTTTTATTTTAATCAAAATTATATTATTATAATTATAAATCATATCTGAAGAAATGCTCGGAAAGAGTGGGTCTACAAATCTCCTTTGAGAAAACTAAATTCTTCGTGTCAAAGTGTGACATCCAGTCAATAAACATACAAGGCAAAATAATAGAAAGAGTGCCACACTTCAAATACTTGGGTGAAATCCTCGAGCCAACAGGAGGAGAGAAAGAAAGCCAGAAGAATCGCCTATTAAAAATCAAGAAAGCCTATGGGAGAACATATAACGTGTACAATAAGAAATGTCTGTCAAACAAGACTAAAATCATGCACTACAATACAATCATCAAGCCAGAAATCCTTTACGCCAGCGAAACCATTACTCTAATCAGAAAATCAGATATGGAAAATATCTTGAAGGAGGAAAGGAAAATCATGAGAAAAATTCTGGGGCCTGTAAAAACAGAAGAGGGATACAGGCTAAGGCCCAATAAAGAAACAGAAGAATTTTCAAACGTGGCAGCAGATATCCGTCGAAAAAGACTGAAATTCTACGGCCATATTCTCAGACTTACTTCAAGCAGATTGGCCAACAAAATCACGGTGTTTCTAAAAGAAACTCAAAAACATCCAGAGGGTTGAAGAAATCAATAAAGATCTAGATAGAGCAGGGATAAGTCGATCAGACATACAGGACAGAAACACGATTACTTTTTGAAGTCGGTGCCAAACAAACTATACCTATAAGCGAGCGTACCCGCCAAACGTACTAAGTAAGATCCGTCGAGTGCGATTCATAAAAGGTATATGTTTGGCACCAACTTCAAAAAGTAATTTAATGTTAATATTTCGTCGTTTAGTTGTAACTAAATAAGATAATAATTATTTTATACCTTTTAGTGTATTTTATTTGTTGTATTTAATTTTTTGAAGTCGGTTTTATTTTTTTCTTAAAATTTTTTATTTTTCAGTTTTTAGTGATGTTATTAATAGTGACTTAATATCATCAGAACTTGACCAAATTAATATGACACCATCCCTAAGATACCCGCTTTCCAATAAAAAAAGAATCATCGAAAAATGAGGTAACATAGACACAAAAAAAAAAAAAAATTCAGTCGAATAGAGAACCTCCTCCTTTTTTTGAAGTCGGTTAAAAAAGATAGAGGTGTGGAAGGTCCAGCCAGAAAGAGACATCAAAAAGAAAACTGGCACAAAATGGACCGAAGAAAGGAAAAAGGCTCATGGAGATAAAATGAGGATATTCTGCCAAATTAAGAAGAGCCAGAATCAAAGATGAAAATAGAACAAGAAACAAACAAAAAAAGATGGAAGCTTTGCGTGATCCCAAGGGTCCAAACCCAACAAATAATAATAATAATAAATCATACATTAGTATATTTTTTATTTGAATTTTTGAGGAACTCCAGCTACTCCTGGGGGCTAAATAAACCTCACCAATTCCCAAAAAAGGGAAATTTATACATAAATAAAATAGATTTCTCTATTAATATACTTATGAATGTAAAGATTTAAGCATCTTATTTTTGAAAATAGTTGGAAAGTTTTTCAAAAATATGCTCGGGTTCAGATTAACAAATCAATTTTTAAAAACAGAAAGAATTTAATTTTTAGGACAGATTCTAAGATATTAAATTCTTTCTCTACTTATGTATGTTTGTATAATTATTCACGGAATAAGATTTTCTTATCGAGAATAGAATAAATAATTGTTAATTTTTAAGAGAAATTCTTTTCAATTCAATATTAACTCACGTACATTTTTCTCCCATTAAGTATAGAGGCCTTTTATTTAGTTAAATTTATTTTTATAATTTGAAATTGTTTATTTATTAATAATTATTGTTTAACAAAGTGTTATCTAGGAGGCCGATTTATCATTGTTATAAATAAACAATTGTGTTTGAGAAAAAAAGAAATATGTTAATAATCATAAAGAGGTTGACCTCTGCTTGATGCAAATACACACATTTATATCAAATATAGATATATAAACCATATAAGATTGGAGTAATTTTTAGAGACGGACTGATAAGTGAATTTAATGGATTTTAATGAGGCAGTCCAGTCCAGTCCAAGGTTCAAAAAAGAGATAATTATAACTATCTTTTTTATTCAAAAACCGACGTTTCGAGATTTATTCCCTCCTTCTTCAAGGTTTTGAAAGGTCGCTGAAGAAAATCCAATGTGATATTTCCATCTGTCTCCTATCTCAGTGCATTAATAATATTATATAGTAGTATTTCATTCTCAGCAGAATTTACTACAGTAGGAGACAGATGGAAATATCACATTGGATTTCCCCCACCGATCTTTCAAAATCCTGAAGAAGGAGGGAATAAACCTCCGAAACGTCGGTTTTTGAATGAAAAAGATAATTATAATTATCTCTCTTTTTTTGAAGCTTTTACTGCCTCTTAGATATGTATATATATATATTTATTTGTTTTAGATTATAGTTTCGAAGACTTGGCCTTCATCATCACTCTTCTTTTTTTTTTAATTATAAATATTATTTTTCATGGGGTCAGTTTCGCATGGATATTGAAAATTTTTGTTCTTACTTAGCAGACAAGCTTAGTTAGACATTTCAAGCCTTCGAAGCTATAGTCTCAATCAAATTATAGATAAATGTATATTTATTTGCATCAAGCAGAGGACAACCTGTTTGTTTCTCTTTATGATTCAACAACTCTGCTACTCTCGATAAAATAAAAACTTTTCAATTTGATTTTCTAATATTTATCAGAAATTTTTAGAAAAAAATATTTTTTTTTTTTATTCACGTTAAGTTCATCTCCAAGACCATCTGTAGCCATAGTGTATTTTCAAAATATTTATTTGTTTTAAGTTCCTTTTTAAAACAAACTATTTTTCAAAATTTTCCATTGATAAAGGCAGAATTGCATCCGGCTAAAACCTGACCCCGGGGGAGGTAGAAACAAATTTAAAAAATAAATAAATAGTATCGTAAATTGGCTTATGGCTAGAAAAGCCAAAAAAAAAAAAAAAGGAGAATTTTTCCCTTGAAACGTTTAGATTTATAATAAATGTTTTGAGATTGTTTTATAAAAGAATTTCTATTTATTTATATATACAAACAATACAATAAATTATTTCACCGCTATGATTGTAAATGTATTTATTTATTATTATTATTATTTTTCCAGGTTATAAATCCCATAAATTCGACAAGAAATACAACTGAAGAATTACGTAAAATAGTAAGTTTATAGTATATCAGTTTTTAAAAACTAACGATTAATGCCTCAGAATTGGATGAAGCCAGTCCAAAAATAAATAAGACACTACTTTCAATTAAATAATATTTATTAGAAATGTTTTCCTCTTATAATATTATTTTGAAACCGACGTTTATTTACTAATATATTGAAAATCAATTACACTCTGGAAAGTCTTAAAAATATTCTCTGCCTATATTCCTACAAGCACTGAGAGAGGAGGCAAAAGAATATGCTTCCTTCATTGACTCTTTTGAACCCTGAAGAAGGAGAGAAGATCTTCCAAAATGTCGGTTTCAAAATAATATTATAAGGGAAAACATTTCCAATAAATATTATTTTTATGGAAATTATTATCCCACTTTATGAGTTATTTTTGGCCCCAGGGTGAAGTTATAGATCCCTCGATGTAAAATTAAAACTCTTTCCAATGCTTGAAAATGTCTTTCTTTTAATGTTTACAATTCATGATACATGTTTCGGAGATTACTCATCACCATCTTCAATCTAAAAACAAAATTACATATACATTATGTACATTTTACAGGATGTTTTTGATATAAAAAAGCTTTCTATTCGAACGCTGCCACGTTTGTTTCAGTCGATCGAAAACTTCTCAAGAGTGTTTAAACTTATTTAATTTTTAATTATATGTCAGAAGGGTTGTTTTTCACCCTCTCATTAAATCATTTTTTTTAAATTTGACTTACACCACTTTCAAAATAAACGGTCCATATATTAAATAAAATAAATTTTAAATATTCGATATTTAGCATAAAAAGTTAAATATATTTAACATTCAATAGGGGGTCTTCATAAAACAATAGGAATTTTAAATTTAGAGCCTCTTAAACTAACTGCAGTTATAGGAAATTAATTGTATTAAACTAGAGGCAGCGTTTCTAAACTTTTTCATTCATCATCATCATTGAGTATACAGTCCTAAGACTGGTTTGATGCAACAATCCGTCTCCACTCGACTCTGTCCCCCGCCAGCTGTTTAACCTCTCTAAATGTCTGGCATCCCATATCCCCAATTATTTGGTTGAAATATTCTAATCTGGTTCTTCCCCTTCCCCTTTTCTTTCCCACCTCCCCCTCCAAGATATCCCTAAGCAGTCCCCCATGTCTCAGTGTGTGCCCCATCATCTGACCTCTTCTCTTCTTCAGACTCTTCCACAAGGTTCTTCTTTCTCCGATTCTTCCAAGAACTTCTTCATTTGTAATTTTATCCATCCATTTGATATTCATCATTCTTCTGTAGCACCACATTTCGAAAGCCTCTAATCTCTTTCTCTCCTCTTCTCTAATTGTCCAGGTTTCACACCCGTACATGGCTATGCTCCATACATATGTCTTCAATAGCAACTTCCTGTTTGCTAAGCTGATTGAGGAGGAGCATAGTAGTTTTTGTTTTGTATTAAACCCCATTTTTGCTTGGGCAATTCTTGATTTAATTTCGTTTTTGCTCCTCCCATCCCATGTTATTTTACTTCCTAGGTAGCGGAATTCCTTAACTCCTTCTAGGTTTTCTTGGTTAATTTTGATGCATTCCTGTCTCGTTTGTTCTTTTTTGTACATACTAGGACCTTGGTTTTATTCTTGTTTATTTTCATTTTGATTTCTTCTATTAGGATTTGGTTAATTCCATTCAAGGCGTCCTCTAATTCTTTTTTATTGCTTCCTAGAAGGGCAATGTCATCGGCAAATCTTAACATAGCGATCTTTTGACCTTGGATTTCTATACCTGTATCAATTTTGTCTTTGAATTCTTTAATCGCTTCTTCTATGTATAAGTTGAAAATCATGGGTGACAGCACACATCCTTGTCTTACACCTTTTTTTATTTTGGCTTCTCTGTGTTCATCACCAATATTTATAATTGCCGTCTGGTTTTGATATAGATTGTAGATTAGTCTTCTCTCTCTGAATTTTATTCCCGCCTGTTTTAATATTTTAAACATAATTTCCCAATTGACATTATCGAATGCTTTTTCTAGGTCTATGAATCCGATGTAGACAGATTCTTCCCTGATAAAAGCCCTTTCTATTATTAGTCTAAGAGAGAGAATTGCTTCTCGGGTGCCTCTGTTTCTTCTAAAGCCGAACTGGTCTTCCCCCAGATTTTCTTCAACTCTTTGTTCTATTCTTCTCTGGATTATTTTGGTTAGGATTTTGGAGGCATGTGAGGTTAGGCTAATGGTCCTGAAATTTTCACATTTATCCGCGCCTGTCTTTTTGGGAAGTGTGACTATTTTGTTCTTTTCGAAATCTTTTGGGATGATTCCCAATTTATAGATTTTGCTAATTAGTTCAAAAAAGTTTGTCACGTGCCTTTTCTCCAGAGTTCTTTAGGATTTCAGCTTGTATATTGTCTATTCCGGGTGCTCTATTATTTTTTAGTTCCTTCAAAGCTGTCTCGAATTCTGACCTGAGTATGGGGTCTCCTAATTCGTTTTCGTCCACAGATTCTTCTTCTTCTATTGGGTTCATTGTTTTTTCTTCTCCATAGAGTCTCTTCTAGGTGTTCCTTCCATCTATTTGCCTGTTCGTTTTCGTTTAGAATAATGTGGCCTCCTTTATCTCTTATGTTCTTGCTTTTTAGCTTGTCTTCTTGAAAATTTCTTTTTTATTGCTCCTATAGGCTACATCAACTTTTTCATTAGCGAACCTATATTATTTAGATATTGTTATATGTATAATAGTAAAATAAAGAAGCGCTAAGATAACGCGTAGGTTTAGCTTTATTTACTTTTTCAACAATGCCAATAAAAATCAATAAATAATAAATACAAAGAAAACAAATTAATGATTGTTGATTGAACAATTTTAGTTAATTAGATTTAATTATCCTTCAGATATATGGTATAAATGTGTGGTTCAGTTTTTAAGCCGCCATCCGAATTTAAGAAATATTAATTTATTTTATAATGAGACTATAGTTTCGAGTGCTTTGCCCTCTTCATTATCAGTCTATTAGAATTAATTCATAGGAAATGATGTATGAAAGTGTGCTTTACATCTGGTCACTTTCATACCTGTGAATTAATTCTAATAGACTGATAATGAAGAGGGCAAAGTCTTGTTATAAAATAAATTTGTAATTCCATCAGAAGACACACTTTTTTATTGTCTCCTTCAATTTATAAAAATTCTGCTACTATTAATATTAATATATCAAAAAGAATTTACTTTATTTATTTGCTTTCAGCTGTTTCCACTCAAACAAATATTAACAATGCGACAAAATTCCGGGCCTGATGATATGCGAATCACTTACGACAACACTTCAGATATATGGAAAGCGATTCTAAAAGGAAATCTTACAGCAGTGGAATTTTATTACAACGGTTATCCTTCAATTTTAAAGAAAAAGAATATCGAGGGATACACGCCTCTGCTGTGGGCGGCCAAGCATGGCGAGCACTCTATTATCACCTATCTGTTATCGAAGGAGGACTCGCTGGACGTGTTCGACTACGAGATGCGAAGCCCGCTCCTGTGTGCCGCCCAGGCGGGCTTCAAACGCACCGTCGAGCTCCTGCTGGACCAGGGAGTGGACATTAACTACCAGGACAAGGACAAGAACACCGCCCTGCATTTGGCCATCCTCCAATGCAAGCCCGATATCGAGAAACTATTAATTGAAAGGGGGGCCGATCAGAATTTGAAAAATGAACAGAATTTAACGGCACAAGATTTGATATGGAATAGAACGATTCAAACGGAATCGTAACATCATCATTTATAACCAAAAAAAAAAAAAGCCCAAGAAACGAGAATATTTTTAGAGAATTTCGATTTTAATGGCTGTGTCGTCATTATTATTTATTTTGGAGAGACTACGGTAAATATAAAAGCTTTTTTCAGGTCGTCATAACTCTGCAGATTTTTCAAAACTAAATATTTTAAGTTGATACAATTTTGATGGCTGTATATATGTATATAATTAATTAATGGAGAGGGATTCAGCCAATGGGTGGTCTCTGATGAATAAAAAACTCACAATTATGGAAAACGTTTCGGCTTTAATTAAATAATGCCATCATCAGTTCCTAAGAGAGTATTAGCGACACAATTAATTTTATAAATAAATTGTCCGCGGGCAGAGTTGTTGTGGATTTTATCATAATATACAAAATTATAAAATGGTACATAAATCTTGGTATGCTCTCACTCGATATGGGCAACGTTTCAAGTACTTTATTCAGTAGAGGCTACCCATTGGCTGAATCCCTCTCCATTACTTAATTACTAAATATTTTATTTTCATAGGAACAATCATTAAAAATGCCATGGTTGAGAAACACTGCCCTAGGTCTTTGTGTAAAATTGCTTTGCACAGTGCTTTGAAGAAATTTTGTCTAGAGTGAACGCAAACTATGGAGAGCGCCTTCGAATTTATGTTCGTGAAAATGGCCATTATTTGTCAGACATAAAAGTTTCCCTCATAATCATTCAATAATGGCATAGTTTAGTGATTGTAACTATGAAAATAATATATTTTATTTTGAAAAAATTCGCAGAGTTATGCTTTCCGGAAAAACACCCGTTTTCCGTGACTCACCCTGTATTTTACGTGAAATTTTCAAATTTGATTTTCCTTCAATTAATTGTATTATATGTCTCATGACTAGACAAAAATAATAACGTAACAGGAATTGGATGAAATTAAAAACAGAGAATTTTTTTTATTAAATGGGCCAGACGTTTCGTCAATCTATTTTGACTTCCTCAGAGGCTAGAATGATAAAATCAGGAAAATTAGAAAAAACTTATAAATAAATAAATTACAAATAAATTGAATATTACATAAGGTTAGAAATACCCCATTTTATCACTCTTTGTCAAAAAAAAATCTATTATAAAGCGCTTATGCTGTCCGTAGTGAGCCACTCATTTAAAACCCACAAATAGTTGATGTCAATTAAGTGTATATTGATGAGGCAGTCCAAAAAAACGAAGAAGATAATTTACACTATCTTTTTATTCATAAAACCGACGTTTCGGAGGCTATTCCCTCCTTCTTCAGGGTTTTGAAAAGTCAGTGAGGGAGGTCCAATGCGGCATTCCCCTCTGTCTCCTCTTTCAGTGGCAGTAGTAACAATAATAATATCTTCTATTTCATTCTCAGCAGAATTATAATGTAAATGAAATAGAAGATATTATTGTTACTGATGCCACTGAAAGAGGAGACAGAGGGGAATGCCGCATTGGATTTCCTTCACTGACTTTTCAAAACCCTGAAGAGGAGGGAATAGCCTCCGAAACGTCGGTTTTATGAATGAAAAGATAGTGTAAATTATCTTCTTCTTTTTTTTGGACTGCCTCATCAATATACACTTAATTCACTTATCACTCCGTCTCCAAAAATTACTCCAATCTTATAGTTGATGTCAAATTTTTTAACATTAAAATCCACAAATGTTTAGGGTCAAAAAATCAACAAGCCTTCTGGGCAGCAAGATGCCCGCCGAAGGCGGTCTTGGCAGCTAGTTTCTCTATAAGTCAAAACATCATTAATCTTTCTTGAACATATTCTTGGCTCACAATAATCAATAATCTTGGAAGCGACTTTTCTTTAACAATTAAAAAAGACAATTATTTTTTAATTGTTAAAGAAAGGTCGCTTCCAAGATTATTGATTATTGTGAGCCAAGAATGTGTTCAGGAAAGATTAATGATGTTTTGACTTATAGAGAAAAGAGTAAGAAAATGAAATATTTCTAACCTTATTATAGTATTATAGTATTCTTCTTCAAGTGCCATACTCGATTACGAGCGTCGGCGATTACTATGGAAATTATACGCTCCATTGAAATTTTCATGGTGAAATTTTTTCAAGGGTGGTTTCCCCATTGCCTTCCCCTGAAGGAATCAGATTATAGCCGGTCAAATATTTGCATCGATTCGGGCTTGAACCCGCGCTAGCTTGATTAGAAGGCATGCACTTTAAAACCACTCGGTTAACCTGACTCCTCATTATAGTATTATAATGTTCAATTTATTTATTTATAAGTTTTTTCTAATTTTCCTGATTTTATGAACAAGTCAAAATAAATTGACGAAACGTCTGGTCCATTTAATAAAAACTCTGTCATTTAATTTAATCCAATTCCCTACTATTCCTGTTACAAATTTACTATGGATACGAATGATGCAACATGCAAAAAAATAATAACATTGCTCAACAAAAATTAAACTAAAATTTGCATCTGTAAATCTAATAGTAGTAATAATGCATTATAGTAGAGTTTTTTACACTGATTCTCATGCTCTTTTCTGATTTTTTACAATAGTTCGAGTTTAGAGATGTTTTTACTCAAAACGCCGAAAAAATGTCATTTTAACCAATTTTCGAGTTGCCATAGTTAAAAAAAGAGCAATATTTGAAATCAAAATATTGTATTTCCTTAATAGAAAACTATGGCCTTTTAAAAATAGACCAAAATATCCTTTTTTTGGGGTTTCGATCAAAAACATCTAAAAAGCCAGACCTGTTGTAAAATATCTAAAAACTTCATGAGAATCGGCAGATAAAACTCTACAAGGATCCATTGTTAGGTTTACGCGTACAAATTTTTGTTGAGCAGTTTTTTCTTTTTGTTTTTTTCGTGGCCCCATTTGTATATTGTAGGTACATTAGGGTGGGTCAAAAAAATTATTTTTTTACAAGTGACACGGAAAAATGGGTTGCTGGACACCTTAAAAAAATTATTTCTAAATATGAGCTCTTAATTTTAATAGAAGATCCTCCGCATCGCAGTTTCTTATTTTTCTCAGACCAATAGAAAAAAATTCATACCTCATCATTAATTGATTGTAAAGAAAAATGTTTTTAAAGAATTTCGTAGGAAATTTAAGGCTCTACAAAAAAGGAATCTTATATTTTTTCCGTAAACCTCACCATTTGAAAGATATTGAAGATTTAAGTTTGATTATTTAAAGACAAATTTCATTTTGTTTATGAATTTTATAACTCGACAACAAATGGCCATTATAAAATTCGCAATACAAATTTTTGTAGGAAATTAACTGCTCTATAAAAGAGAGTGTTTTATGTTTTGGCGATTAAATTAAGCGTTCAAAAGATATTCATCATCAAACTTTCATGTGTACTGAAGTTTGATGATGAATATCTTTTGAACGCTTAATTTAATCGCCAAAACATAAGACACCCTTTTTATAGAGCAGTTGATTTCCTATAAAAATTTGTATTGCGAATTTTATAATAGCCATTTATTGTCGAGTTATAAAATTCATAAACAAAAATGAAATTTGTCTTTAAATAATCAAACTTAAATCCTCAATATCTTTCAAATGGTGAGGTTTACGGAAAAAATATAAGATTCCCTTTTTGTAGAGCATTAAATTTCCTACGAAATTCCTTAAAAACATTTTTCTGTACAATCAATTAATGATGAGGTATGAATTTTTTTCTATTGGTCTGAGAAAAAAATAAGAAACTGCGATGCTGAGGATCTTCTTATTAAAATTAAGAGCTCATATTTGGAAAGAATTTTTTTGGGGTGTCTAGCAACCCATTTTTCCGTGGCACTTGTAAAAAAATAATAGATTTTTTTGACCCACCCTAAGGTACATACACTACGGTGCAAAAAAAATCGACCCACCAATAAAAAAAACTTTCTTAAATAGTAAATTATTTTTAAATTTTTTACAAATAACCAAATAATAATTTGTTCTATTAACTCGTAAACAGGCTTTTAGCCTAACAATAAGAAGAAGAAGAAGAACTCTTAAACTGATATATTCAATAAATATTGTTGATAATTTTTGAATTTTATAAAAAAAATAACGTGTTCTGCTTCTACTTGAGAAATATTATCCATTTTGTATATTTTATCTTTCAATTAATGATCCATAATTCAAAATGATTCATTTGATTGATATTTCAAATGGAATTTGATCTTTTATTAATACTTTATTTAAATGTAAACTGATATTGAGAAAGTATGATATTTTTATTTTATTTAAGGTATTTGTTTCGCGACAATACTAGCAAAAATTTAATGCTAGAGTATATAGAACAGACAATAAGGATTCATAGTTCATAAGCCCAAAACTTTTTGCTGTTTATGTACCAATTCTAGCCAATCCCGTGCTCGTTCGATAAATTTGGCACCATTTTAAGAGATTGAATATTTTTATATTAAAATGATAGATAAAATACATTTTAAATTTCTATAAAAATCGTTTTATTTTTTATTTAACAAATGTAATCAAAGCCTACGTTACATCTTATGAAAATTATAATTTTGAAAAAATCTACCGCATGCGTCTTTCGCTAGTTAAATAATTGCACTGTTGCCAATTTGTTTTTAGTCTAAATTTTTTTATACATTTTTCTCTATTTATTCCTTATTATCTCAGAAACTGTCTTGTAACTATGAGTCAAAATTGTCTTAAAATATGTATTGGTTATTGTTTAATGTTGGTTTAGTTTTTTATAAAAATGGTAAGAACGGTTTCTTAATTATAATTGAATATGTGTGTGTGTGCAATGTTAAAGAGCTTGAAAAACTCGATTTTTGAAATTTAATATCTCCGGAACTGTATTGTTCATAAATTTCGTTTTGCCACCAATCGATTCAGAAGTATTTAAATAATAATCTATATAAATTTCAAAAAAATCCTAAGAAAACGCATTTGGCGGAACAACTACCTTAAGGTCGTTATTAAGCAACTAAGGCCATCAACGACCAATTTTGACATATTTTTTGATTATAATTTTAAATTAATTTACTTATCTAAACTTCATCATCATCATTGATGATTACCCAGTCCTAAGACTGGTTTGACACAACCACCCTTCTCTACTCGGCTCTGTCCTCCGTCAGCTATTATATAGAGTTACAAAAAAAAGAAAGTCGTGGGTTTTTCCAAAATTTTTCCCGCAATAAAATCTAATACTTCGTGTTTGGCATAATATTCTCTAAGTGTGCAGATTTCTTTTTATCAGCTTTCGCTCTCCGCCAATTCTTCTGAGGACTTCCTCATTCATTTTCCGTGCCGTCCATGGTATTTTGAGTATTCGACGGTAAATCCACCTTTCAAAGGCCTCTATTTTATTGATTGTACTATCTTTTAAAGTCCAGCTCTCCATCCCATATACCGACCAAACATAGAACTGTATAAACCTCATCCTAAGACCGAAATCGAATTCCGAGTTTGTCATAACGTTCTTGAACTTCATGAAGGCACTCCTTTTTTTTGGAGGGGAAATCCGTCATGGACACCTCTTCATGGGTAGTGTCGGACTCCTACCGACTAAAACCCCTCCTTTCCCCGATTCACCCTACCCCGGAACCGCTATTTGCATTACTTCAGGGTAGGCAGGTAGACCTCCTTATCACCCGGTATCCTTGGCGGTTAATATCTCCCTGCAGAGGTCCGATATCGCTCTCCAGCTTCCATCGTCCCTCGTCATTAATGTTACAAAATTCTCAACCAAGAGCTTCGAGTCGCTCCTCTGCACGGATATTGGGCACACTCGAATATTGTGTGCTTCAGAGAGTCTGGAGTATCACACACTGCATTTCTCATCTCCTTTGATTCCCATTTTCTTCAAATAGGTCCCAAATTTACCATGGCCTGAGTTATATAAAGGACCTGAGTTATATAAAAATCCAGGTTTTTATTTTTTTGGTGACACCACACCTTCACATTCGGTATTAGTTGGTGGGTCCATCTACCATCTAGGAGGTTCTCCCACCTATTTTGCCATCTTTGAAATAGCCATTCTCTATTCATTGGTCGCGATGCTGGTTCAGCCCCAAAATTGTAGGATCTTTCCGATACTAATAGATCAATTGGGGGCACCGAAGCAAGAACTTGGATTGCGACTGTCGACACGGTTCTGTATGCACAGCATACTCTAATAAGGGAGCTCCTTTGAGTTCTCATCAAGAGGCAGTTGTACTTTTTGGTCTTGAGTACGTCTACCCACATTGGAGCTGCATATAGAATCACTGAGGTACTCCTGGTCCAAATCTGATGTCCAGTCGTCGCAAAGAGATATTTAACTCACTCATTCTATCAATAAACCATTGGATGTTATACTGGCGGCTCTAAAGTTTTCCGGATTACGAGTCCCTTTCATATATTTTGTTTTTTTGTTGTTGATGTTAAGACCCATATTTGCACTGTATTTTCCTACCACATCAATTAACCCTTGAAGATCGCACATATTGTCCGCAATCAACACTGTGTCGTCAGCATATCTATTATTTATCCATATTTCATTCACTTTGATACCCTTTTCGACATCTTCGAGTGCCTCCTGAAATATCTTCTCAGAATACAGGTTAAACAAGAGAGGTGACAGTACGCATGCCTGCCGTACTCCTCTACAAATAAAAATAGATTTCGTGTTTTCACCATCAATCCTAACCTGGTCGGTCTGATTCCAATACAAGTTGTCAATGCACCAAATATCTTTTTTATCTCTATCTAATTGTTTTAAAATTTGTATGAGTTTGTGATGTACTTTGTCAAAAGCTTTTTCATAATCAATGACCCATAGGACTACGTCTAATAATATGGCAGTAGCTTCACACACAGGTGAATATGGAAAGTGTGTCGATTAGTCTATATCCATCTACATTATTATGCTTGATAACTGCACAGCCAGTTCTATTCTCTGTCATCGACCCATCTGTGGAATATGCGTTAAAATCTTTATATTTGTCCTTTAGATCTAGAAATAGACATCAAGAAAGATGACCAATTGTCCTCCTTTAGGGAGGACAGTCCTTTTGTAAGCTCTGTCCTCCCACGAAAAGTGTCCTCCTACATGTCCTCCTTTTTGATATTTGAAGACTAATCTGTAAATCTTCGTATTCGATCGAGATTATATAGATAAAATAATTCAATATGAAGACATTCCTTGTTCAGATATTTCTAATATATTATGAAGAAATGATATATTGACAAAAATATTCATACAATAGATAAGTATTCATTTAAAATTAATAGGCATTTCAACATAATTAATACAATATAAAATGCTACAAATGGTTTTACTATGCATTTATCATATCCTAGTTTATTATTCTTGCAGTGAATAAAATGTTTCTTTTCTTTACTTTTCATTGTAAAAAAGTTGGTCACCTTTTAAGTGGCTTCTTTATTTATGAAACCGAATAATAATAAATCCACAATTATAGATGATAACACAGTGTGGTCATTCGTTTTAATGAGAAATATATATATAATATAAACAGAGAAAAGAATAAAAGATTTCACTGTCGATGGTAACAGAATTGTTTTTATTTTAGGTTAAAAATAAAATAAAATGAGAGAGTCTTCTGTTTTTTAAATAAAATAATTTTTAATTATTTCTAGAGACTATAGTTTCGAAGGCATTGCTTCATCATCAGTCTATCACAAATATTTTCAAATTAGTTACAAATTAAGATTTATACATAGAAAATTTTGAAAAATATTTTTCAAAATTTTCTATGTATAAATCTTAATTTGTAACTAATTTGAAATATTTGTGATAGACTGATGATGAAGGCAATGCCTTCGAAACTATAGTCTCTAGAAATAATTAAAAATTATTTTATTTAAAAAACAGAAGACTCTCTCATTTTATTTTATTTTTAACCTAAAAAAAAAAAAAAAAAAAAAAAAAAGAGAAAAGAATCGTTAATAACAAGAGAAAAACAAGGAATATAAAACTGTAAACAACCAAAGAGTATAAATGAAAATTTAATTAACATATAAAATGTCTCGTCTTCGGGCCACCATAGACATTAATCTAGAAGCATGATAATTTGTAATTGCATCTTTTAATTTAATTTTACTTAAGTATTTTTTTTATAAAATTCAAAAATTATTAACAATGTAATTTTTGTTTTTCAGAGGATGAGGAACAAAATAAGTGTTTATTTACGACTTATCAATTGCAACGTTTCGCCACTTTTATTGCAGCTTCTTCAGGCTCTACAAAGGAGCAAATACATATATCAAAAAACACATTCAAAAACAAAAATTCATCCAACTCAAAATCAATTTCATATAAATACCTTGATAAATAAAGCTCTAAACACTTTGTCAATTTTTTAAACTCTGCCATTATTACACATATAGACACTCGAATACATTTCTATTTTATCATCAACAACTCAAAAACACCAATACAATACAATACAAATATACAATTATAACTTTTACAATTTCACTGGTGTTTAATTATTTTATAAAATAAAGACTGGAAAATTATATCAACCAATATTTTCTATGTTTATTTACAACTCTTTTTTTACAACAATGATAATAATTATAACAAAAACATAAACAAATATACTCTACAACAACTGGTAAAATTTAAAACATTTCAAAATTAGTCAACATATTATAAAACTATTTACAATATACAACTATATACAAAAATCAGTCAAAATATCTTTAAAAATATATACAAGCGACGGAAATTTTTTCCTTTTTTCCTTTATAAATTAAATTATAGGGTTCGTAATAATAAAAAATGATGAAAAAAGAAAGGGTTAATTGCTTAAATTTTGATGTTGGACTTATGGTGTATGAGTGGAAAAAATGTAAATAGTAATAATACAATTTTAAAAGAGCCTAATCCCATAATTATTGAAATTTAATGTATTGATTCTTCAGAAACTATTATACGGATTATTATTATTTTTATATAGTAATTTGTTGATATTTGTGTTTTTGAGTTGTTGATGATAAAATGGAAATGTATTCGAGTGTCTATATGTGTAATAATGGCAGAGCTTGAAAAATTCACAAAGTGTTTAGAGCTTTATTTATCAAGGTATTTATATGAAATTGATTTTGAGTTGGATGAATTTTTGTTTTTGAATGTGTTTTTTGATATATGTATTTTTTTTTTTTTTTTATAAAGATACTGATACAAGAAGAAGTTGCACCAAGAAGGTACAACCTCTGTAGTCCGTGGTGGACCCTTGTAACGTGAAGATAAGGAGATTTAGTGATTGGGTAGAAGTCGAAGGTATCTGTGGATGCTGGTCTTGAAAGATTGAAGGTCATAAGTTGCTGGAAAGACGGTCGGGGGAAGAGAGTTCCAGTCTCTAGATGTCATAGGGATAAACGAATTGGCGAATGCGTTTGTTCGATTAGTATCCAGTTTAAGCGCGTAGGGGTGTTGAGTTTTAGAAAATCGTGTATTTCGGGCAAATGAGGCCTTTGGTGGGATTATCGATTTAATTTCGTCAGAACAAAAGCCATGGTAGTATCTATAAAAAAGGGAAAGGGCGGAGACAGATCTACGATGGGCTAGGGAGTCGAGAGTGTCAGTTAATGTAGGATCGCCTATCAGTCTGATAGCTCGTCTCTGAATTGCGTCCAGGGTTTCAAGAGAATACTTGGAGGACCCTCTCCACAAATGCGAGCAATATTCAAGACAGGGGCGAATTTGAGCCTTGTATAATATAAGGAGTTGAGTGGGGGTGAAAAATCGTTTGGTTCGGAAAAGAAAGCCAAGCTTACATGCTGCAGCCTTTGCTACTGAGATAATATGGTCATTCCAAGAGAGGTCAGAACCTAAGGAGACACCTAACAATGATATTTTATTACGAAATTCCAATGAGCTCGAATCAAAGGAAATGTCCGGAAGGTTCCTATCTGTGCGCCTAGAAATTAGGCAGCATTGTGTTTTACCAGCATTAAAGTTTACCAAGTTGTGAGATCCCCATTTTTTTAGCATGCTTAAGTCTGAATTTATTGAGGAGGCTATGTTTGCTCCTTTGTAGAGCCTGAAGAAGCTGCAATAAGAGTGGCGAAACGTTGCAATTGATAAGTGGTAAATAAACACTTATTTTGTTCCTCATCCTCTGAAAAACAAAAATTACATTAATAAGTTATGGAACTGAATCCCAATGATGACTATTAACAATATTAATTGAATATGTTAGTTAATAGAACAAATTATATGGTTATTTGTAAAAATTTCAAAAATAATAGTTTTTATTATTTGTGGCTCAATTTTTTGCACCGTAGTGTATTTTACGGCTTGTTGAATATTCATTTTTTTACAATTTCTGGCTTCTTTTTATCCCAATAACCAGGGGTGTCCATCCCCACTTAAAAATTAACCCCCAAATCCGTAAAAAAAAAAAAAAAACCGGCCATGTCTCTTCATTATAAATACAAAAGTATGACAATTGATAATTATCGAAATCTCAAAATATATTCTATTTCTAGTATAAATAAAAAAAAAGAAGATTTTCACTCAGGATCATCATTAGATATTAATAATACAGAGGGTGGTCTTTATTTTGTCGAGATTCGAATTTTGATGAGCGCGCCTCCCTTTTTTGTTCTATGTTTAAGCTTTAGATCAATATTTTCATAATTTACCCGTACCCCCAAGGAGATTGAAATTTTAATTTGTAAATACATGTTCATTAAATTCATTTTGAAAGAAAAACAAAAAACTTTGAGCGTTTTGTCGTTATTTTCGTTTTTTGTTCAAAATGGTCATTCTTCTGCTCGTTTTGAAGTATAAAAAATTTTCATCGAAGATTTCGAACCAATAGTGGGGGTCCATTTAGAATATAGTACCTGGCCACCGAGCGATGCTCGGTAACTTTTTGCTTCAGTTAAAAGCTATATATTAATCTCCGGGCCCCCACCTCCACCCCCAACCCAATTCCGCCCCCACCCGCGAAACCACTTCCCCCCGTACCCCTTCACCACTGCAACCCCCCCCCCCCCCCACCATCACCTCGCCCACGCCCCCTCACCTAGTTTTTGCATTTCAAGCCTTGTAGTGGCCCACAGAGTATGTGTATATATGTCTAGGTATATAAATAAATACCGTATAATAATTTTTTTTTAATTAAATAACAATTTTTGAGTTCATCAATTAAATTGTCAAATTAATATTAGTGGGATTTAAAACTCGATTTTTAATCAATTAAATTGTCCTACTTTTAATATATAATAATAATTATAATGATCTTATTGTGGGATATAAAATTAAAAAACCAATTATTTATTAAAAAGATATTGAATAAAAATGCAAATAAACATTTTTATCGAGACAACCACCTGTGAATAATTATTTCACATTAACAAAAAACCCATCAAAAACAACTTAGCCGAAGATGAGACCGTGACAGATCGAATGTCCAACACAAACCCTCCTAACCCGTGAATTTCATCCAAATCGTTAGAGCCGTTTTCGAGAAAGAATTGCTCGTTTAATATAATAAGATTCGCTTTGGAGCGCGGGTTAATATTAAAATATTGAATTAAAACTTCCCACGCCTTATACTTTTCGGATATAGAAGCGCGCTCATCAAAATACGAATCTCGACAAAATAAAGACAACCCTAATAAATATATTTTTCTATTTCCATTAAATAATGTGTTCATTAGGATAATTTTTTATTTGGGGGTTTTTTTATATTAGTATTTTTGTTAAATGACATATTATTTAAAAAAAACCTAATCTAAAAGTTTGGTTCAAAATCTACATAATAAGTTCGTTAATATACATTTTTGTATTATGGTATATTTCCACAATATATACCAAACTTTTAGTATAGTCTATAAGTTTTACTTACCACTCTAGAATGGTAATATAATTATTAGTGAATTTCAAAAGACAATTTCAATAATATTATATATATATTATTTAATGTTATGTAAATAATAATACAAGAAAGTTTAATTTACTTATCAAATAATGAAGCGGTTGAAGCTTTTATTTATTTATTTTTTTTTAATCATCAGCCGTTGTTTGATTTTCCACGAGGGGTGAACCGCGATTGGATTTAGGTGTACACGTCTTTGGAATTCATTAGATAATGTCCCTTCATTTATTGTCTTCTACTTGGAAATGAAAGTGGAAGTAGGTGCACACCATATTAGGTCGCGGTTCACCCCTCCCTCGATTTTCCCTATCATTTAAGTTGCTCATACTAGTCGAAAAAACCATCAAAACCCTTTTCTTGCCAAGAGTAAGTAAAGTTATTGATTTTGTAAGAGCAAATCAAAGAGAGTGTCCTCTGCTGCATAGTACAAATAAATCATTGGATTGTTTGGCTTTCTAAGCTATATTATGCCCGCTTGGCTCAAATTAGACCCCGTCTCGCATCTCTGGAGAGGTCCCTCCAAGCTTACTCATATGGCTCCCATCTCTGGAGAGGTCCTCCAAGCTTACTCATATGGCCCCCATCTCTGGAGAGGTCCCTCCAAGCTTACCCATATGGCTCCCATCTCTGGAGAGGTCCCTCCAAGCTTACTCATATGGCTCCCCTCTCTGGAAAGGTCCCTCCAAGCTTACCCATATGGCTTTCATCTCTGGGGAGGTCCCTCCAAGCTTACTCATATGGCTCCCATCTCTGGAGAGGTCCCTCCAAGCTTACCCATATGGCTCCCATCTCTGGAGAGGTCCTCCAAGCTTACTCATATGGCCCCCATCTCCGGAGAGGTCCCTCCAAGCTTACCCATATGGCTCCCATCTCTGGAGAGGTCCCTCCAAGCTTACTCATATGGCTCCCCTCTCTGGAAAGGTCCCTCCAAGCTTACCCATATGGCTCCCATCTCTGGAGAGGTCCCTCCAAGCTTACCCATATGGCTCCCATCTCTGGAGAGGTCCCTCCAAGCTTACTCATATGGCTCCCTTCTCTGGAAAGGTCCCTCCAAGCTTACTCATATGGCCCCCCTCTCTGGAAAGGTCCCCCCAAGCTTACCCATATGGCTTTCATCTCTGGGGAGGTCCCTCCAAGCTTACTCATATGGCTCCCATCTCTGGAGAGGTCCCTCCAAGCTTACTCTTGCTACCCTGGATCTAATACAGAAGAGAACTTTAAAACTAATAGAAGACCCTATTGATTAAGGCTTTTGTGTCAGAAATTTTTATTAAAAACCACCAACATTTTCGACCACTGAAATCTGCCCATTTTTCTTTTTATGATGATGCCCTGGTCACATTCCTCCCCTTCTTGGTTAACTCCTTCTCGCATCAATATCATTGAAAATATTTATTTATCTATATATTTGTGTATAGCATTCTTGCTGTATCTCGAAAAATTGAATTTTACAGACGATATGTTTATTTATACCAAGCAGAGGACATTCTCATGGAGTGACTCTTAAAATTATTTCAAAAAATAAGAGTTTATAAAAATAAATTTAACAAATTAATAGGTGTTTTGGACAAATTTTATATTTTATTAATTTTTGCACAACGTTTCGTCCGTTTCCGGACTTTATCAAGTGCTCAATCAATTAACAAATTAAACGTACATAAAATAGTGAGACCATCGAGAAAACAATTTAAAAAATTTAAGTTATCAATCTTGAGTTAACATAAAAATAAATAAAATAACGTTGTGCAAAAATTAATAAAATATAAAATTTGTCCAAAACACTTTGTATAAATTTGTAATTTCCTGATCATATGATAATGAACTGAGGATAATGGTGTGGACTGTATTTCTTTAATTAAGATAAAGGAAGGTGTATTTCTCCTTCTTCAATAAATAAAAGGCAAAGATTTTTTGATATGGATATTAACAATGGTTTTAATGATAGAAATAATGGTTTTGTACATACGAATGAGATATAATACAAATGGTGTTGGCGTGGCGAATGCAGACGACTTTGTGGCAATTCGATTCACTTGGTTTTTTGTCCGATGATATGATATGGTATGATTCAAGTTTGGTTTCTTCTCCAAATTCAATTAAAAGGTTAAGAGTAATCCTTAATCAATTCACTATTTTCAATTTCTCCACTTTCAACAACAAACTTCAATTCAATATTCAATTTACGATTCTCCTCCTCAACTCAATTCAACTATAATCAAATCAATCTGCTGGTGCAGTCATAAAAAACCTTCAACTTTCAACTACGAGGCGAGAAGCGAGAATCTCAACTCAATTCAATCTGCTAACGCAGTCACCTATCAAAACTAACTTCAACTTAACTCAACTCACTTCCACATCACTCATCAACTCATTTCAACTTCAATCATCAATGAATCAACCAAGACTCGTTTCAACTACTCATTTTCAACAGATTCCAACCGACTGGCTGGCACGCAACTCAGCCGGCGAGCGCTGCCCCAGACCATGGTTTCCAAAACAATTCCATTAGAGGGCATCACTCAGTCAATCCATCAGTTCTCATTTATACACGCCTGTAAATTTGTTCATTTCCTTTAAATAAAGAATTGGACGTATTAACCTAACTGAATTTGGCCAGGATGGCTAAATTTTTAAATCTGAAGAGACTGATTTTTGTGGATTTTTGTCATATAATTATTATCAACTATTAAAAACAAATAAATAAATTTTTTGTACTTTTTTATTTATTTAATATATTCTACCTATATATATATATATACTTATTTATATTTTCAGGAAAAAATACGCATAATCTCGTAATTGATGCAACATTTTCTTTTAATAACCGCAGCAGCAAATTCCAGACGCAATAAGATCCAGAAGATATAATAAATAGTACTTGTAATATTACATATTTCGCTGGGCTCTCGTATATATCTACGAGCCCCCCCGCCCCCCCGTCCCATCTCAATTGGCCCACCAATATTATTTCTTTTTAAATTAATAAAATTATGCTAATTCACGGTAAATTTAATTTAAATATTTATTTTTATTATCATTTGGAACAACATTTTAAACAATTTAAAACATTTTATTGTAACATTTAAATTAAAATTATTTTTTAATTGTTAAAAACAAGGAAAACATACAAAATCAAACCTTTACCACTGTGTGACGTCGCCTTTATTTTTAATTACGGCTTGAATTCTTTTGGGCAACGTACTTATTAAGTTTTGACACTCATCTTGAGTGAAAGTATCCCAAATATTTTGAAGTTTGTGTTTTAATTCGACCTACGTTTCTAGCTGGTTCTATTCGTAATAGCTTTTTCATTGTGTGCCAAAGAGTTTCTATTGGTGACAAGTCGGGACTCTGCCACCCACTCCAAAAGTGGAACATTATGATCAGAAAGCCATTTTAAAGATTTTCTTGATGTATGGCAGGCCGTCCCGTCTTGTTAAAACACAAAATTATTATTATTCTGCAATGCATTTGCCATTGTTGGAAGTAACGATTTTTTTTAAATCTCTAAATATTTATTGGTGTTTACAATTCCATCAATGAAGTGAAGTTTTCCAACACCTCTAGCAGACATTGAACCCTATACCATAACTTAAGCCGGAAATTTTGCTTTCTTTTTTAAACAATCTGAATTGAAAGCTTCATTTTTCTGATGAATAACTCTGCTTCTATTGTCCCCAAAACAAACTTCAAAACGAGACTCATCACTCCAATGGACACTATTCCATTCATCACTCGTCCAATTAATGTGACTTTTAGCCCATTTAACCCGGTTTTTCTTCTGTTTTAATGTCAAGAGTGGCTTTTCTTTCGCCAAAAAAAATTAGTAAAATTACAAAAAAAAAATTTGGAATAAGTTGCAATAAAATTACATTGTAAGTTTTAAAACCTAACTTAAGGCCTTCTCTATGGCACATGGATCTTTAAAAACTTCGCCCCACAGCATCGCTCCAAATTACAGATAATTCACCATAGTTAGAACGCCTGTTTTTTCTAATAATCTTCTTCAATGCCCGTCTATCAGCATCTGATATTTTGGATTTCGACGCATACCGAGGTTTTCTAACTATTGTACCCGTTGTTTTATAAACTCGAATAATATTTCTGACAGTAAACTTTGATAAATTAACTAGATCGCCAATTTCCGCGTTTGATTTTCCCTTTTTAAATAAATTGATAATAATTGAGCGAATTTTTTCATCAACAACCTTTCCACGAGTCATTTTACTAATAATAAACAAAACAAACTTTCTTTTGTTGGAAAAAGGCAAAGCCTACTTGATTATTTCACATATTCAAAGATTCTTAAAAAAAAAAATCGTGAAAAGCAAAGAACCATTTTTTATATAAAAATATGTTTTTAACAATTAAAAACTAATTTTAAGTTAAATGTTACAATAAAATGTTTTAAATTGTTTAAAATGTTGTTATGTTTATATCACTTGCAATTTGTAATTCATGTTGACATTAATTAAAAATAATTCTCATTTAATAGTCGAGGAATAACCATTCTACATTGGATTTTTGACATTTCGGTTATTATTGGTAACCATTGCTGAAGACATGGAGGAATCGACATAAAATCAAAAAATAACGATCGATTCTCATCTAATACTAGAGGAATAACCTTATTGCATTCCATTTTTGACGTTTTGACCATTAATGGCAACCTCTACTGAAAACGTGGAAGAATCGACTTAAAATAAAAAAGACTAAATTCTTTTATGGCAACGATTTGAGTTGTTTGCCATAAAAGAATTTAGTCTTTTTTTATTTTAAGTCGATTCTTCCACGTTTTCAGTAGAGGTTGCCATTAATGGTCAAAACGTCAAAATGGAATGCAATAAGATTATTCCTCAAGTATTAGATGAGAATCAATCGCTATTTTTAGCATTTCACAGAAGAATAGCCTATCCACTCTTACTTAGTTAGGTTAAATGAGTCCTATATTACCATAAACAGATCAAATGAATAAATTTTAAAGAATTCAAAAATCTTACTTTAGAGTAAAGTACTTTAAAATATAATTTTACTAAAAACTTTATTTAATCTTTTTTGTCGGCCCCAAGGTACTTAATTAGGATATTAAATTTCATCAAAATTGGTTAAGTCATTTTAAAGATATTTAGAAAAAACTAAAAAAGTACTGAAATAAATAATGTTGTATAATACTAATGTTTGTGGGCCGATATGTACCAAAAACTAATCAGCGCTTCATTTTGTTAAAATGATGGTAGGTTTTCAATTTCATTTCAATCGGTGCAAAGGTGTGGAAAAAATCGTGGACGAAAAAAACGATAACACACATACATCCATCCATCCATCCATCCGCACGCACTTCCAAAAAAATGGCACTTTTTGGCCTCTCGACGAGATTCCAGGTAACTTTTGGCAAAACCGCCACATGCTAAAATTCAATCTCATTGAATACTTCAATTTGTGACCTTAATTGAGTCCATGGGTTCCGTAGTCTTTACCTGAGGACCTGTTGAAGTCGCGCTTGCCGCGCGACCGATTGCAATACTTTCTCCCATGCTTCGCATTGGATAAAGTAAAAAGTTAATAGTTAAGAAAAAATTTTAATTTAACTATGTATATCCAAACGCCTCCCACTCGATCCCGAACCCAAAAGTCGAAGATAATTTTCTTCACTCCAGGGCGCACCCACAATGAGGCCGCGTCGAAAGACAATTATAAATTAAATTAAATTAGGGAACGAAGAAAAGATTTTTATATTATAGACAAAAGGAGCAGCCGGGATTCGAACCGGGATCTTCGCATGTGCTCTGTGATGCCTTAATAATATAATAGCCTTAGCTCTTATACTATACTATTATTGCTACGCAGACGATGCAGCACTCGTTGCAGAAGATGAAGATTCCCTCCAGCGCCTCCTGTATAAATTTAGCTGTGTTGCACATAAATTCGGTCTCACCCTGTCGACCAAAACACTCACAATCTCTAAATCACCACTCCGATGTAAACTACAACTGTACAATACGATTGTCGAACAAGTCATGTCCTTCACATACCTTGGCATCCAAATGACCTCTCATCAAGACCTAGAAACAGAGGTAAGACATCAGGCAATAAGAGCCTCAAAAATATCGGGTTGCCTTAACAATGCAATCTGGTCAAATCAATATTTAAGAACGGAGGCCAAGGTACGAGTCTACAAAACCGTAGTACGTCCAATATTAACTTACGCAGCAGAGACAAGACCCGATACTGCAAAAACTTCTCAATTATTGGAAACGACTGAAATGAAGACATTACGAAGGATAATGAACGTGACCAGGCTCGATAGGACGAAGAGTGAAGATATTAGAGAAAAATGTGGAATACAAAAGGTGGGCGAATGGGTTAAAAGAAGTGAAGACATTACGAAGGATAATGAACGTGACCAGGCTCGATAGGATGAAGAGTGAAGATATTAGAGAAACATGTGGAATACAAAAGGTGGGCGAATGGGTTAAAAGAAGTGAAGACATTACGAAGGATAATGAACGTGACCAGGCTCGATAGGATGAAGAGTGAAGATATTAGAGAAAAATGTGGAATACAAAAGGTGGGCGAATGGGTTAAAAGAACTGAAGACATTACGAAGGATAATGAACGTGACCAGGCTCGATAGGATGAAGAGTGAAGATATTAGAGAAAATGTGGAATACAAAAGGTGGGCGAATGGGTTAAAAGAACTGAAGACATTAAGAAGGATAATGAACGTGACCAGGCTCGATAGGACGAAGAGTGAAGATATTAGAGAAAATGTGGAATACAAAAGGTGGGCGAATGGGTTAAAAGAAGTGAAGACATTACGAAGGATAATGAACGTGACCAGGCTCGATAGGATGAAGAGTGAAGATATTAGAGAAAAATGTGGAATACAAAAGGTGGGCGAATGGGTTAAAAGAAGAAGAGCGGAATGGTATGCGCATGTCAGAAGAATGCCAGAAGACCGACTGGTAAAGAAAGGGATGACAAACAAGGCGGTTGGAATAAGAAGTAGAGGTCGACCTAAGAAGAGATGGTATGACGTTCTGGAAGAAACAAACCTATAGGTTTAAAAATAAGAAGAAGAAGAAGAAGCTCTTATACTCTCGGCCACCGATCCCCGAACCCAAGCTGATACTTAATATCTATATGAATTATGGAATTTCATTTTTATTTAATCTCTTCCTCGTTCATTTTTCGCAGCTCTGTTGTTGGATTGACTAATTAATATGGATAAGAGCTAAGGCTCTTATAAAGGCATCGCAGCGCACATGCGAAGATCCCAGCTGCTCCTTTTGTCTATAAGTAGCTGGAGCCACCGAGCGATGCACAGTAACCAAACGCCCCCTGGACCCCCTCCACCGCCACCCCAATCACACACCCCGGATCCCCCACCATTGCACCCCCCACATCCATCTCCACCCCACACCCAGTTTTTGCATTTCTAGCTTTCTTGTGGTCCACAGATTATGTATATATAAATAAATTCCGTATAATTATTTTTTTAATTATATAACAATCTATCGCGTTTTTTAACCAATTAAATAAATAATAATTTTTTTAAACAATTTTTTACATGAATAATGTGGATACATTGTATTTGAGGCTTCGATTTCGGAGATTACTTACCCCACCATCGACTGTACTTGATATTCTAGCTTGCAATAATATTTTTGAATTTTAATCAAATAAATTGGCAAATTCTAACATATAACAATATTTGCTATAACCTATTAGTGGGTTTTAAAATTAAAAAACCAATTAATAAATAAAAAGATAATTGAAAAAAATGTAAACAAACTTTTTTATTGAGATTTTCATCTGTCAATAATTACTTTAATTAAGAAAAGATCAATTAAGATGAAATTTGTCGAGGTCCAGACCTAGCCAGATCGTTTTCTAATCCTCAAAACTTGTTAATAGAATTTGTTTCATCAAAATCGGTAGAGCCGTTTTCAAAATAGAACTAAGATACAAACAAATATATATATATATATATATAAACAAACAATTTTTGCTTGTTTAATAAGAGTAGATATAAAAATCTTTTCTTCGTTCCCTAATTTAATTTAACACTTAGGAAAAGTTTTCAGGTAAAAAGCTAAAATTTGATGGATTCTATGATAGTTGCGTACCAATTTTCACCTCATCAATCAAATTGGCATTTTGTACTCTCGGAAACGTTTTAAAAGCTAAAATTTGTTGCATTCTAATATATTTGCGTACCAATTTTCAAAATAAAACTTCCCAAGATTAGCATTTTATACTCTCAAGAAACGTTTTCAGGTAAAAAGTTATAATTTAATATGTAAAATATGCATGGTTTTATAGGAATTCTGAATTTGATTTTAAAAAGTCTGATTTTGATTTTGAAAATCCTGAATTTGATATGGAAAAGTCTGAATTTGAAGTTAAAAACCTATAAATACATATTTTTACTTTACCATACAGGGTATGGTCAAGTATTGTAATCGTGCATGAAAAAAGTGTTTTTTTTCCTTCTTTTTTTCGAAATATCTCAAAAACGGCTGAATCTATTTTGATTAAAAAAATTGGGCAAATACCATGGCATTCCGGTCTACAAAAAAGCTCTAATAAGTGAACATCGAAAAAATTATAGTTTTCTAAATAATTACTGTTTTGTCAAAATTAAAATCTAGCCCCTTGTACCAAACTCAACCAGAAGTGTATGGTAAAGACAAGTGGATGCCCAAATCAGAACGTGTTAATTTATTTATAAGTATGTAAAATATTTGAATCAAGCAGTGGATAACCTTCAATGATTTCTCTTTATGAATGCAATTCATGCAATAGATCAAATATGTATTCTCCGAAATATTACAAATGTAAAATAATAAAAATTTAATCTGAATTTGTTTGCTTTCTTTTTGATTAGGATTTTTATCAAGGGTGTTTACAAAAAAAAACAAATATTTTTTTTTTGTAAATATTTAGGTATTTAATTTCAAACTGAAGATTACAATTTAAAAAAATAATAGAAAAAAAGGTAAAATCTTGTTATACCTTTAGTGTTTCTTTTTTATCTTTCTTACATTAAGTATTTAATTAATAAAATAGGTGGGTTCTAGTAATTAGAAATCAAATATTTTATTAACTGACTCAGCAATATTATAATATCTTCTCAATATATATATATATAGGCAAATATCTTTATAATATTTGTATTCCACTCTTGGTGTGTTTATTTATTCATTTTTTTATTATTATTCAATCTTATAAATAAATAAATAAAAAGAGATACAGAGAATTATTGAAAAATTTAATTTGAAGTTTGCTATATGGTATATATTCCTATATTTATATAAATATGGAAAATTAAATAATATTTATATAGATCTATATAAATTAGGCAAATATATTTATTATATGTTTGTATATATTCCATTTTTTTCTTTGTTAAAAATTAATATATTTGGGATATATATATATATATATATATATATATATACATATATATATATATATATATATATATATATATTCTAAATATCAACAAGTGTTGTTTATTTATATAGATGTATATAAATTGTTTGTTATTGGCTGAGTTTATTTATTCATTTTTATTATTCAATCAAATAAATAAAGACATACATAGAATTAATAATTTTTAAGGATTTAGGTGTCGGTTCTAGGTGAAACATTACAAATAACTTATGAGGAGAATTTTCTAGGTTAGTTTTTTCACCTAACCTAGAAAATTCTCCTCATAAGTTATACATAGAATTATTGAAAAATTTAATTTGAAGTTATAGATAGCTAAGTATATATATATATACGTATATAAATATGGAAAATTAAGCGATATTTATATAGATCTATATAAATTAGGCAAATATATTTATTATAATATATATTCCAATTTTTTTTTTTGAAAAATTAATATATTTGGGATATATATATATTTTAAATATCAACATGTGGGAATTTAAGTGTTGTTTATATGGATGTATATATAAAAAAAAAGAAAAAATTATTTATTGATTGTAATAAGTATATCAAATATTAAAAAAATACAAATCTTTTATAAAAACAATCAAGAACACACGTTTATTCTTGACCAAACGTTTCGGGAGAGAATTTTTCTCCCTTTTTCAAATGGTCAATTTGCAAAAGAAAAAAAAGTTGCTTCCTCTAAAACAGTGTTGAGTTTTGCTGACTCGATAGTGGGTACTTTCGAAATTTTAGAGAAAGCAACTTTTTTCTTTTTCTTTGCAAATTGACCATTTGAAAAAGAGAGAAATTCTCTAAAAGTTTTTGTTTTTTGCCGAGAGTAGCAGAGTTGTTGATTCACCAAGAGAAATAAAGAGGTTGTCCTCTGCTTGATGCAAATAAACATACTCAGATATATATCATCTCGATATATATGTGTGTATGTTTATTTGCATCAAGCAGAGGACAACCTCTTTGTGAGAGAAATTCCCTAGCGAAAAGTTTGGTTAAGAATAAACAAAGGTGTTCTTGATTGTTTTTATAAAAGATTTGAATTTTTTAAAATATTTGATGTATTATAGGGTGTGTTTATTTATTCATTTTTATTATTACTCAATCTTATAAATAAATAAATAAAAAGAGATACAGACAATTATTGAAAAATTTTATTTTATTTTATTATAGGTAGGTAAGTATATATTTATATATATACACCTATATTTATATAAATATGGAAAATTAAGTGATATTTATATACTTCTATATAAATTAGACAAATATATTTATTATTATATATATTCCATTTTTTTTTTTTTTTTTTTTTTTTGAAAAATTAATATATTTGGGATATATATATAATCTAAATATCAACAAGTGTTGTTTATTTATATAGATGTATATAAATTGTTTGTTATTAAAGAAAAAATGGATCAAGCAAAAGCAGTGGAAACAAAAACAGAGGTAAGAAAGAAAGAGAGGGTTGGTTTGTATTCGAAGGTGTTGGTTCGTTGTCTATTTAGTGTCTGTATAGGGTAGGGAGTTAGATTAAATTGAAGCTTTTAAGGGTAAAGGGTGGCTGGAGGGCAGAGTGAAGGTTCAAGGGGATGGTTCCTGAATGTTCTCCTGTGATTTCATGACATCGGGAATGTCTGGCGGCGAGGAATACGGGGTGACTTCGAGCTGCTCGAACTCTCCGTTGTCTTGTTTGATGGCGAGGCCGACGGCGGCCGGGCACTGGGCCTTGGCCGTATTTGACGAGAGGCCGTATTCCAGGAGAGGCTTCCAGTCGTCCATCAGGATGTTGTTCTCGTTGTAGAGCTGCTGGTTGTGAGGCGGCACTTTCACAATGCCCTCGATGATCTTCTTCAGCTCGAACACCATCGACGAGTCCTTGGCGTCCGTGAAGATGGTCAATTTCTTGCGACGGATCATCAGAAACACATCCATGATGACGTAGGACGACGAATGTAGGCGATGAGCAGCAAAATGTCAGCAGCCAACGGGGGGTCTGGGTCTCTAACAGTCCACGCTAAGCATTAAAATAACAATATTAGAGAGTGGACAGTCCAAAAAGCAAAGCCTAATAGATTATATGTTTGAGAAACAAGGCCTACTTAGTGCGCTGAGGCAATAAATATTAGATAAAGGAGTTTAGAGGTTGGGTTTGCTTTGGTTAATTGTCCCGTGGGCAGCGATTGGCCGAGACACGAGACGCCGACGCCCCCTCCAGTGGACAACCAGAGAAACATTGTGACGTCACCCGACACAAGCGCCAACTGCAATTCAAATAAACAAGTGCGGAAGAAGAAATTAATAATTGAATCCTGATGGAGGAATGGCAAGGCAAAACCTTGCGGGGGGGGGGGGTCCGGTCATTTTCTTTCAGACCTCACGCCCCCCCACCCCATCAATCATACCACTGTTCACAATATGAAATTTACTTTTAAACATACTCACTCATAAACAGCAAATAAGAGTTTTGGGCTTATGAATTATGAATCTTTATTGTCTGTTCTATATATACTCTAGCATTAACTTTCTGCTAGTATTGACGCGAAACTATACTACCTTAAGCCACATACACACTACGCTGACGTGTCGTGTTAACGCACACGTCAGCTGACGAGTGCAAAAAAATAATCAACTATTTTAATTAGGAGTGTGATGTGACGCGACAAACTCGCTGATGCGTCAGCTCTAAATATAAATTCCCACAACTCCCATATACTGCGAAACATAGAAACATTTTGAAAATTAAACTTCTAAATTTATTTCAAGATCAAGTACCCGGCGCAATAACCAGCCACAAACAAAAACTCTTTAGAAGAAATTCACCCAACTCACATATGTATATTACATGCGCGGATCCAGGGAGGGGGGGGGCAATGGGGTGACCCCCCCCCAAAGCATTGGAGATCAACATTTTTTATATGTTTATTTAATTTTTTTTTTTAACATTAAATTTTAAAATTGAAGAAAACAAAGTTCTATGTGGGGGGGGGTGGGCGTTTCTGACCCCCCCCCCCAAATCAGAGGTCTGGATCCGCGCCTGGTATATTAAACTATGATTTTCCCTGATATGTTTTTTGATAATCTCAAAACATACAGTTGTCAAAGTTGTCCCGTTTTCCAGATTACTTTGCGCAACGACATTTTTAAATATTTTAACATAACTATAAATGCTTATTTAAATTGTCATATTGTGGAACTAGAGATCAAGACTAATGTGGTTTCAAGGACGGATCCAGGGGGG
Source organism: Forficula auricularia (assembly GCA_024734495.1). NCBI lineage: Eukaryota > Metazoa > Arthropoda > Insecta > Dermaptera > Forficulidae > Forficula > Forficula auricularia. The sequence goes on from JALMQS010000228.1 coordinate 3,421,788, forward strand.
GCGGAGGGGCGATCCGCCCCCCCTCCCATAGAGGCCCGTGCCTGGCGGGAGTGCAACACGTGCGTCACATACAGACGGCCAAAAAAATAAAAAATTTTAAGAAAAAAATAAAAACCGACTTCAAAAAATTAAATGCAACAAATAAAATACACTAAAAGGTATAAAATAATTATTATCTTATTTAGTTACAACTAAACGACGAAATATTAACATGAAATTACTTTTGAAGTCGGTACCAAACAAACTATACCTATAAGCGAGCATATCCTCCAAACGTACTAAGTAAGATCCGTCGAGTGCGATTCATAAAAGGTATATGTTTGGCACCGACTTCAAAAAGTAATTTCATGTTAATATTTCGTCGTTTAGTTGTAACTAAATAAGATAATAATTATTTTATACCTTTTAGTGTATTTTATTTGTTGCATTTAATTTTTTGAAGTCGGTTTTTATTTTTTTTCTTAAAAATTATTTTTATTTTTCTCTGTTTAGTGATGTTATTAATAGTGATCATATCATCAGAACTTGACCAAATTAATATGACACCATCCCCAAGACACCCCCTTTCGGATAAAAAAAGAACCATCGAAATCGGTTCATAAACAAAGAGGTTAGGTCTAAACAAACCTAATAAAAAGGTCTAATACCTATGAAAAAAAACGAAAAAAAATGGGACCAATCGGAAGCTAGACTGGACCCAATGCAAAAAAAATTTTCAAAATCGGTTGACAATTGGCGGAGATATGAGGTAACATAGGCACAAAAAAAAAAAAAAAAAAAAAAAAAATTCAGTCGAATAGAGAACCTCCTCCTTTTTTGAAGTCGGTTAAAAACGGCGGCCAAATCGCCAGGGAATTTATAACATTTTTTTTTTTTTTTTAATGAACTTAAAATTTGAGATATGAAATTTAAAAAAAAAAAAAATTCTCTAAAAATCATTTCAGAGAGACCCTGTGGTTATACTCTCAGGTCTCTGGTTGTGCTCTCAGGAGAACAAAAGCTTGGTAGAAGAGTGGGGTTAGGGGCTGGCAGGTAACCAACGAGGCAAACAATGAACCGATTTTGGTTTAGACATTGGAATTTGAGAGCTTTGCTCAAAAGATAAAAGCCTTTCTATAAGCTACTCAAGGGATATCCTCCATTTATCCCATCCTTCTTCTGTTTAGTGATTAAAAATTTCAATAATCCTTTTTCTTAATAATACATTAAAATTTCACAAAATCTTTAGACCTCAAAATGTTCTTAACAATACATTAAAATTTCAAAGAAGCTATTTAGACATCAAAATTCAAAAGTCCTTTGGTCCTTTCTTAACATTAGAGATAAACAATTTAAAAGATCTTTCTTTGATAAAGTACTAAACAGACATTTTTAACCGACTTCAAAAAAGGAGGAGGTTCTCTATTCGACTGAATTTTTTTTTTTTTTTTTTTTTTTTTGTGCCTATGTTACCTCATATCTCCGCCAATTGTCAACCGATTTTGAAATTTTTTTTTGCATTGGGTCCAGTCTAGCTTCCGATTGGTCCCATTTTTTTTTCGTTTTTTTTCATAGGTAATAGACCTTTTTTATTAGGTTTGTTTAGACCTAACCTCTTTGTTTATGAACCGATTTCGATGGTTCTTTTTTTATCCGAAAGGGGGTGTCTTGGGGATGGTGTCATATTAATTTGGTCAAGTTCTGATGATATTAATAACATCACTAAAAAGAGAAAAATAAAAATAATTTTTAAGAAAAAAATAAAAACCGACTTCAAAAAATTAAATGCAACAAATAAAATACACTAAAAGGTATAAAATAATTATTATCTTATTTAGTTACAACTAAACGACGAAATATTAACATGAAATTACTTTTTGAAGTCGGTGCCAAACAAACTATACCTATCTATAAGCGAGCGTACCCGCCAAACGTACTAAGTAAGATCCGTCGAGTGCGATTCATAAAAGGTATAGTTTGTTTGGCACCGACTTCAAAAAGTAATTTCATGTTAATATTTCGTCGTTTAGTTGTAACTAAATAAGATAATAATTATTTTATACCTTTTAGTGTATTTGCCCTTCTAGGAAGCAATAAAAAAGAATTAGAGGACGCCTTGAATGGAATTAACCAAATCCTAATAGAAGAAATCAAAATGAAAATAAACAAGAATAAAACCAAGGTCCTAGTATGTACAAAAAAAGAACAAACGAGACAGGAATGCATCAAAATTAACCAAGAAAACCTAGAAGGAGTTAAGGAATTCCGCTACCTAGGAAGTAAAATAACATGGGATGGGAGGAGCGAAAACGAAATTAAATCAAGAATTGCCCAAGCAAAAATGGGGTTTAATTCAAAACAAAAACTACTCTCTATGCTCCTCCTCAATCAGCTTAGCAAACAGGAAGTTGCTATTGAAGACATATGTATGGAGCATAGCTATGGGTATGGAAGTGAAACCTGGACAATTAGAAAAGCGAGAGAAAGAGATTGGAGGCTTTCGAAATGTGGTGCTACAGAAGAATGAGGGGAATATCAAATGGATGGATAAAATTACAAATGAAGAAGTTCTTGGAAGAATCGGAGAAAGAAGAACCTTGTGGAAGAGTCTGAAGAAGAGAAGAGGTCAGATGATGGGGCATACACTGAGACATGGGGGACTGCTTAGGGATATCTTGGAGGGGGAGGTGGGAAAGAAAAGGGGAAGGGGAAGAACCAGATTAGAATATTTCAACCAAATAATTGGGGATATGGGATGCCAGACATTTAGAGAGGTTAAACAGCTGGCGGGAGACAGAGTCGAGTGGAGACGGATTGTTGCATCAAACCAGTCTTAGGACTGTATACTCAATGATGATGAGTGTATTTTATTTGTTGCATTTAATTATGTTCTTGAGAACAAGATCAGCCATAAGTCCTATGAGCTCTTCGTATGTAGTGTTTGAAAGATAATTTACTTTGCCAGAACCTTTTCCCCCAAAACGTGCTCAGCCATAAAAGGGTCAAATTCCGCTAGTAGTTCAACGCACATTAAAAAATTTTCATTACTGGGATTGTTCAATTTTCCAGTATGGCCTCGTAATGACTTACCTCGGGATGTTAATTTAATGATAATAGCAACAACACGCTTAAGAACATTTTTCCAATAAGTAATTTCAGCATTAACTTGGCAAGCTATATCCTGGTCAATTTTTCCCAACTCTTTACCTCGGATTGCGAAATTCAATGAACAATTCATGTGTTCTTTACCCGCTTCATGTTCTTTCATTCTTGTAGAAGCATTCTTCCAATCAGAAAACCCCTCTTTTCTACCAAATTGAGTGCACATCATTTATGAAGAGAAGGCAAGGACCACAGAAAACATTACCAGTTTTCTCTGAATAAACCACCCAATCGCGATTTACAAACTGCCCATTGGACAATTTTCGTTGAAACATTGACTCGGTACAAAAACGCTGCACTATTTTTATCTTCACCAGGTGCCGTTTGATAAATTTTCCTACTTTTTTCAAAGTCATATTTCTTTCTTGGTAGTCCACGAAAAGCGAAGTAATCACGAGTAACTTCATTAATTTTCCATTCGCTGGGGTCTTCACTGATGATTAAGTCAGGCACTTCGGTGTTTTGACTTTTAAGTACCTGGAACACCATCGGTAATTTTTTGTTTTAGTTAAAATTGAAATATCAATTAAATTGAAAGTTTTAGCCGAGAGTAGCAGAATTTTTTAGTTTAAATGTTTCTGGAGGAGATTTTTAACAAAATCTTCAAGATAATTTTTGTTTCTATTTATGTATCTAATAACCTTGGTATGTATGTATTATGTAACTATCTATCTATCTAGCAATGTAATTTTAAAAAATTTATTTTTATTAACATTTATACAGGGTGGTCCCGAATTCATGGTACAACCTTTAATTGTAGGTACAGGACATTGTAACAATGAGTTATTGTATATGTATGTATAGTGTAATAGTAATATAGTGTATAATGTATATAGTATAGCCGTTATTTCCCCTGTTTACGCCTCACCGCGTCATTTGCGACTATACATTCCTATACAATAACTCATTGTTACAATGTCCTGTACCTACCATTAACGTTTGTACCATGAATTCGGGACCACCCTGTATAAACATTTTTTGCTCATTTAATAAGAGTAGATAGATAGATAGATAACTGAAATGGGTTCTACACTCACCTCAAAAGATTGGCTATTAACTGCTGAAATAGACTCCACAGTCAACTCTGGAGATACGCGAGGCTCAGGTATCTCAGGCTCATTCAAACCTATATCAGAATTGATATAAGTTGTTGGAAATACTTTTTAAAAACTGTGTTTATTGCCGGCGTTCGTTTCACAACATCATCTTCGCGTTTTCTTTTAAGTTCACAATTAATTTTGTCTTGGTAAGTATTGTACATAGTACATTGCCCTTCTAGGAAGCAATAAAAAAGAATTAGAGGACGCCTTGAATAAAATTAACCAAATCCTAATAGAAGAAATCAAAATGAAAATAAACAAGAATAAAACCAAGGTCCTAGTATGTACAAAAAAAGAACAAACGAGACAGGAATGCATCAAAATTAACCAAGAAAACCTAGAAGGAGTTAAGGAATTCCGCTACCTAGGAAGTAAAATAACATGGGATGGGAGGAGCGAAAACGAAATTAAATCAAGAATTGCCCAAGCAAAAATGGGGTTTAATTCAAAACAAAAACTACTCTCTATGCTCCTCCTCAATCAGCTTAGCAAACAGGAAGTTGCTATTGAAGACATATGTATGGAGCATACCTATGGGTATGGGTGTGAAACCTGGACAATTGGAAAAGCGGAGAGAAAGAGATTGGAGGCTTTCGAAATGTGGTGCTACAGAAGAATGATGAATATCAAATGGATGGATAAAATTACAAATGAAGAAGTTCTTGGAAGAATCGGAGAAAGAAGAACCTTGTGGAAGAGTCTGAAGAAGAGAAGAGGTCAGATGATGGGGCACACACTGAGACATGGGGGACTGCTTAGGGATATCTTGGAGGGGGGTGGGAAAGAAAAGGGGAAGGGGAAGAACCAGATTAGAATATTTCAACCAAATAATTGGGGATATGGGATGCCAGACATTTAGAGAGGTCAAACAGCTGGCGGGGGACAGAGTCGAGTGGAGACGGATTGTTGCATCAAGCCAGTCTTAGGACTGTATACTCAATGATGATGATGGTAAGTATTGTGCCCACTTGGCCCACTTTTCTTACTCATTTTTACTTTTAATTACCTACAGATGGTTGAGATTTATAATTAAAAGGTAGACTTTATATATATATATTAAAAGATTTCTATACAACTAGAGTTGGTGCGTATTTACGTTACCAGGTTTTGATACCAGGTATTTCCTTGCAAGTATACCAACCAGGTACCGACCCGATATACTTGCAAGACTTGAAAGTATTTTTCCATTAAAGTATACTCTGTCCCTTCAAAGTAAGTACTACTACGTCGAACTCGAACGTCAAACGAATCGAATGTATTTTTTAACCGACTTCAAAAAAGGAGGAGGTTCTCTATTCGACTGAATTTTTTTTGTGTGCCTATGTTACCTCATATCTCCGCCAATTGTCAACCGATTTTGAAATTTTTTTTGCATTGGGTCCAGTCTAGCTTCCGATTGGTCCCATTTTTTTTTCGTTTTTTTTTCATAGGTATTAGACCTTTTTTATTAGGTTTGCTTAGACCTAACCTCTTTGTTTATGAACCGATTTCGATGGTTCTTATTTTATCCGAAAGGGGGTGTCTTAGGGATGGTGTCATATTAATTTGGTCAAGTTCTGATGATATCATCACTATTAATAACATCACTAAAAAGAGAAAAATAAAAATAATTTTTAAGAAAAAAATAAAAACCGACTTCAAAAAATTAAATGCAACAAATAAAATACACTAAAGGTATAAAATAATTATTATCTTATTTAGTTACAACTAAATGACGAAATATTAACATGAAATTACTTTTTGAAGTCGGTGCCAAACATATACCTTTTATGAATCGCACTCGACGGATCTTACTTAGTACGTTTGGCGGGTACGCTCGCTTATAGGTATAGTTTGTTTGACACCGACTTCAAAAAGTAATTTCATGTTAATATTTCGTCGTTTAGTTGTAACTAAATAAGATAATAATTATTTTATACCTTTTAGTGTATTTTATTTGTTGCATTTAATTTTTTGAAGTCGGTTTTTATTTTTTCTTAAAAATTATTGCCTTATTGTACGCACTGACGATTTAGCCGTGTGGGAGCTCTCAATTATAATCTGACGTCATCACACAAAATAGTTTCAATAATTAATTTTGAAAAAAGTAGTGAACCAAATGAAAAAATAGTGAAATTAGTTTCTTATAATTGACTTTTCTGTACAAAAAAAAATATTAAAACTGTTGGTAATTTTTTTTAGACATTCTTAATTTATACATAATATTGTGTACGTACCGAGCGTGAAGTATTATACCTATTTTATGTCATTTATTAATTGAACACACAATACCCTTTCAATTAATGGTCGCGTAGATCTGAGAGGAAGAAGCAAGTAGAGTTCAGCCAGTACGTTGTCTCACCAGCCTAGCTAGTTATCTAACGAAACACATTCAGAGAAAACATCTCGCCGTTAATTTGGTGGCCCGAGAAGGAACAGAAGCCTATGCGAACTCTGAAGCAAGTACTTAAACATCAAAATTGCGCAAAATTATATCTTATATTCACACAGATAAGGTTCAGATTGTGCTTATACGTGAAATAAAATACTTTCAAAGTATTTTGGAATATTTTGAATCTTATCTATATAACAACAAGGTTTAAACTTGCAAGGAAGCAAGTATTCGACTCGTTGCGTTGGACAGAAAATACTTTGAAAGTATTTTGATACCTGGTTTCTGCACCTGGTATGAGAAGGTGGACGTACTTTTAAGCCCTGGTACGCAATTTAACAAGTATAACCCATCCCTATATAAAACACAATATCAGAGGGATTCACATGACTAAAAAAAACGCCATTTATCTGCATGTCAACAACTAAGAAAACTAAATCCCCTAGATAATTCGTTTAGTGGATTCTATTTTACACTAAAATAAATAGAGCGTTATATTTGAATTTATTTCCTTTTTCAATACAGATTACTTACAAAAACTTTCAACATAGATAAAAGGACGGAACATGGACGGAAGTAGTAAGGTACTTAAGTCATTCCTGTCCTCAATAAAACATTTTAATTCGCCTATTATTTTAAGATGAATAAAACTGTTCGTTGGGCCATTGGCTCGTGTCCGTCTCTCCTGATATAATTTTTATTTTCTGCACACCGAGCGCGCTGACATAGGCACGTGCCTATACTGCCTGCGGGTAAACGCGCCACTGGGGCTTATGAACAGTGCCGTTTCTGGGGTGGCGAACGCCTGCGTGCAAGAATAATTTTGTGCGCCCCTATATACTATGCTTAAATTTTGATGATAAGGCCATTTTTCTAATCATTTTTAGTTTGAGGTTTAAACTGAATAGTTTCCTTATAGACTATTGTAAGGGCTCTCTTGAAGTGAGTGCTGTGTGGCGCTTTTGTGCCGCGCCCCCCATCAAGTCGATGGGGTCCTAACAATCTGTTGAGTGCATGTTGTAGGTTGCGTGTTCATGTAGGATGTGTGCAGGGGAGGAGCTACTGGATGGCGGTGGCCCCTCCAGATTCGCTTGTTCGAATCCAATTCGCTTCTGCAGTAGGATCGAGTCGCTTTAATTATAGCATGGCTGAATATATTTCACTCATGCAAAAACGACGCAACGATCCGACTGAGTCATCTAGCGGCCGTGTCTCGAGGCTCGTCGCCATGAGCGAGCGGGCCGCTACACCACATCCTTTCTTTCTTGGGTGATTGCCGATTACCGACTAAGTCAGCCGGGCAAGGCTCTATCCACCTAGCTGGTGGGTCAAGAGGCTGCTTGCTTTGCAATCACGTCGGGGTCACCAGTATTGTTAGGGCTCTCTTGAAGTGAGTGCTGTGTGGCGCTTTTGTGCCGCGCCCCCCATCAAGTCGATGGGGTCCTAACAATCTGTTGAGTGCATTCACTCAACTGAGTGAATTGAGTTAAAACTCTCAAACGGCGCTCAACGCAAACAAATCCGTTAACTTGAAAATGTGCAAGATCTGTCTAATACCTAAGTACCTAATTATCAAATAACAAGGTAGTTTTAGAACATAACACGTCTTGCTTTTGTAGATGCAAGCTCATTGATCATTTCATTGTGATCGATGGCTTCACATATTTTATTTTATTTTTTATTTTAGTAAATTCCAGTGTAGAAGCAAAGTGTAGAAGTTACTTCTTATATTAGTTTACTGTTTCTTCTTGTAATCAAAGTTTACAGCTTTGCTATAATTTGATTTTTAATACCTTTAATGCCGATTTTTCTTCCAATTAGAAGTGCGTTTTTGCAAGAGTAGCGAATAGTTGAATTTGGCGCCCCTTAAATTGGGCGCCTGCGTGCCGGGCATTCGCTGCATACCCGCCAGGAACGGCACTGCTTATAAATTATGAATCCTTATTTTCTATATACTCTAGCATTAACTTTTTTCTAGTATTGTCGCGAAACAACTACCTGACGAGTGCAAAAAAAAAAATAATCAACTATTTTAATTAGGAGTGTGATGTGACGCGACATAACTCGTTCGCTGATGCGTCAGCTCTAAATATAAATAATTCCCACAACTCCCATATACGCAAAACATAGAAACATTTTGAAAATTAAACTTTAATTTTATTTCAAGTTCAAGTACTCGCAATAACCGCAGCCACAAAGAAAAACTCTTTAGAAGGAATTCACCCAACTCGCATATTATGTATATTAAACTATGATTTTCCTGATATGTTTTTTGATAATCTCAAAACATACAGTTGTCAAAGTTGCCCCGTTTTCCAAGATTACTTTGCGCAACGACATTTTTAAATATTTTAACATAACTATAAATGCTTATTTAAATTGTCATATTTTGGAACTAGAGATCAAGACTAATGTGGTTTCGGATGATTCTAATGCATTTTCCTACGTTATAAGTTAATAAATAAATTATTATCATTTCCGTCCGTAATTTAATTAATAATTTGAAAGTTTATATTGGGAAAATAAGGACAAGTTTTTATGTGTGACTTTTTTATTTATCCACCAACGTTTCGTCGACTTTGCCGACTTCTTCAGGGCTTCAAATAGTCATGTCACACATTCGTTTAAATTTTCTTCTTACCTTCGTTACCATTGAAGGCCATCAGAATACAATTTTCAAAAGATATTTGGCACATTCACAAAAAATACAATTTTTTTCTCTTTTCAATAACAACCCTATCAATACAGAACCGAACAGTAATCACTTCTTACAAAAAATATTTTATTCTATTTTTTATGAGAAGTGATTTCTGTTCTGTTCTGTATTGATAGGGTTGTTATTGAAAAGAGAAAAAAATTGTATTTTTTGTGAATGTGCCAAATATCTTTTGAAAATTGTATTCTGATGCCTTCAATGGTAACGAAGGTAAGAAGAAAATTTAAACGAATGTGTGACATGACTATTTGAAGCCCTGAAGAAGTCGGCAAAGTCGACGAAACGTTGGTTGAACAAATAAAAAGTCACACATAAAAACTTGTCCTTATTTTCCCAATATAAACTTTCAAATTATTAATAAATAAATTATGACAAAGTTCACAGTATATTTAGGCTAGGAAACTAGTAATAGTAATAGTGAAAATTAGTCAAATTGGAGCCAGAAGCCCTTAAAATGCACAATTTGGAACATATAATTATAAAAATTTCCGGGCAGGACCTCCGGAACCCCCAAATCAGCAGGAATTCAGCGATCCCGCTATTTTAAATTTTCGATGACATCACTGACTTAAAGGTAATTAGAACTATTTTTTTTTTAATTCAAATCAGCTCCGAATTTATCACTATACTAATTTCCCAGAGAGAAGGGAACATTGCAGCAATATTACATTGCTATATTAAACGTTGCAGCAATATTCCTATGTCTGCCTCTTTTACATTGCAGCAACATTGCCACTGCAATATTGCCAGTATTGTGCAAGGTTCGTAATATTGCTGCAATATTCCCTTCTGTCTGGGTTGTGATGTTCGAGGGAGACAAATAAATTCTCTCGAAACGTTTGAGATTTCAAATAAACGTTTTTAATCGATTTTTTTTTTTTTTTTTTTTTTTTTTATAAAAGATTTGTATATATTTATTTATTTATAAAAGATTTGTATGTGTCTTCTGCTTATAAATTTTATTTATTTATAACGAAACTATATAGTCTCGTTATAAATAAATAAAATTTATAATTCCAGCAGAAGACACACTCTTTATTGTCTCCTTCAATATATAAAAATTCTGCTACTCTCGGCAAAAACTTTCAATTTAAGAAATTTGACAAATACACCTAACAGGGTCCTGTTTTAATTTAGAACTGAAACCCTATAAAATCTGACAGATTATTGGGCGCCTTGCTTTACATTTTTGAATAAAATAAATACACTTTTTGTTTTTATATAAAAAACAATCTCAAAACGTTTATTAAAATCCTCCAAACGTTTCGGGAGAATTTTACCCTTTATCAATGAAAATTTGTAAAAAAATGCTTTAAAAAGAGAACTATTTTTACAAATTTTCATTGATACCCAGACAGAAAGGAATATTGCAGCAATATTACATTGCAATATTAAACCTTGCAGGGAAATTGCAGGAAGATTGCAGGAACATTGCAGCAATATTCCTATGTCCGCCTCTTTTACATTGCAGGAACATTGCAGCAATATTGCTAATGTTGCAGGAACATTATTGCCTTCCCTTTATAAAGAGAGAATTTTTGAGAATCTTTTGAGATTTTTTTTTTGTTATAAAAGATTTGTATTTATTTAATTTAATATAATTGCGGTCTGCGCTTTGGCCACCTCTCATATATGTATATAAGATCAATTTTTAAGAAATTTCCTAAAATTATTCCATCTTCTTTTCTAGTACTATATTGCTGCCAGTGTTATATCTCCGTGACATTTTAATCTTAATTTGTATTTTGTTTTGTTTCTGTTTTTGTTATTGTAATTTTTTTTTTGTTTTTTTGTTGTTTTTCTTTCTTTGGATCTTATGTATATTTGTATATCTTTTTGTGATTATTTCTTAAGTTTTTGTATTTTATTGATTTGTATGTATTGTTTGATCTTATGAATGTTTGTATTATCTTTTTTGATTATTTAAAGTTTTTGTATATTATTGATTTGTATCACTTCACCTTTATTTATTTCTGTGACTTTTGTAAACATTTTCAATTGTATTATTGTGTACAAGGACACTTTTGTCCGTCTATTGATTTAAAATAAAATAAAATAAAATAAAAAGTCGATTTGTAATTGGCGCTAGGAGCTGACCAATCAGAGCTCAGGGTTCTTGGCTTAGCCTAACCTCACCTGAGACGCCTCCTCGATGGATTGACGTTTCGGTTCCCAGCTGAGTAGCCGGTTGGCAAATTTGAAAAAGGAAACAAACATGGTTTCTCGGTATTTCGGTGGGAATTTGTCGTCGTCGTTTCGACGGGGCGTCTCGCAGAATAATAACGCGGTGGCGTCGTCGATGGAAATTCTCGGCCGCAAATTCGCCCGCGATGAATGGACAAATGTGACACCGAATATCCTTAGCTACCTAAATCGGAACATTTACAAACAGAAACACCATCCGATTGCGTTTCTTAATCAAAAAATTATCAATTATTTTTATAAAACTTTTGTTACAAATCGGGGCAATCCGATTTTCTCTATATACAACGATTTGTTACCAATTGTGACTGTGGAGCAGAATTTTGACAGCCTGTTGATTCCAGGGAATCACCCGAGCCGGGCGAAAACAGATTGCTACTATATCGACAGGGGCCATTTGCTCAGGGCCCACATGACAGCCCATCAGCTGGACCTGCTAAGAATGGGCCTCAACCAGTTCCTCATGCTCGGCGACGTCTACAGAAGGGACCAGATAGACTCCACACACTTCCCCGTATTCCACCAGGCAGACGGCGTCAGATTAGCCACCAAATTTGAAGTAATATAATGCTGCTTGCTTACACTTATAGTTTAATTAATAAAGTAAAGGGTGTGTAGTTTCGCAGTGAATTCACTGTGAAACTACACACCCTTTACTTTATTAATTAATATAATGTTTCACCTAAAACCTACACCACTTTCCCTAAGTAAAAAAAAATAAGCTGACGTGTTCTGATGTGGCCATCCACTTGACTTTACCATACAACCTGGCCCCTCACTTATATTTAATATTTAATAAAATTATTTATAATCATGTAAGGGGGGGGGGGTTAGTTTTTGCATTTTTAGACTTCTGGGGAACAACTGATTATGTATACAAAATTTGGTTGAGTTTGCTCAAACGACCTAGATTTTTAATTTTTAACCCCCTCGACCCCCCTTAATTTTGGGTCGATATGCTCCAAAATCTAATGAGCTCTTAATCTCAATGGACCAAAACTACGTGTGAAATTTGGTTTCGATATTCACACTAGTTTTTGAGATATTTTGAAAAAAAGAAGGAAAAAAACCACTTTTTCATGCACGATTACAATACTTGACCATATTCTGTATTCAAATCAATTTGAATCCCCCCCCCCCCCCCACCTATATTCTTCGAGAAATTTACCACTCAACGTTTTAACTATATCATAATAAATTATTTCTCAGTCCAGTAAAGAAAAGTTGAATAAAATGTTAATTAATACAGGAATAGTAGGGAATTTAACAATAAATAAAAAACAGAGTTTTTATTAAATGGGCCGGACGTTTCGTCGATTTATTTCGACTTCCTCAGTGGGCCATCTTATCACTCTGTCAAAAGACAATTCCACTATACGACGAATCTTTTTTATTATTTCTACATACATTCTTGGCCTCAATTTTTCAACAATCTTTTGCCCTTTTTTAACAATCAAAAAATCAAAACTTTTATGTTGTTTTTAAACTTGTAATTGAAACTGAATATCCAAAATAACGCGTTATTTTGTATATAACATAAAACTTTTATAATTTTTTGATTGTTAAAAAAGGGAAAAAAGTTCAACATTGTGGAGTAATTGAGGCCAAAAATGTAGTGTAGATATAATTAAAAAAAAAATACATTAATTTCTGTGAATCAATTGTAATAAATAGACTGATGAAGAAGGCAAAGTCCTCGAAACTATAGTCTCGTTATAAATAAAATTTATAATTCCAGCAGAAGACACCCACTCTTTTATTGTCTCTTTCAATAAATATTTTATGAATATTTTTCTTAATGTAGGGCCTCCCATCTCCCTTATAGCCCTCCGATCCTCCCACTCAGGATCCGGTTGAGTGGCTCAGGGTGTGGCCACAGCAGAACGGTGTGAAACCTTAGTATGCTACGACCAAGAATAAAATAATAATAATAATAATAAAAATAAAAAAGGGAATACCGCACGTTGTCCAAACAATAAAAATAAATAAATAAATACACTGGGAAGAATAAATAAATAAATAATCAATTAAATAAAACAAAAAATAAATTGAATATGTCACTGGGTTTTAAGAAATGTTTAAAAATAAATAATTTAAAAAACATTTAAATAAATAAGTAGACAGGAAGTTGCCGTAGTCAATGAATAAAAAATAAATAAATAAATAGGCAGAAAACCGTCATGGTCAAGAAAAATAAATAAATATTTGACTGGGAATATAGGCTACTGGGTAAAATATTAAATACATATATACATGAAACTACCAGAAGCTGCCGCAAAAGAACGTTTATAAATTAAATTTACGTACATACATATGAATTTATGTATCTTTTTTGTTTAACTGTACCTACATGTTCAGGGAAGTTTTTAAAAACTTACCTTAATTATTGATATTGATGTTGTTTTCAGCTCTCTAATATTCACAACGAGACGGTAGAGATCTATGATAAAAATGCCAAAGAAGAGACACCTGAGCGACAGTCGCTGTACACAGTGGCTGCCACCAAATTGATGGAAACCGAACTGAAGAAGACGCTAGCAGGGTTGGCGGCCACCCTCTTCGGAAAAGGTAACCCCCCGAGAAACCACCCCCCAAGGCAGCAAATTCCAAAAGAACTTGACATTGAAGGATTTGGATGAGGCAGGCAGCAGTCCAGACAGACATTCAAAACAAGAGAAATTATATCTAAAAATAAGATGTCATTTAATTAGACAAAGCTTTTTTCTCTCTTTTTTCAAAAACCGATGTTTCGGAGGTTTTTCCCTCCTTATTCAGGGTTTTGAAAATGAAGTACAAAGTGTCCCTCCCCTCTCTCAGTGTCAGTATAACAGTATTCTACAACTTTCCAACATCAGCAGAAATTTAGCGTACTGAATTCTGCTAATGATGGAAAGTTCTCTCGCCGCTTTTTTTCAACCTCTATTCAGAAATCATCTTCCAGGGAGCTCTGGAAGACGTACAAAAAGGGATAAAGGTAAATGGAGTTTGGGTCAGCAATATAAGATACGCAGATGATACAGTCCTAGTTTCTGACAACGTTAGTGATCTACAAGAACTGGTCAACAGGGTAGGGGAACACAGTAGAAAAATGGGCCTAAACATTAACGTAGCCAAGACGAAGGTGATGATCATCACCAGAGAGCCCCAAATGTTCACAAATACTGAAATAATGCACAATGGAAGACCTATAGAACGAGTCAACAAATTCAAATATCTAGGAACATGGCTCTGCGAAGAATGGACATCGGACACTGAAATCAAAAGCCGTATTGAACAAGCTCGCAACGCCTTTTTTAATTGCAGGAAAGTGCTCACTTGCACCGATTTCCATCTGAACCTCAGACTAAGGTTCGCAAGGTGCTATGTCTGGTCAGTACTTCTCTACGGGATGGAAGGCTGGACCCTAAAAGTAAACACCATTAATAAATTAGAAGCCTTCGAGATGTGGGTCTACCGTAGGATCCTCAAGATACCATGGACGGCAAAAATAAGTAATGAGGAAGTACTAAGAAGGATCAACAAAGGCCGTGAACTATACAACACCGTGAAGAAGAGGAAGGTGGCCTATCTGGGACATATAATGAGAAGTGCAAAATACCAACTATTACAGCTGATTATAGAAGGAAAGAAAGATAGAGGGTAGGCGAGGAATGGGAAGGAGGAAGATGTCTTGGTTGCGGAATATCAGACACTGGACGGGTCTCAGAAGCGTTCAAGAGCTTCTACACACCGCTAGGAACAGAGAAGGAATGCGGAATGTGGTCGCGAACATCCATTAATGGATAAGCAGTCGAAGAAGAAGAAGAAGATGGAAAGTTGTAGAATACTGTTATACTGACACTGAGAGAGGGGAGGGACTTGTACTTTGTACTTCATTTTCAAAACCCTGAATAAGGAGGGAAACGTTTTCTATCAACTAAAATCAAATCTCAATGTTTTTAGAAAGTTTATGATTTAATATCGGGCCGCATTCGGCCCTCAATTTGGACAACCCTGGTCTAATGAAGGTAATGCGTAATGTTTCAGATGTGAAATATCGGTGGGTGGAGACGACGTTCCCGTTCACGCACCCCTCCTGGGAGTTGGAAGTTTTCCACGAAGGCGACTGGCTCGAAGTGCTCGGCTGTGGGATCATGCGACATCAGATATTACAAAAGGGTAAACATTAATATTATTTTGCTGGCCTTGGTGTGTACTGGATATATTAATTTTTTATTGTTAAAGGATAAATAAATTGAATTGCTTCTTTCCAGTAATTTATTTTGTTATTCAAATGGTTAATCCAAATATTTCGAGAGCGCTCTCGGCATCTCTTCCTCAGTGGAAACTGTGGGACCACACAATAGGCAAGTCAGTGAGTAATTATAATTACAGGTGTCAAAAGGTACTCACCCACTCCTTCACCAATGTGCCGACCCCATCAGTTTGTACAGAACATTGATAAAGCTCGATTACACAACACTCACTGACTTGCCTATTGTGTGGTCCCACAGTTTCCACTGAGGAAGAGATGCCGAGAGCGCTCTCGAAATATTTGGATTAACCATTTGAATAACAAAATAAATTACTGGAAAGAAGCAAATTCAATTTATTTATCATTAACAATAAAAAATTAATATTATTATCAGCCAGGGTTGTTTTAACACCTTATATTCTTAACTTATGTTGTTGTTGTTTGTCTCTTTGTGCAGGTGGCCTGGATGGCTTTGACCGTATCGGCTGGGCATTTGGCATCGGAATTGAACGTCTGGCGATGCATCTCTATTCCATTCCCGATATCCGTCTCTTCTGGAGCAAAGACACCGGATTCTTGAACCAATTCAAAACCGACGACCTGGACAAGATTATTAAATACAAAGTAGACAGACAGTTGGACTGAATAAATCCCATATTGGCCAGTGGAATTGAATGTTTATAATTAAGTAATGGAGAGGGATTCAGCGAATGGGTAGCCTCTGCTGAATAAAAAAACTCCCAATTATAGAAAAAGTTTCTGGCTTTAATTAAATAATGCCATCATCCAGTTCCCTAAGAGCTGAAAAAGAGAAACGATACAGCACACATGTAAAATTACAATAAAAATTTTTACAAAAAATCCAAAACTTGTTAATTACAAAATTATATCTTACAGTATTAGCGACACAATTAATTTTATAAATAAATTGTCCGCCCAGGCAGAGTTGTTGTGGATTTTATCATAATATATACAAAATTATATGAATTACAAAATGGTACATAAATCTTGGTGTGCTCTCTCACTTGATATGCGCAACGTCTCAAGTACAAATATAGCAAATTTCAATTTCATTCAATTAATAATAATAATAATTATGAGGACATTGATCTAATTAGGATCACTGACCCCTCACAAACATCTCTTAATTAAAAGATTTCTCAAAATAATTAACAAACATTAAGAATAACAAAAATTCGAATTCAAAATGACAATATATAAAAATAAAAATAAAAAATAAATTTTTTTCTTCTCTACCTTTTTTACAATTCTCCCCCCCCCCCCCCCCCCCTCCCTTTCTCAATGTTTATTATACCTGGGCATCAGTATTTGTCAATATTGACAAGTAAGCATTGCTAAGCCCAATGCAATCAGTTGCCCTTTGCCCATATGTCTTAATAAAGCATTTTTCAGCTAGCAGACGCTTATAATTGTTCCCCAATCTCATCAAGATGAGAGCATCATCAAACTCAAATCCATGGGAGGTATCGATATGGTGTGCACTCAGGGCTGTCGAAGCTTTTTGTAATTCATATAATTTTGTATATATTGTGATAAAATCCACAACAACTCTGCCTGCGGACAATTTATTTATAAAATTGATTGTGTCGCTAATACTGTAAGATATAATTTTGTAATTGACAGGTTTGGATTTTTTGTAAAAGATTTTATTGTAATTTTACATGTGTGCTCTATCGCTTTTTTCAGCTCTTAGGAACTGATGATGGCATTATTTAATTAAAGCCGAAACGTTTTCTATAATTGGGAGTTTTTTATTTAGCAGAGGCTACCCATTCGCTGAATCCCTCTCCATTACTTAATTATAAACATATACAGCCATCAAAATTGTATCGAATTGAATGTTTGTTGTTTGTTAACGTTCCAGCCGGTGTCTGTGTTCCCTCAATGCCCGAGTGACCTCAGCTTCTGGCTGCCCTCCGGCGAGGCCTCCTCCTATTCGTCCAATGATTTCTATGATATTGCCCGCAGTGTGGGCGGTGATCTCGTGGAACAGGTGGGCTGCCTTCTTTCTCCTTTGCTCAACTCTCAACACCCAACTTAATGTTGTTTGTTTGTTTGTAGATCGAGTTGATTGACTCGTTTGTCCATCCGAAAAGTCAGCGGGTCAGCCACTGTTACCGGATTGTCTACAGGCATATGGAGAAGACGTTGACCCAAGACGAGGTCAATGTCGTGCATATGGAAATCGCGACAAGAGCCAAAAACACATTGGGAGTGGAACTACGTATTTAGATAGAAACCAATCAAACATTGACTGTGCAACACTTGTATAGTTCATGCAAGAATATCTCTTAATTGAAAAGTTTTTATTTTGCTGAGAGTAGCAGAGTTGTTGATCATAAAGAGAAACACAAAGAGGTTGTCCTCTCCTTGATGCATCAAGCCGAGGACAACCTCTTTGTTTATGAAAAATATCTCTATTTATTGGTTGTTTGTTTAATTTAACCTGTACAAAAATAATTATTAGAAATAATATAGGTAATTAGAATGTTTTGAAATAAATTCTTGATTTTTAAAAAGGAATCGTTGTGGTTGTGCCTCTGCTTGATGCGAATAAACATATATTATAACACTCAAAATATTATCGATTGTTCAAATTATTAATAATATGTACTTCCCTATTCAATAGTAACTGGAACACCGAGCGACCGGAAATTTTTGATTCGTATATTCATATATTAATATTATTTTTAATTTTCCATTCAGGTATGTATGGTTGTTGGTGTTATTTCTTTAATCCTCTCAAATATTAGTTTTTTATTTGCCAAGTCATTAAATAAATATTTGGGACAGTTTATAAATATGTTTTTAATATGTTTATATCGGTTTTTCTCACTAAGAACTGCAACAAAACTGGTAAATGTAGCGTAATTGTGGCTGGTAACAAAATGATTTAAAAATTTCTTTTGTTTTCTACTATAAAATATGGTACTTTATGTATGTATAAATACTAACACAATTATCTCAAAGTACTGGAAGATTACACGTGATTTTTTACGGAACCTAAGTGGGTTGAAATTATCAAATGTGTCCCTTGGTGACCCGCGGGTCATAAGGTTGCTGGCGTCTGTTTTAGGGCCTCGAAAATAGCCGGATTTTAAATTAACAAATAGCTGTGAACGAGGGTGAACCGCGACCTAATATCGTGTACACCTACTTCCACTTTCATTTCCAAGTAGAAGACAATAGATGAAAGGGCATTATCTAATAAATTCCAAAGACGTGTACACCTAATTCCAATCGCGGTTCACCCCTCGGCTGTGAAGATAGATATTTCTTTTGGGAATTTTAATTTTTTTGTTAACTTTCAGCGTCTTGAAAAGAGCAAAAAATGAAAATTCTACGAATCCCTTTAGACCAAACTCAACCAAATTTTATATACATATTCTGTAGGGGCCTAGAGAGATAGAAATGGAGGCAGAGGAGAGGGTTGGTGTGGTGGAGAGTGATCAAGTCTTTAAATAAAACCGCAGGTATTTATAAATATACAATATTTATTTATATTAATAACAGTAAAAAAAAAAGAAATTAAATAAGTGTGTATATAATGTATTTATATGTGTATGTGTGTGTGTGTGTGTGTGTATGCGAGTGGATTAATTTAATATATGAAACAGTTTTATGAAGATAATATATAATCATAAAAAAAAGATCTAATAATAATTAATAAATATCGTTAATAGTACAACCATTTATTATATATATTATTTATGTACCTACTACGTAAGTAAGATAAAAAAGTTTCGGATTTTAAATTCACAAATGCAGCAAGCACAATAAATTATAAATATTTTAAACCTGTTCAAAAGTCCGAACAAAGGACCAAAGGCTATTTAATTGAAAAAATATACTCAATTGTTCTTATATATACTTAAATCTTATATATAATATATTAAAAAAAAAAAATGTTTATTAAAATTAAAAGTTTTAGAAAAATTTATTAATTGAATTTGAAAAATTTGAAAAAATAATTCTTTTAAAAAAATTAATATAAAGGATTTTTTAAAGAAATATATATTTTGAAAATAGACAATATTAAAAAGATTATCTTGGAGATTAAATTACCATTAATAAAAAAATAATAATAAATAAATAATAATAAATAAATAATAACCAAGTAGCAAAAATTATCCATCGGGAGCTTGCTCTTAAAAGGGAGCTTATCCAAGACCCAGAGCCCTATTACAAGTACGCCCCTCCGTCTGTCTTAGAAAACAATGGCCTAATTCTCTATTGGGACCGACCAGTGTTGACGGATAGAACAATTGATAATAATAGACCCGATATCATATTAATAAACAATCATGAGAAAAGGGCTATTATCATTGACATTGCGGTCCCATTAACGCATAACCTGGCCAAGACAGAGTGGGAAAAGATCTCCAAATATCAAAACCTTGCGTTCGAGCTGAAGCGACTGTGGAAGCTCAACGAGGTGAAAATTATTCCGATTGTGATGTCTGTGGAGGGAGGGAGTGTCCAGCAACAACTTGAAAAAGAACATCAGATCGCTAGGGATATCAGACGAAATAACACCTCTCGTTTTACAGACCTGCTATATAGTGAGAAGATTCCTAACGATTAAATGAACAAAAGAAGAGTAACTGTGGGACAGGGTGAATTCCCTTCCGAGCCTAACCCCATAAGAACAACAGGGGTAGGTGAAAGTTTACCAGCACTTGTCCTGAGTAAGTGTCATAACTCAAATAATAAATAAATTAATATTTACGAAATTATTATTTTTTTATTGTTCTAATTATTAAAGAAAAATAAATATTTTTTTATTGAAAAAAATAAAAAGTAATTTTTTTTTTAGAGAAAAAAAAATAATTTTTCATTAATATTTTTTATTTTATATATTTTTTATTTTTATTCAAGGTAAATTTCATTTCCAAGATAATCTGTGTATGGTATCATAATTTCTTTCCAAAATATTTATTTATTTACTGTTGTTTTATCGTTTCTTTTTAAAGCAACTTTTTTTTTTTTTTATTTTCAATTCTCTCGAAACGTTTGGTATTTTAATAAAAGTTTGAAGATTATAAAATATTCTATATAAATATATAATTTTTCGTCCTAGAGAATCCGCCACTGATAAATAAAAGTTTTGGGCTTAAATTAGCCGAATTTTAGAAGTTCACTTAATTTGTCAGCAGGTGTTAATAAAATAAAGTTTTTCATTCATTTTTTTTAGTTTAAAAAATTTAAATGGAGTAGGAAAGATCTAAAAATCGAATTTTTGAAATTATATACATAATATTAAATAAGATTTCTGAAAAATTAAATATAAAAAAAATATTTAAATTATTTTGTTATGAAATTCTTCCAGAACTTAAGTGACTTAACTTTTTAAATTATTTTTAAATTGAAAGGTTTTTATAGTCCCAAACTAATAAAAGACAATAATTAAATTAAATTATGGTCTTTTATTAGTTTGTGACTAAAAAAACCTTTCAATTTAAGAAATAATTAAATTTTTTATATAATTTTTGTATATTTTTTATACAATTTTTGTATATTTTTTATACA
Organism: Forficula auricularia; assembly: GCA_024734495.1. Taxonomy (NCBI): domain Eukaryota; kingdom Metazoa; phylum Arthropoda; class Insecta; order Dermaptera; family Forficulidae; genus Forficula; species Forficula auricularia. The sequence goes on from JALMQS010000228.1 coordinate 3,443,102, forward strand.
ATTTTTGTATATTTTTTCGACCTTGAAAATGTCTATATAACAAAAACTTTGTTTTATTATGACGTTTAAGTATTATTATTTTACAAGATCTTTTTACTGTTAATATAATATAATATGGTAGTCAATTAAAATGAAAATTTCATATTAATATGTAAATTACTGCATCTTTTTTTTTATTAACAGAGAAACTTTTCCATCTTACTTGGTAATAATATAAATATAAGTTTAATATTATTATTAATATTTACTTACTTTGATTTTTTTATTTATTTATTATTCATTTTTTTAAAATTTATTTAAAAAAAAAATAAAATAATCAACAACAATTAAGAGAGTTTTGTATAACTGGGTGGTGAGAATTTTTTGCGTAAAAATTTTAAAATATATAATGGCAAACATGAGACCACAGTGATTAGGCACACTTTCCAGAGGAAGTCCGAGGTGCGGATGAAATCAGAATCGAAAATAAAAAAAATAAATATTATTTCTAGAGCGAGAGTTGAACCTGAGAATAAGTAATTGAGGAAATTTATAAATAGGCTTATTGGCAAGGTGCGCTAGGAAAACGACATCTGACGGCTGACGGCTGCATTAAATCATGCTCTAGAGCCGTGAAAGAGGTGCTAAATGTTTATAAAATTAATTTATTTTGCATTAATAAATAATGTAAAATATTTTTAATAACCTCAAAGGAAAAGTGCAATACCGGTAGTGAATAAAAGATATTGAAACATACAAAATAAGTATGAAAAGTGTTAATAAGTAGTAAAGTTTATTATTGGAATAAGGTTATCCGGCCATACTGTAACAGACTGAAAAAGCAGAAATGAAATGCTGACTTGCGAGGTCTCTGACTTGTAAATAAACAAACGAGTTTTTAATTGATTTTTCTTTTTGCTTGGAAATAAAGATTAACTACATTTATTCATTTTTCCCGTTTTTCTAATTTCTAACTAGCAACTGGAAATGTATAAAATTTCCTGTCACTATTTCTGCCTGTATTTTTACAATTAACTACACAGCAACTATATATTATGCACCATTTTTAATATTACTTTCTATTTGTTTACCCTGAACGTGAGCATGATTTAACGAAAATTTGACCACAACGATCGCTGCGATCGATTCAGTTCAGGGAATTTATAAATTAGGCTTAATTCTTAGAAAAAATCTTCAAGATAGGAAAGAAAACATAATCTAAAACCTAGGGTGGAGTGAAAAACAAAATTTTTTGAATTTTAGATATGCCTGACCTCTTAATAGTTGCTTGAAATAATTATTCACAGGTGGTTGTCTCGATAAAAATGCTTATTTGCATTTTTATTCAATTTCCTTTTAATTATTAATTAGTTTTTTAATTTTATATCCCACAATAAGATCATTATAATTATTATTATCTTATTATATTAAACGAGCAAAGGTTATATATATATATATCAGGTCGGGTTCTCGAAAACGGCTCTAACGATTTGGATGAAATTCACGGGTTAGGAGGGTTTTGTGTTGGACATTCGATCTGTCACGGTCTCATCTTCGGCTAAGTTGTTTTTGATGGGGTTTTTGTTAATTGAAATAATTATTCACAGGTGGTTGTCTCAATTAAAATGTTTATTTACATTTTTATTTAATTTTCTTTTAATAAATAATTGGTTTTTTATTTTTATATCCCACAATAAGATCATTATAATTATTATTATATATTAAAAGTTAGAAAATTTAATTGATTAAATCCCACAAATATTAATTTGACAATTATTTAATTAAAAAAAAAATTATTATACCGTATTTATTTATATACTTATATACACATAATCTGTGGGCCACTGAAGGCTAGAAATGCAAAAACTGGGTGCGTGGGCGGGGATATGTGGGGGTGCAGGAGGTGGGATGCAGTGGTGGGGCGGGTACGGGGTTTCGGGGGCGGAGTGGGGGTATAGGTGGGGGTGGGGGTGAAGTGATGGGGGTCCGTGGGGCGAGGGGGTTTTCGTTTAATATATAGCTATTAACTGAAGCAAAAAGTTACCGAGCATCGCTCGGTGGCCAGGTACTATCTATAAAAAAGGTAAAGGGCGGAGACAGATCCACGATGGGATAGGGAGTCGAGAGTGTCAGTTAATGCGGGATCGCCTATCAGTCTGATAGCTCGCCTCTGAATTGCATCTAAGGTATTAAGAGAATGCTTGGAGGCTCCTCAGTAGCAATATTCAAGACAGGGGCGAATTTGAGCCTTGTATAATATAAGGAGTGGGGGTGAAAAAGCGTTTGGTTCGGAAAAGAAAGCCAAGCTTACATGCTGCAGCTTTTGCTACTGAGATAATATGGTCACTCCATGAAAGGTCAGAACCCAAGGGGACACCCAACAATGATATTTTGTCACGAAATTCCAATGAGCTCGAATCAAAGGAAATGTCAGGAAGGTGCCTAGAAATTAGACAGCATTGCGTTTTGTCAGCATTAAAGTTTACCAAGTTGTGAGATCCTCATTTTTTAAGCCTGTTTAAATCTAAATTAATCGAGGAAGGAATGTTTGCGAGATTGTTTTGTAAGGATTGAGCATTATGGAGGGTGCTATCGTCTGCGTAACAATGGATTGAGTGTAACTTACCGAAATAGTCTTTGAGAACGACCAAAGAGAGAAGGTAGAGGCCGAGGCTGAGCAATTCCGCCAGCACCATAATATAATGCCAGGTGCGGATTGTCAACGCCACCATTATCAATTCAGTCAGCACTAGAGAGGTGAAGCTAATCGCTACAATGTGAATAAATTCGGCCTCGAACAGGATTAAAGCTCCATAAATTATCACTCCGCCCTAAAACAAACACAAAAACAAAAACATTAATTTAACAGAAAATAAACTGATGTGGGCCATCCACGTGACTTTACCATACTGTTGTAATCCCAAAGTAGAGAAGAATAAAATCTTCTTTTCACATTCAACTAGAAAATTATATTTTCTGTAAGCTGCCCCCTATTCATGAAAGTTTATGTGAAGGGGACGACGAAGAGTCATTAATACAATTTTTAAATGTTTTAAATGTGAGTGGAACAGCAGAGCAAGGGATCTAGATTGATCCAAAAAACAATGACCCGTAAGAAAAACCAATATTCGCATATTTGTAATTTAACATTATTATAAGTAAAATTGTAACCTAATAAAAAAAACTATGATTTTTAATTTCTATATATCAAATTTTCCCTATTTTTTAAAATATATAATCTATGTCATATTGTGGGTGATAAAAAAAAACTGATTCCAAATACGGTTTCAACACCCAAAAATACATAAGATTAAGGCAAATTGGTTTAAAAAGTTTTTACAAACATTTGTTTTGTTGGCCTGTGTATTTTATAGTAATTTATGTAGGCGATAAATAAATCGTGTTGACTTTTAAAGTTTCATTTGTAACCAGACTTAACGGTCGACTGGTTCCTGCAGCGAACAAACGTTTTATTGAAAAAGCCTTTCACAAAGACCATTCTCTGAAGAGAAAGTGAGTCTAAGGGAATATCCGACTTAAGGTAGTTGTTTCTTGTTGTTTGTTGGACTTAATAAAAATAATATATTAGGGATATATCTATATTTATATGTATATACATTACTTTTATATATATATCCCTAATATATTATTTTTAATATCATTATAAATAGTTAATTAAGGTAGTTGTTTCACCATAAAGGGTTTTCTTAGGATTTTTTTGAAATTTAGACAGATTATTATTGAAATACTTTTCTGCATCGATTGGTGGGAAAAACGAAATTTATGAACAATATAGTTCCGGAGATATTCAATTCCAAAGATAGTTTTTCAGACAGCACTATACGGGATATCGGAAAGTTTATATACATATTTAATTATAGTTAAGAAACTCTTCTTACCATTGTTATAAAAAACTAAACCAACATTAAACAATAACTAATACATATTTTAAGAAAATTTTAATTCATAGTTACAACACAGTTTCTGAGATAATAAGGAATAAATAATGAAAAATTTATACTAAAAACAATTTGGCAACAGAGCATGTATTTAACCTAAAAAGTGAGTTAACTTTAGTACTTTTTTTGACGTTTTTTCGCTTCAGCCATTGTCGCAACAGCTTTCAATCGCTTATTAAGAACTTTTTGTTTTATAAATCTCTCTTTATAATGTACTTTATCTGAAATTTCTATGATAAAATATATACAAGCTCGGACAGTGTTGTCAGATTTGTCAAACGAGCAGGGGATTGGCTATTAGTGGTACATAAAGAGCAAAAAGTTTTGGGCTTATGAATTATGAATCCTTATTCTCGGTTCTATATACTCTAGCATTAACTTTTTGCTACTATATTGTCGCGAAACAACTACCTTAATGAATAAGAAGCTCTCTTTGATTTACCTGATAAATGCTAATCAGCACCCACATGAAGAACGTCTTGAACGACAGGGATCTGCCTTTACTTAATTCCTTATACAATTCCGGATAAGTCAAGGCGATTTTTCCAGAAACATCTTTATCCAGGACAAGGGAAAAAACAGGAAACATCGTGTAGAGAGTGGCGTAGCTAAGCAGAAGAAAACAACAAAATCAATCAATAGAATTTAAGAAAAAGTAGAGCATGCTAAAAGATCAATAAATTAATAATCAAAAATAACTTAAAATTTTAATAAATAAATAAAAATGTCTTTCTCTCGAAGCCCCATTCGGGCATGTACTGTAAAATTTGAACCAAATAAATAAATAAATAAAAATAATAAATAAATATAATAAATATAATAAATAAAAATTTTCTCTAAAGTTGAAATATTTTATAAAAATAATTAATTTAGATGTAGAAATTGAAGGCATTGGAGGACAGAGTTTTTTTTAAGGTAGCTAATTAAAAAATTAAAAAATAAAAATGCAGTGCCCAGGAATTGAAATTGTAACTTTTAAGGTTTCGAAATCTTTTCAAATTAATTTTTATAATAAATTCAATCTGAAATTGGAGTAAAAAGTGACACTTTATCAAGACTCAGTTGTTAACCGTAGATTTTGCAGACGAGGAGGGGGAAGGGGCTGGACTTCACAGATATCTAGGGGAGGGGGGGGGGAGGGGGGGCAAAACCACATGCTTGTTTGTTTCCCATGACAACACGTGAAAATCTTAATAAAATCAAAATAATTAACCCGTAGGTTGAGTATCTTTTTTTGAAAATAAGATGTAATTTTTTCAAAAATACAACTCAAGGTATAAACCAAATATTTCAAGATAAAAAATTTATATTTAAGGTCTCTAATCTAAGATTTTAATAGAATAATTTTATATTGCATGTCAGAGTGTGTTTTTGTCTAGAGGGTCGAACTAACGTGCCCGGCAGGCGTGTTAATACTCGGGTTCAACTCCTGAGGGGACGAGACCCTCTGATATGCAATACTATATAAAATTATTCTATTCAAATCTTAGATTAGAGACCTTAAATATAAATTCTTATCTTAATACCATAAAATCATTAAGAAAATAAGCATTTTCTGTATTTTTCAAACGTAAGTTCTGAAAAGTCTAAAATACAACCATTTTGGTACCAGAAAAATAGTAGTTATAGTAGGTATCAAAATCAGGGCAGATAATAAGAAAAAAAAAATTTCTTAACGTTTCAGAATAGAAAAAGGCTTGGCCCCTGTTTATTTACCCGACCATGAGGAAGCCTTGGTAAAGAGCGACACTACTGAAATAGAAGACGCTGCTGAAGATGGCCTGCATGGTGGAGATGGCGAGGCCTCGGTGAATGACAAACTGAGAGAGCGAGGCCGAGCGTTTATAAGAGCGACGGCCGTGGACGAGCAGAAGGGCCGCGAGGAAGCGGAATTCGGGGATCGAAAAGTCGGCGGCCAACGACGCGTGGAGGCCCTCCTTGCCAGCGATGCCAATTCCTATAACACAACAACTTGTTAAGCATTTAACATTTATGATAACTTATCTTGGCTCAGGTCCATAATTCAGGGGATAATGGACCAAATAATCATGCATTTTAAGGTTTTAAATTTATCCAATCGCAACTTTTTCATTCGGACTTCCTCGGCTTTTTTTTAAACATAAAAATTCGAATCGTTTTATTAAATGCACAGCCAACCTAATATACAGGGTGATTCACGGTCGATGGCACGTTAGACGTTTATGGAAAACGGAACGTAAGATTTTTCTGAAAATTTAGCACTTTACATTTTCTTACCTGTTCTATCGACCTAAAATAATTTCAGCATTGCGACGTTTCGGCTTCCATCAAAAATTCGTAGCAACTTTATTTTTTTAAATGGAACACCCCGTATATTAACACGTTTTTAGAACCGGCCTTCTATTAAAATACTTTTTTGTTAATATTGTCCTATACCTATGCTCTATCGGTTTTCGAGATTAAAAATAATTTATGTTAAATATGGTCCAAAACATGGCCCGATAAGTTTAGGTAATTTTGCGCTCTTGAATTCAAGGGTGAATTATTAAGTTCTTATCTAACTTGCTCAAATTGCTTCTTGCTTGTTCGTTGGTGCCATCAGCCTCAAATGTATTAATCGCTTAGATGCAATGTTTAGTTAACGAGCTATCAGACTGATAGGCGATCCAACATTAGATGACACTCTCGACTCTCTAGCCCATCATAGATCTGTCTCAGCCCTTTCCCTTTATATAGATATTACCATGGCTTTTGTTACTGACGAAATTAAAATCGAGCGTAATCCCACCAAAGGCCTCATTATGCTAAAATTATCACGATTTTCAAAATTCAACACACTTACGTGTTTAATTCAATACTATCGAACAACGCATTCGCCAATTCGCTTATCCCTATGACATCGAGAAACTCGGAATTCACTTCACTCAAACTTGTTGCAGCACTTGTGACCTTCAAACTTTCAAGACCACTATCCATAGGTACCTACCTCTACTCAGTCTTCTAGATCAACAATTATCTTCATGTTACATATGGTCCACAACATGGCCCTAGAGGTTGTACCTTCATGGTACAACTTCTTGCTTGTACAATTCATTAAGAAAGTTCCTATTTTGTTGGTAGTTTAGACACATCCGAAGTATTTAATTTACGTCGTGAAATTGACTTCATATTATACAGGTCGTGCTAGGAGTACTATTATTTCCGGTATTCATAAAAAAAGTTTGTTTTTTCAAATGAGACCCCCTGTATATTACTCACTAAATTGAAAGACGAAGAAAAATGTTTTATGACGATATATCATGTCCCTCCTATACCTAAAACATAAAATTTTCTTAATAAAGCCGCTTTTTCGTGAAAAATTACATTTTAATGAATTTAGATTTAACTAACCATGGAAATATCAAGCTTATGACAGTTTGTTGACTATTTATAAATAACTTATAAAGAGTTTTATCGACGGTGTTCAAAAAAATCTCCCAAATTGACCGCAAATATTTATTATTCAAACGAAGTTCAAATGAAATTATTTATTTTGTACTATAAAAAATATTTAATTGATTCTGCCTTTCTTAAATTGTGATTTCGTGAGACGTTTTCATTTCTTTTGTTTTGGTCTTTTATTTTTGTTTTTGATCTCTGATTTTTGTATTGATTTTTGTAATTTCTATAATTTTTAAAGGAAAAAACAATTATTGTTTTGATTTTTCATTTTTAAGTTGATTTACATTATGTTTTTTCTGGTTTCTCTGTTTATTTTTTAATTTTTTTTTTTACTAAATTTAGCCCTCAACTCAAGCAAGAGTGCAGTGGTCGGGGAACCAGGGTAAATTATCTCAAATGGGATAACAATGAAACTATCTAATAAGGACATTTTTAAAATTTTCTATATTATTGTATTTTTACTTTGATAGCTTTTCCAGGAATTCAAAATCGTAAAATTAATAAAAGTTTTAAAAAAATATAAAAACATTAATAAACGTTATGGGTTTTTTGTCATGATGAGTGTTCGTATATTTTTTCTTTTAACAAAGTCTTTTTAAAAAGTAGTCAGTTAAGCCCAGTAACGTCGCTTTTTCAATTTCAAGCCAACTTCACTATTGTTATTTTGCCCAAACAGTGTTTTAGTTTTCGGCCCGCCACATAGCGCTAGTTTTCTTTTCATTTAAGCTTTATACAATATTTTATTTATTTTAGTAAAGCTTTAAAAATATTTATAACTAAATCTGAATATTCTGTTTTATTTATTATTTGTAGTATTTGTGGGGGTGTAGGAATTTAGTATTTTTTGTTTTTCAGAATATAGGGATAACAGGGACCTACGGGGTAATGGCTAAAAAAGTTCCCCGACCTCTGTTATAGAGGGTTGAATTTTATTATTATTTGTGTTATACGAGCCTCCATCCCCCATCTCAATTGGCACACCAATATTTTTTCATTTTAAATAAAATTATGCTAATTCACGGTAAATTTAATTTAAATATTTATTTTTATTATCATTTGGAACAACATTTTAAACAATTTAAAACATTTTATTGTAACATTTAACTTAAAATTATTTTTTAATTGTTAAAAACATATTTTTATATAAAAAATGGTTCTTTGCTTTTCACGATTTTTTTTTTTAAGAATCTTTGAATATGTGAAATAATCAAGTAGGCTTTGCCTTTTTCCAACAAAAGAAAGTTTGTTTTGTTTATTATTAGTAAAAATGACTCGTGGAAAGGTTGTTGATGAAAAAATTCGCTCAATTATTATCACTTTATTTAAAAAGGGAAAATCAAACGCGGAAATTGGCGATCTAGTTAATTTATCAAAGTTTACTCTCAAAAATATTATTCGAGTTTATAAAACAACGGGTACAATAGCTACAAAACCTCGGTGAATTATCTGTTCTTTGGAGCTATGGGGCTGTGGGGCGAAGTGTTTCAAGATCCACGTGCCATAGAGAAGCCCTTAAGTTAGGTTTTAAAACTTACAAGGTAATTTTATTGCAACTTATTCCAAACATTTTTTTTTGTAATTTTACTAATTTTTTTAGGCAAAAGAAAAGCCACTCTTGACATTAAAACAAAAGAAAAACCGGCTTAAATGGGCTAAAAGTCACATTAATTGGACGAGTGATGAATGGAATAGTGTCCATTGGAGTGATGAGTCTCGTTTTGAAGTTTGTGTTGTTCGTCAGAAAAATGAAGCTTTCAATTCAGATTGTTTAAAAAAGAAAGTAAAATTTCCTGCTTCAGTTATGGTATGGGGTTCAATGTCTGCTAGAGGTGTTGGAAAACTTCACTTCATTGATGGAATTGTAAACACCAATAAATATTTAGAGATTTTAAAAAAATCGTTACTTCCAACAATGGCAGATGCATTGCAGAATAATAATAATTTTGTGTTTTAACAAGACGGGACGGCCTGCCATACATCAAGAAAATCTTTAAAATGGCTTCCTGATCATAATGTTCCACTTTTGGAGTGGGTGGCAAACAGACCCGACTTGTCACCAATAGAAACTCTTTGGCACACAATGAAAAAGCTATTACGAATACAACCAACTGGAAACGTAGTCGAATTAAAACACAAACTTTAAAATATTTGGTATACTTTCACTCAAGATGAGTGTCAAAACTTAATAAGTACGTTGCCCAAAAGAATTCAAGCCGTAATTAAAAATAAAGGCGACGTCACACAGTGGTAAAGGTTTATTTTGTATGTTTTCCTTGTTTTTAACAATTAAAAAATAATTTTAAGTTAAATGTTTTAAATTGTTTAAAATGTTGTTCCAAATGATAATAAAAATAAATATTTAAATTAAATTTACCGTGAATTAGCATAATTTTATTAATTTAAAAAGAAAAAATATTGGTGGGCCAATTGAGATGGGACGGGGCTCGTATATATTATATGTGTGTATGTGATTATTTATATATAAAATATTGTTAATCATTGTTAGATTATTTATACATACCTACATGAAATATTGTTAATTCTTAACATGTATATTAATTGAAAATTTATTTTTTATTCAATTATTGTTATTTAAAATGGTTAATGAGTCTGGATGAATGATGATAATAAATTTAAAAGAAAAAGACCTGCATCTGCGGCCTGTATCATGGAGACATCGTTTCCGCCGTCGCCGACAGCAGCCGCCCTTTTGCCCGTATAGGATTGAATAAGCCGGACAACCTGGGCCTTCTGAGTGGGCGAACAACGACAACACACTACACACGGGGCGGCACAGGCCAATTCCAAAAATTCATTCTGGTAATATTGCAGACAAACCTACAAACAACAACAACAAATTAACTGAAGGTTTTCTACTACTTAATACTCCGCAGACTCCAATAGCGTAATCCACAGTAGTCTAACGAGATAAAAATATCTTTTTTCAAATCAGCGCGGTCAAAATAATTCTTGTTGACGTATCAATTATTCTTTGATATATTAATGAGAAAATTAAAATTTATTTAACAACAACAAAGTTAACTAATTACTAATAGAACACTTTTAATCAAGAAAATATTATTATTATATGAAATAGAACAATTCTTTTTTTTACAGAAAAAATATTTAAAATTTGAATAACGTTATAGCGAATTAACGTTAAACGAGGAATTACTGTACTTAAAATATCATATTAAACAAAAAAAAAAAATGCCAAGTAGAAAAAAGGAAAATTTTAAATAAATTTGGAATGGCATTATAATAACAAAACAGGCCGAAATTAAGGGTTTTGGGATTTTCTATGATGAATAAAAAATAATTGAGCTCAATGTTTTCTCTATTTACCTCTAGGGATTGTCCACTGATGACCAGAGCGCAATCGTGCTTTTTCCGAAATGTATTCAATTCCAAATGGGCGTCCGTTCTTGTTTGCACGTTCCTTAAAACGTGAAGACTCTGATTTCGGGCCACCAGCCGAGAACTTTTGGCAATACAACAAGCAGTTTCCAATTTATCACCAGTTAACATCCAGATCTAGGAGAAAAACCAAAACAATTATTATATATCTACCATATAACAGCGTTTCAAAAAATAAATAAAATCAAGGAAATTACACTTAAAAGGGGGAAAATGCACTCCCTAATAAAAGGGACAAATTTTCATTACAGAATGCATTTTGGATTGAATAATGTTTTGAAGAGAATTTATGAAGGGTCTCATTATAGGCATATTTGAGTAGTTGGTTTAATTCCTTGAACAAGTTCACCATCTTATAAAAAAGATTTTGTTTGGCCAAGAGTAGCAGAGTTGTTGATTCATAAAGAGAAATCAATGAGGTTGACCTCTGCTTGATGCAAATAAACATATATACTATATATTATACCAAATGTAAATAATGTATATATATAATTTATTTGTTCTTGGTGAAACATTTTAAATAAAGTAAAGAAAATTTTGAAAAATTTAAGAAACTTGTTAAAATTTAAAATATAAAATACTAGGTAGGTAAAAATATTTTTCTGAAACCTAGCTAGTATTTTATATTTAAAATTTTAAAAAGTTTCTTAAACTGTTCAAAATTTTCTTAGCTTTATATTATATATTTGTTCGAGATTATAGTTTCAAAGGTTTGATCTTCATCATCAGTTTTTTAAATTAGATTTTATAACTGATAATATTTTATCTGTTATTTTTCATGGGGTCATTAACAGATAAAATATTTCTAATTAAATAAGACCGATGATGAAGATCAAACCTTCGAAACTATACTCTCTAACAAATAAATTTTATATGTATATATGTTGAAGGAGACAATAAAAGTGTTTTTTCTGCTGAAAAGTTATAAATTTTATTTATAACGAGAATAGTATAGTTTCGAGAGCTTTGCCCTCTTCATCAGTCAAGGGCGGATCCAGGGGGGGGGCGATCGCCCCCCCCCCCCCATACAGGCCCGTGCCTGGCGGGAGTGCAACACGTGCGTCGCACGCAGAGGCCAAAAACGGCGGCCAAATCTACAGGGAATTTATAAAAAAAAAAATTTTATTTTTATTTTAATGAACTTAAAATATGAGATATGAAATTTGTAAAAAAAAAACATTTATTTTTTTAAAAAATTTAAAATAAAGTTCTATATATATATGTGTGTGTGTGTGTGTGTGGGCGTCTCTGACCCCCCCCCCCCCCCCGCTTGGACAATTCGATCGCGACACACTTTCGAGATAAAAAGTAGATCTTATATACATCGGGCACCTTATATACATTCACCCCCCCCCCCATAAAAAAATTCCTGGATCCGCCCTTGTCATCAGTCTATTAGAATTGATTCACAAGAATTAATGTTTGAATGGAAAGTGAGCTATACACTCATTCATACATTAATTCCTGTGAATCAATTCTAATCGACTGATGAAGAGGGCAAAGCTCTCGAAACTATACTATTCTCGTTATAAATAAAATTTATAATTTCACCAGAAAAAACACTCTTTTATTGTCTCCTTCAATATATAAAAATTCTGCTACTCTCGGCAAAAAACTTTCAATTTAAATATACATTATTTATTTGGTATATAAAGGGTGTTTCTAAATTGGTATGAAATATTTTAAAGGGTGATTTTTCAGCAAAAATTAAGGGGTGTCTTTCATATAATTTTTTGTTCAAAACCCCTTCTCCTCCAAGTTACAGCAGTTTAAAGCTAGGGGGGAATTGTTTTTATTTAATACTCCCTCCTTCCGTAAATATGGTATACATTTGAAAAATAATCTTAGATTATCCAGAGTTTCGAAAGCAACTGGCAATTCTCATTATATTGTTATTGTTTACATTGATAACTAAAATATCCTAACATATTTGACAGACGTTGCTTTTGTGTTGAGTTGGAATTTGAAGATCAAATATTAGTTTTTTAAGAAAAATAAAATAGTCACCGCTATAATTTCAAAATTGAAAATTTTAACTCAAAAAACGTGAATTTACAAAGAAGAGAAGCCAAATCGAATCAATTGACTATTGAACAACGTCATGGTATCTTGCAACATATATTACAATATTTGAAGAGCAAAGAAAAACTTTGTCGTGAGGGTCGATTAGTTGAAAAGTATATATGTTCAGAAGAAGCGGTCAACAAGGCTAAATTTCACTTTAACCAAATTTGGATTACCCTAAAATGGTTTGTATTTAGTTATATTGTGATAATAAAATGAATTTAATATTTTTTTTATATTTAATTTTAGTATTATTTGATTTTTTTCGCAAATGTATACCATATTTCCGGACGGAGGGAGTATGTATATGTATACTATGGAAGAATTTAGAAGAATGAAATTTGCAGATAACTGTGATGCGAGTGTAGTGGAAGCGGGAACGCGTGGGAACAGCGTTCCCACACTGGTTTCATTCAGTAAAAAAATAATAATAATAATAATAACAAATAAAATTAAAATCACTTACGCAAGTAAATAAAATAATATCTTAAAAAATGTGTGAGAAATCAATATATGAGGCATCATAAGTGCGGATCGAGGAGGGTGCGGAGTGGGCGACCCCCATAGAAACCTGTGCCTGGCAAAAAAATTTGTAAAAAAACATTTTTTTTCTTAAAATTTTTAAAATTGAAAATAAAGTTCTATGTGTGTGTGTGTGTGTGTGTGGGGGGGGGGGGGGCGGCGGCGGCGTCTCCGACCCCACTCCCGCTTGGACAATTCGATCGCGACACCCTTCCGAGATAAAACGTATCACCTTAATACATTCCTGGATCGGCCCTTGGCACCCATGCATCGTACCTACCCGAATTTCTAATAGTTTACTTAGATTAAGATTCGGTAGTTTAGCGTTCCCACACTGAAAATTTTGCCACTACAACTCTGCTGTGATGCTAATAAAATGACAGTTTTTGACCATTTTAGGAACCCTAAAATGTTATCACAAGGGGACATTATGACTTCATTTGACACCAGCCTAGTTGATTTTCTTTTAAACAAGTAATAACCAATGTGTGAATTTATGTGAAAAGGGTTTTGAGTATTATTTTATTTTTTTGTGATAAAACAAAGAATTTTATGAGAAAAAGTCAAGAAATAAAAAAAGTTGCAGATTGAATCCTTCTAGTTGCAACTACCTTAATTCCAGCATTATGGAGTACTTCTAAAGTGGGCCGTACACGATCCTGGAGGCGGTCCTCGACTCCTGTCACGCAGAGCAGCTCCATTTCACGTTCAAGACTTTCTACGACAGCAGCTACACGGGAGACACGATCTGTGACGGCGAGACGGGCTGCCGAATAACGCGACTCAAAAAAAACACATAAGTATAGAAAAATATTAGCATTTAGATTTACTTATGTTAACAAATACACAACTTTATAAAGTAGTTTAAGAATGGGCTGGAGGGGAGAAGGGGGTATTTCTATTACAATTTATAATAAAAGGTTCTGCGCAGACGCAGAATGAATTTGTTCCTTCTCTTAAATTTACCTCAAAATCTTGATAATGTTCTTCGCTGAGTGTTTTCTTCGCGACAACAAGTGTTCGTAATCCTTCCCGTGCCATATTCCCGCATTCCTCTTCAAGCCAATCGTTATATTGTACAATTGCAGACATCACAACATCAGCTCCTTTTAAATAAAATACAATCTCACCAGTAGAATGATCCTGAAGAAAAAAAACAAAAAAAAAACAATTAAAATTAGAAAATATAATTCGCAAGGTTTAAGATAGTTGTATCGCGACAATACTATCAAAAAGTTAATGCTAGAGTATATAGAACAGACGAATAAGGATTCATAATTCATAAGCCCAAAACTTTTTGCTGTTTATGTACCACTACTAGCCAATCCCGTGCTCGATTGACAAATCTGGCAACACTGTCCGAGCATTGTATATATTTTATCATAGAAATTTCAGATAAAGTACATTATAAAGGGAGATTTATAAAACAAAAAGTTCTTAATAAGCGATTGAAAGTTGTTGCGACAATGGCTGAAGCGAAAAACGTCAAAAAGTACTAAAGTTAACCCACTTTTTAGGTTAAATAAATGCGTTGTTGCCAGCTTGTTTTTAGTGTAAATTTTTCATTATTCATTCATTATTATCTCAGAAACTGTGATGTAACTATGAATTAAAATTTTCTTAAAAATGTATTAGTTATTGTTTAATGTTGGTTTAGTTTTTTATACCAATGGTAAGAAGAGTTTCTTAATTATAATTAAATATGTATGTAAACTTTCCGATATCCCGTATAGTGCAATGTATAAGAGTCTGAAAAACTCTATCTTTGGAATTTAATATCTCCGGAACTATATTGTTCATAAATTTCGTTTTGCCACCAATCGATGCAGAAGTATTTAAATAATAATCTGTCTAAATTTCAAAAAAATCCTAAGAAAACCCATATGGTGAAACAACTACCTTACATTAATTATTTATAATGAAATTAAAAATAATATATTAGGGAATATATATAAAAGTAATGTATATACATATAAATATAGATATATCCCTAATATATTATTTTTATTAAGTCCAACAAACAACAAGAAACAACTACCTTAAGTATTTAAATAATAATCTGTCTAAATTTAAAAAAAAATCCTAAGAAAATCCATATGGTGAAAACAACAACCTTATAGGGATTTTTATGGTACAGCGATAATTGATACTCTTTTATAAATAATTTGTAATATGTATTAGCATAAATAGGGTGACTTACTTACCCTTACAATAATCCCCATTCGTTTACTTTCGGAAGTGAATGGGAATGTATTGAGTATAGTGTAGCGCAGTGTAGCCCCGGCGCTTGTTTTCAACTCAATTGTCGTTAAATCTCGATTCACTAACGCTAAGCCAACACTTTCTGTCCAACGAACGAGAGCCACTTCATCAGGACTTGATGCCTGGTCAAAAATAAAATCATAAATTATTAGGATATTATGTTTATAGCAAGAGATTCGCAGGCAGGCGGTTAAGGTTTAGCCGAAGGTGGCCGAAACCGAAACCGAAGCTTCGGTCGGACACTACAATTTAGATGCTAAATATAAATTACATGCATATAAGAATTTTCAATCAAAAACAAAATAATAACGCTGACATATTAAAATACTAATTCACAATTAGTGTTATATCCTTTTTAATAACTTTTAAGGAGTTCGGTGTTGGTTCTAGGTGAAACATTTTAATATAATAATAAAACTTGAGTAAGATACGAGGTAGGTTTCACAAAAAAGAAATAAAACAAAATTGAGTTTTGAATTCGATATATTTCGGGGGTTAGCCCATCATCAGGAGTCTAAGAAAACTGATTATATATTGGAAAAATAGTTTTACAAGTAACAATTTTTAAAAAAATTTTAAATGTATGTGGTGAGGGGAAAGTAGGGGAAGAGGAGAAGTTGTTCTAAGAATTAATATTTTCTATTGAGATTTGAACTGGCTGAAAGGAAGCTATACGTGCTATTATAATAACGAATGGACAAGTACCTGAGAAGGTACAACTTGAAAGGTACATGAGAGAGTACAATTACCCTAGTATATTCAATGTGCGAACAATGGAAGGAATGTTTAGTTAATTTATTATAACATATAATCAATAATTGTATTTTTATACACTTCCAATTAATTATTTAAAATATTTGAATTATTAGAGAGGGCTATTTTTATTTCGGTGAATTCTAAGAGATCCAATTTAAGGCCTTTTCTTTCAAAATGAATGGGGATAGGGTTATTATTAGAGGTTGAATGGTTGGATTCATGTAGAGTGAATTGCGAAGGCTGAGGTCGAATCTAAATTAATGTTATCGGATTTATTGAGATGATTAAGAGCTCTTACATGCTCGGAGTAACGTATTTTGAATGAGCGGCCTGTCTGCCCTATATAAAAGCATCACAATCTTGACAAGTTAATTTATACACTCCTGATTTGTCTAATTTATCAATTTTGTCTATTTTATTGTTAATTAATTGTGAGCCTAAATTGTTGTTGTTGTATAAAGCAGGAGTGATTCCATATGATCTAAGGGTATAAGATCATGGAGATGTTAGATGATTAGAAATGAAGGGTATTCTTATATATATTTTTCAGCTCCCAGATTCTAATGAGTGTAAGTGTGAAATAGTGAATTATATCCTTTTGATTACATCATCAAAAGTTCCCCATTGGCTTTTTTCACAAATATTAATTCTTCTTAAAAATTATCTTACATAGATTCCCCCCACGCCATGATAAAAAAAAATACTTTCCTCCTAAAATTTAAATAGGATTTTTTATTTTGGGGAAATGAAAACAAATATAACTTATAATTAATCTTTGTGGCTGGTTATTAGGTTCTTGAACTTGAAATAAAATTAGAAGTTAAATTTTCAAAATGTTGCTACGTTTCGCAGTATATTTTTCTGCTTCCTCAGGCAAGTATCAGTTAGGCCTTATAATACGATTGTTTTTTTAAAAAGAGTAAAAAATGAAAGGATGTCATTGTTTTGCTGAATTTTGATCGAAATACGGTGTAATAATCAATATATTACTTTTTACGAGGAGGTTAAGTTCAAATATTTCCTGAGGATATGATGCGAATTGTAGCAACATTTTGAAAATTTAACTTCTAATTTTATTTCAAGTCCAAGTTACCCAATAACCAGCCACAAAGAAAAATATTCATCATAGACGATAACAACACCAAATTATAATTGATGTAAAGATTTTAAGCATCTTTTTTTGAAAAAAGATGGAATTTTTCAAAAATCAACCCAGGTAATTTAAGCAACAATTATATTAAAAAGAATTTACTTTATTTAGGGTCGAATCTAAGATTTTAGTAGAAACTATTTTTACATTCCATTTCAGAGGGCTTAGTCCCCTCAGGAATCGAACCCAAGCGCTAACTTGCTTGCCGGGCAGTCAGCCAAACTCTTAAGACAATAACATATAAAGATAAAAGCTAAAGATTTTTCACTCCTTTCAACTAGAGCCCTTTGATATGCAATATCAAGGGCGGATCCAGGAATTTTGTATGGGGGGGGGGGGGAGAATGTATATAAGGTGCCCGATGCATTTAAGATCTACTTTTTATCTCGAAAGTGTGTCGCGATCGAATTGTCCAAGAGGGGGGGGGGGGGGGGTCAGAGACGCCGCCCCCCCACACACACACACATAGAACTTTATTTTCAATTTTAAAATTAAAAAAAAAAATGTTTATTTTTTTTATAAATTTCATATCTCATATTTTAAGTTCATTAAAATAAAAAAAAATAAAAAAATTGTTACAAATTCCCTGTCGATTGGGCCGCCGTTTTTTGGCCTCTGCGTGCGACGCACGTGTTGCACTCCCTGCCAAGCACGGGCCTCTATGGGAGGGGGGGGGGGGAGCGCCCTTGTGCAATATAAAAATAGTTTCTACTAAAATCTTAGATTCGACCCTAAATAAAATAAATTATTTTTAATATAATTGTTGCTTAAATTACCTGGAGTTGATTTTTGAAAAATTCCATCTTTTTTTTAAAAAAAAAGATACATTAATTATTTAAATGAGGGGCCCGACACTGAATATTTTTTTTTCAGTTTAGCCTGATTTTTTGTTTTTCCCTTCTAGTTGAAAGGAGTGAAAAATATTTAGCTTTTTTCTTATAAATTGAAAGTTTTTGCCGAGAGTAGCAGAATTTTTTGAAATCGAAGGAGACAATAAAAGAGTGTGTCTTCTGCTGGAATTATAAATTTTTAATTTATTTATAACGGGAATAGTATAGTTTCGAGGGCTTTGCCCTCTTCATCAGTCTATTACAATTGATTCACAGGAATTAATGTATGTATCTATTTGTATAAATTTATAATTCCAGCAAAAGACACACTCTTTTATTGTCTTCTTCAATTTTTTCTTATAGAATTTTTCTTAAGGGTTTGGCTGACTGCCCGGCATGCAAGTTAGCACTTGGGTTCGATTCCTGAGGGGACGAAGCCCTCTGATATGCAATGTAAAAATATTTATTTATCAATAGTTTCTACTAAAATCTTAGATTCGACCCTAAATAAAATAATTTATTTTAAATTAACTTATAAATTTCAAGTTTGTATCTTATTTAGTTTATGAGCTTAAAGAAAGTCAGACAAATATTGTAGCGACAGTAAATTTTACTTTTTAAATTTCAGCATAAAAATATATAAAGAACTAGCTGCAAGGACCGCCTACGGCGGCCCTCTTGCTAGCCAGGGGGCACGTCCCCTGGACACCCAGCCCTCGAACCCTCCCCCAACACTCCATTCCAGTTTTTGCATTTCTAGCCTTCTAGTGACCCACAGATTATGTATACAGAATTTGGTTGAGTATGGCCCAAGAGAAAGAATTTGCATTTTTTGAGCCCCCCCCCCCCCCACATTTTGGGTGGTTAGTTTTTCCATTTCTAGCTCTCTAGAGGCCCAGAGATTATGTATACAAAATTTGGTTGAGTTTGCTCCAAGGGCAAGAATTTATATTTTTCACCCTCCACCCCTTTTTGGGTGCTTTTTTGGAGAAATTTTTTCAAACAAAAGTTGTCAGAAAACACACCCCCTACAACTTTGCTTATCATAAAATTTGCCGTAGGGTTAATAGTTTAGGAGTTATTTGATAATTTTCATTCGTGCGCCCCCCCCCCCAAACCCCTTCTGGGGTCAAAATATCAAAACGTTATATAGCTAAAAACGTAAGTTAGAAGACATCTGATGTAAATATGAAATTTCATAATAATCCCTTCAGCCGTTTTTACGTGAATCGTGAGCAACTTTTCGGAAACCACGGAAACAGACATACATACATACAGACAGACAGGAATTTTGTTGAGGGTGCTTTCGTTCATAACTTTGCTTGAAACGTGTGCAACCAAAATTTGGCGTGATTTGGACCAATGTACAGACAAAACCTTAATTTTATATATATAGATGTAGATTTTCCATAAATTGATTTGAATTTTTTTTATTTTTAAACCATAAGTTCTAAAAGTTTGAAAGGGGTGAATTTATTAAGTTCTTAGTTATGGAAATACTAATATATTGGCAATAGAACAAACATTCAACAAGCTTCCACACATAGAAATTTCTAAACCCTACTTGTATGTAGGAGTAGAGTGAACACCAGTTGATAGATGGAATTGAAGGATGGTGTAGATCCAATTCAATGGAACTAAACCATTCCAAGTCAAATTTGGTTAGATTTAGTACTAGAAATCTGGTTAGTCCTCAAAATTATTACATTGGTGGAAATATTATAAATGAATCTAAATTTTATAAATATTTAGGCATACATATTCAGGCAAATTTAAAGTGGGATATGCATATTAGTTATATAGTCAATAAGGCTTATAGGAAATTGGGGATGTTTGGTAGAATTTTGAAGGGTACATCTAGAGAAGTTAAGTCAAAAGTTTATTTAACTTTATGTAAGACCTAATTTAGAGTATTGTTCTGTGGTTTGGGACAAACATCCACAACGATTAGAGAGAAAAATTGATATGGTACAAAGGAGGGCGGCTAGATTTGTTTTTGGTAAATTTGATAGGTTTAGTGGGGGGTCACTTCAATGATTAATGAATTAGGATGGTCTAGTTTATTGGAGAGAAGGGAATGGGCTAAATTGAAAGTGATTTTCAAAGCCTATAAGGGTTTTAGGAGTTGGGAGGAAATAACGAATAGATTTCAGGAACCAAATTATTTAGGTAGAGCTGATCATAGAAAAAAGATTCGTAAGCCAAGATTCTTGAAAAATATCGGTTTACATTCAATTGTAGGATCTGGCATTGATTTGTGGAACAGTCTGTCTGTTACTACTTGGGATTATAGTCCTCTGCCCCCTATGATTAAATCAATTATAAATTTTGTCAAGTCCTAATGTCCTAGAGTTGGGCAAAATTTTATTTGAGTTCTCACAAGCAGAGATTAGGTGAGGTAGAGAGAGGTCATACCATCCTTGTTAAGGTTTTGACCAGGTTTCCTTAACAACTTATGGCAAATGCCGGATGGCTAATGCGTCGCTTGCTCCTGGTATCGGGGTTTTTGCGCGGAATTTTTAAATTACTTTTTGTTTTTTGATGGAAATCTATGGTCATGTTATTTATTAATGAGCATACATTTCTATTTTTTTATTTTTTATTTTTTTTTTTACTTGTTTATTATTTGTTAAATTGTTGTAATTAATTTGTATTGATGTTTATTAATGTATTGTAGCTAGATTGTATTGATGTTTGGAGGACCTAGCCACCGAGGACTTGTGCCTCTAAGCAGGTCGAGGAATAAAGATTTATTTATTTATTTGAATACGTTACCTGATAAGAAACGTGTTGTTGTTGGCTGGGTGGAAAATGCTGGTCGACTTCGGGGGGCGATTCGGCGTCGTGCTTGGGGCTGTCGACGGGGCTGGAGGCCACTCCGTGGTTGATGATCCCACCCTCTTCATCCAAATTCTTATTCTCATCTGGAAATGATGCAACGTTTTTAGAAGGATTTAACCACAAAATATAAACATAGTCCCAGTCCAACCCTTTTTTCAGCGTTGATCTATTTATTTAATATTTTACCCAGTAGCCTATATTCCCAGTCAAATATTTATTTTTCTTAAGCATGGCGGTTTCCTGCCTATTTATTTATTTATTTTTTATTCCTTGACTACGGCAACTTCCTGTCTACTTATTTATTTATCTGTTTTTTAAATTATTTATTATTAAATAATTTAACAACAATTTCTTCAAACCCAGTGACATATTCTAACTATTAGTTGAATAAAAATATTCTAATCTCCCAAGAAGAAACATGAAGAAAAAGACATTATATATTTTTCAAAAATTTTCTATGTATAAATCTTAATTTGTAACTAATTTGAAATATTTGTGATAGACTGATGATGAAGGCAATGCCTTCGAAACTATAGTCTCTAGAAATAATTAAAAATTATTTTATTTAAAAAACAGAAGACTCTCTCATTTTATTTTATTTTTAACCTAAAATATTCTAACTATTTATTTTTTGTTTTGTTTATTTGATTATTTATTTATTATTCCCAGTGTATTTACTCATTTATTTTTATTTTTTATTATTTGGGCGACATGCGGTATTCCTTTTTTTTTGTTATTATTTATTCTTGGTCGCAGAATACTAAGGATTCATACCGTTCTGCTGTGGCCACACCCTGAGCCACTCAACCGGATCCTGAGTGGGAGGATCGGAGGGCTATAAAGGGAGATGTGGAGGCCCTATATTTATCAGGGTGGACACTCAAATACGATTTTCAAATTCCAGGTTATTTCCCTGTCAAAAAAACATCGATATTCCCGGTCGGCAGTAGCCAGACCAGTAGAGAGAGGGGGGAGGGGGGGTCACCCCAATAATTTTTATACTTTTGATGTGTTAAGGCTAAGGTATCATGAAACATCCGATATAATTAAAATTAATTAATAAATACAAAGATTTAGCATCTAAATAAATATTTTTGAATTTTGAAATTAATTATTTTGTTTAATTTACAAATTTTGTATACTTAATGGAAAAGTGCGCTAAGTTTCTTTTGCAACCTGTTCACACTCATTTTCATTTTCATAGACAGGTGTGACATTGTGACAGAGGGCGATGGCCCGGACGGCCTCTAATACCCTCGTGACTTCACTTCTACGCATTTTCGCGTTTGTCGGCCGATTCGGTGACGAATTCGACGCCGATCCAGACGCCGAAGGTGTATATAAATGCGGCTCCGATTCAAACGCAGTTGTTAAATTATTCGAAACCTAAAAAAAAAATCAATAAGAAAATAACGGGTGGTGTAAATCATCCCCTGTACTTAGGTATATATTAATTAAGCATAAGGTAATTTTGAAATGAATGACTTACTTCGTCAAATGTGTCGGATGCGTAGGCGCCTGTGCCCAAATGCAATTTCTTAAAGACCATTTCGTTGTGTGTCAATGTGCCTGTTTTGTCCGTGAGCAGATAAGAGATTCGGCCAAGTTCCTCCGGGATGGTGGTGGACCGGACTACAGTGCCAGCTATTTCAGGATCCTGTTGTATTGACCACGAGTAGAACGCTTTGCCCATGTCTAAATTCACACGCAAACTGAGACAAAAAACAAAACAAAAAAATCAATTAATTAATTTTTATATGTATATAATACATAAACTCTCCAATGAGAGATAAATAATAATTATAAAAGTTAACACAAATTTCAAGCTCTCAATAAAAAAATCAAATTGTTTTTTAAAATAATATAATTAAAGTTGTTATAGGGAAATAAGGATTATATCTTTTATGCAGATAATTTATATTTTATTGCCAACGATTCGTCAACTTAGTTGACTTCTTCAGGGCTCTAAAAAGTGATAAAGCCTCAATTAATACATATTATAACAATTTCAAATCAAAAACAAAATTGATCTCAAAAAACCACTTCAATACATAGAAAAAACAATTTTTTTTTGGGCTTTTCGGCCTTTTTAGCCATAAGCCACTTTACGATACTATATATTTATTTTTCAAATTTGTCTCTACTCCCGGGGTCAGATTTTAGCTGGATGCCTCGAGTCGGATTCGAACCCGGGTCCCCTGGTTAGCTCGCTGTCATGCTACCGCCTAGCCTATCTGACCCCCCCCCCAAAAAAAAAAATTAATACACATAAAAAACTCATTTTACATACCAAATAGTTATCTTCCCTGAATATTTGTCATTTTTATAATTATTCTTTCATCTTTCTTAGTAAACAGTACCTGGAGCCACCGAGCGATGCACGGTAACCCCCCTCCGAAACCACACACCTCGCCCCAACCTCTGCACCCCCACTCCGCCCCACCCCACCCCACCCGCGCCTCCCGCCCTCGGATCCCCCACAACTGCACCCCCACATCCACCCCACCCCGCACCCAGTTTTTGAATTTCTATCTTTCTAATGGTTCACATATTATGTATATATTTGTTTAATCCTATAACCTATACCAACCAATTTGCCCACATTCGTTCATATTGATAAACATTATAAAAAATAATAATAAAAAAATAATCGTATAGGATCTGAAATAAAAACATAAAATTAAATAAGATTTGTTTCCAAGTTATATAAAAAAAAGCCACATCAACCACTTTATTTGTAAACACACCTGTTTTGTTATGATTTAGACACCTGTTAATTAAAAACAATCAAAAAATTCCTAATTTTAATATAATATATTAATATTTGCTATAACCTATTAGTGGGTTTTAAAATTAAAAAACTAATTAATAAATAAAAGATAATTGAAAAAATGTAAACAAACTTTTTTTATTGAGATTTTCATCTATCAATAATTACTTTAATTAGGAAAAGATCAATTAAGATGAATTTTGCCGAGGTCCAGACTTAGCCTGATCGCTTTCTCATCCTCAAAACTTGTTAAGAGAATTTGTTTCATCAAAATCGGTAGAGCCGTTTCAAAATAGAACCAAGATACAAATATATATATAAATAAATAAACAATTTTTGCTCTTTTAATAAGAGTAGATAGATTTAAGAAGTGAATTTAATTTTATTTAGAAACGAATCAAAGATTTTAGTAGAAATATTTTTACATTGCATATTAGAGGGCTTCGATATACAATGTAAAGGAGGAAGCCCTCTGATAAAATGCAATGTAAAAATATTTCTACTAAAATCTTTGATTCGTTCCTAAATAAAATTAAATTCAACCTGATTGTTTTTTAATCAACAACTCTGCTACTCTCGGCAAAACAAAATCTTTTCAATGTATTTTTTGTTTGATATGGACAAACTGATCGGTATAATGTATGAGAAGAGGAGAATGAACCGGAAGGTGTACCGGTACCAAGGTCCCGAAAACCCTTTCAGGCACATCATCACCAAAGCCAGGCCGATCACAGCGACAAACAGAACCTGAAATTTACAATCACCTTATTAGTAGTTATCCATTTTAAAATTAATTCCTCATTGATTTTTTTGTATAGATAAATAATAGATAAAATTTTTTAAATCAGGGGTGTCCAGCCCTGATATGACAAAAACATTGTGTTTCACCTTGGTCAATTGATTGATTTCCATGTCCAATAAGCCGACTTTGCTCCTCGGTTGTGAATTGTTCATGACGCTTCGAGTCTCGGTGCCTGTGTAGACGACCACCCCCAACGCCGTCCCACTTGCCACAATACAATTCGCCCACAAGGTGTTCTCCACGTCCAACGACTCCTCGCCGCCGGGCTCATCGTGCTAACCAAACACCAAACACATTATTATTATTATTAGTACATATTCTATTACTTACTGGTTTTATTATATAGTAACTAGACATCAGTCAAACTAGGATGGAAATAAAATCAAATAAGGTGGGTTGTTAAGGTAGTTGTATCGCGACAATATAAGCTTTATTCGTTTTGGATGCCTTGGGCGCCCTTATGTCAGCCTCAAGTCACTAACCCATATTCGTTTAGGAATACCAACCGACTTGGTGTGCCCCAGCCCTATTCTCCCCCCTTCGTTTTCCTAAACGAATATGGGTTAGTGACTTGAGGCTGACATAAGGGCATCCAAAACGAATAAAGCTATAGTAGCAAAAAGTTAATGCTAGAGTATATATAGAACAGACAGTAAGAATTCATAATTCATAAGCCCAAAACTTTTTGCTGTTTATGTACCACTAGTAGCCAATCCCGTGATCGTTTGACAAATCTGGCAACATTGTACGAGCTTGTATATATTTTATTATAGAAATTTCAGATAAAGTACCTACATTATAAAGGGAGATTTATAAAACAAAAAGTTCTTAATAAGCGATTAAAAGCTGTTGCGACAATGGCTGAAGAGAAAAAACGTCAAAAAAGTACTAAAATTAACCCACTTTTTAGGTTAAATACATGCTTTGTTGCCAGCGTGTTTTTAGTGTAAATTTTTCATTATAAAGATAAGAGTAAATAAATATTTTATTTAATATGGATTTACTATGAGTTAAGGATACTGGGTCACTTATTTCACATTAAAATTAAAAGATTAAAAGATATAAAATTTTTTTTTCTTTTTCAATATATATATTTCGGGCTATCAACCCATCTTCAGGAAATACAGAAAGTAACTTCGGGTTGATAGCCCGAAATATATATATTGAAAAAGAAAAAAAATTTTGATATCTTTTAATTTTAATGTGAAATAAGTGCATATCCTTAACTCATAGTAAATCCATATTAAATAAAATATTTATTTACTCTTATCTTTATTAA
This sequence comes from Forficula auricularia, assembly GCA_024734495.1. Lineage (NCBI taxonomy): Eukaryota > Metazoa > Arthropoda > Insecta > Dermaptera > Forficulidae > Forficula > Forficula auricularia. Next base: position 3,469,153 of record JALMQS010000228.1, read on the forward strand.
AGATGTTTCACCTTGCACCAACACCACAATCTCTACTGATTATTTTTCATTATATATTAATTATTATTTCAGAAACTGTGTTGTAACTATGAATTAAAATTTTCTTAATAAATGTATTAGTTATTGTTTAATGTTGGTTTAGTTTTTTATTACAATGGTAAGAAGAGTTTCTTAATTAGAATTAAATATGTATGTAAACTTTCCGATATCCCGTATAGTGCAATGTATAAGAGTCTGACAAAACTCGATCTCTGGAATTCAATATCTCCGGAAATATATTGTTCATTAAATTTCGTTTTTCCCACCAATCGATGCACAAGTAAATATTTAAATAATAATCTAGTCTAAATTTCAAAAAAATCCTAAGAAAACCCATATGGTCAAACAACTACCTTAATTAACTATTTATAATGAAATTAAAAATAATATATTAGGGATATATATAAAAGTAATGTATATACATATAAATATAGATATATCCCTAATATATTATTTTTATTAAGTCCAACAAACACAGAAACAACTACCTTAAGACTTTTAAAACACCCATTTGATAATATATCAAATTTTCAAACAAAAATAGAAGAAAGCTGATCTTTAGAATAGAAGTCTGAAAAACTCTTTGAAATTTAATATCAATCCATAGTTCCATATTGTTCATAAATTTCGTTTTGCCACCAATCGATGCAGAAAAGTATTTAAATAATATTTTTTAAATTTCAAAAAAAAATCCTAAGAAAACCCATATGGTGAAACAACTACCTTAACCCTAAAAAATATTAATATTGTTTTTAGTAAGAAAGTGATGAAAAATTTGCAATATGTATTACTATCTAGATATCGAATTATTTTCTAGGAGCCTTCTAAAGGTTCGAGTGTATTTATTTACCCTTGTGAACGTTCCAATGAAACTGTGTATATCCCTCTGAGGTCGTTCGGCATAAAGGGACGCCCTCATTTCATTCAATTGCAATTCCGATTCGAGTTTATTAGTCGACGGGACAGCCAGACGTAATTTCCAATCAGTTTCGCCGTCCAATTGGTCAGTGCGGACAAAACACGCCCCGCCACGTTCTGTGGTGCGTAAAAGAACCAGATCAGCTGGCACACGTTGGTCTTTATCCACATAGATCTGAAATTAAAAAGATAAAACAATTAAAATCCGAGTTAAAAGGGCCGAGTGGCCTTTTAGAGGCTGTCAATTCATTGACAGTCATTTTAAGATGAAATAATAATTTATTGATTGGTTTTTTCATATTAAATAAAGACAATTCTTTTATATATTAAAAATGCAAACGTTTCTGCGAAAAATTCTCCCTTTATTCATGGAAATATAGTTGCTTTCAAAAGGAAATATAAAATATTATAAATATTTTTAAATAAACTGATGTGGCCATCCGCATGACTTTAACATACCCCTGGTCCCTCTCTTATATTTAATATTTAATAAAATCATGTATAATCATTTTAGGGGGGGGGGGTCAAAAAATTCTAGGCCCTTGGACCAAACTCAGCCAAATTTTGTATACATTAATCAGTGGGCTCTCAGAAGACTAAAAATGCAAAATCTAAAAAATTGGGAGAGGTCAAAAAATGAAAATCTAGGCCCTTGGACCAAATTCAACTATATATTGTATAGGTACATAATCACTGATCCCCCAATTTTGGCCCCAGAAAAAAATAATATTCTATTCATCATTATAAGTTCATTTTATAGTATATTTCAATTTTCTTGTTTTTTTTTAGTTTGAAAATATTATAATTACAGACATTTATTAAAAATTAAAAATAAACTTTATTATGTATTATAATAGAGGGTGTCTCTTTGGGTTAAGCGGTAATTGGTAAAAAAAATATGTTAATTGGAATAAATTATACTTTTTTATAAAAAACTAATAATTATTAAAGTGCATAGCATCCATATTATTAGTTTTAATCAAGTACGTTTTCAGGTATTTGGACAGGAAGGGAAGGTAGCAAATCAAAAAATTGTCATTGATTTTTGCGACGTTTCGCCAACTTTGTTCTGGCTTCATCGGGCTTCTCAATGAATATGATTAATATTAATATATAACAGATGTGCACATATTTAGGAATAAAATCAATTGTAATTATTGTATTATTACAATTAATAACATTAATAATTAATTAACATTTGATTATATTTATATATATATTGGATTGGCAACTAAGTAATTGCGGATTTTTTTTAGAAAATCAAAGACAATTTTTTCATGGAACTAAATAACTTTATTCTGTAATGTATTGCCCATTTTGATCAATGACCTTTTGCCATCTTTCAGGCAGCATCATAATCCCACGTTCATAAAACTTCTGGTTTTTATTAGCAAAAAACTGAATCAGGTACGATTTGACATCATCATCATTATTGAAATTTTTACCATTCAATGAGTTTTGTAAAGATCGAAGTAAAAAGTAATCAGATGGTGCAAGGACAGGACTATATGGTGGATGTGGCAAAACATCCCAACCAAGCTCCAATAATTTTTGCCGAGTGACCAAAGATGTGTGTGGCCTTGCATTGTCATGATGGAATACAACACCTTTTCGATTTGTCAATTCGGCCCTCTTTTCTTCAACTGCATTGTTTAATTTCGTTAGTTGTTCAATGTAGACAACAGAATTGATCGTTCGGTTGGGTGGTAAAGTAGACAATTCCTTTGTAAACCCACCAAACTGATAACAAAACCTTCTTTTGATGAATACCAGCTTTTGATGTTGTTTGAGCTGGTTCACCTGGCCTGCTCCACGATCTTTTCCTCTTGATATTGTTGTAAACAACCCATTTTTCATCGCCAGTTATCAGTCGTTTTAAAAATTGATCATTTTCATTACGCTTCTTTAGCAAATCGCAGATGTTAATGCGTTGCGTTAAATGCGTTTCTTTCAGTTCGTGAGGAACCCATGTATCGAGTTTTTGAACATAGCCAAGTTGTTTTAAGTGATTTTCAATGCATGTATGTGATACATGAAGCTTCTCTGCAATCTCACGTGTTGTACTGTGACGATCCAAATCGATTATTGCTTTGATTAGGTCGTCATCAACTTCAACTGGGCGACCAGAGCGTTTTTCATCTTTGAGTGAAAAATCACCAGAACGAAATTTGGCAAACCAATTTTGACACTGCCGTTCTTTTAAGGCTTCGTCGCCATAAACAGCACATAACTTTTTGTGAGCTTGCGATGCGTTTTTCCCTTTGCGGAAATAAAAAAGCAAAATATGACGAAAATGTTCCTTTTGATTTTCCATTTTTCAACGAACGCCAAACGAAAACTACGCAACCGATCAAAAAACTTTTTTTACTGATTGACAGCTGAATTGCCAACTATCAAATAACAAAATGTGTTTTACATTTGGACTACGCCAGCAAACCTAAAAATTCAACTGAAGCCATCTATGAGTGAAATCCGCAATTACTTAGTTGCCAACCTTATATATACTGAATTTGAATTTTATTTAAATATTTAATATATTTATAGAGGGCCTCAGAAAAAATCCAATCGGGTCCGGCACCTATTCGATCCAGGCCTGATTGCAATAACAAAACGTTTATTAGAAATCCAAACATTTCAAGAGAAATCATTAATATTATTTTCATTGTTAAATGGAGAATTTCTCCTGAAACGTTTGGAAATAATTCTAATAAACGTTTTGAGATTGTTTTTATAAAAGAATTATATTTATTTAATTAGAAATTCCAAGTATGTAATTTAATTTCGTTAAATTTTCTAACTTTAAAAGATTATAGTTAATATTTCTATATTCACTTTCATAGTAAAAGGATTAAATCTGTATTAGATATTAATATATATATACCCGCTTACCAGATCTCCAACTCTTAATTTAGCAGAGGGTACTAATTCGGTACGATCTGTCCCTGGAATTAGACGGCGGCATTTTTGACCATTAAGTTCTTTATCACGTTGGAAACGTCGAAAATCATCGACAGCCTCACGACAAATCGTCACAGTTAAAACAAAACCCTAAAAAAACAAACAAACAAAACAAGTTAGTGGATTTACGGGTGAACCAAACGCTCTAGCTCAGGATTGTCCAATTTTTAAAAGCTTTCATTTATATTTAGTAAAATTATATAAGACATTTTTAACAGTGTAGGAAAAAGAAAAAATCTCTTAATTCAAATAATTTTGGTTGGGCTAATAACACTGATCGATAAAAATTAAGCAAAAATTCCTCCCCGTAAATCTAACAATGGATTCCAGTAGAGATTCTCATGCGATTTCCCGATTTTTTACAACACGTTTTGAGATATAATATGTAGGCCATTTTGACCTATTTTCGAGTCGCATTAAATATTGATATTAAAAAGCAATATTTGCAATCAAAATATTTTGTTGACGTAATAGAAAACAGCTTCCTCTTTGATTTTCAAATTACCACTTTTTTGTAGCTCAATTAGAACTCGAGAAGACTAAGACCATATGTTTTTATCCTTTAAAATAAAGTAGTGTGGGAAATTAATTGTTTAATTAAGTATTTAATTTAGTGAATTATATTGATTTCAGTTTAAGATCATACATATGTTTGCCACATGTCCGTCTGGGCTTTCTGCCCTTGTGAAGGTCGCATTCTTTCTTTTTAGCGAGCATTGTGTCCAAGGGCTGCCGGCTGCCGGCACCCTCACCCCACTCATATGCACGTGTGTATGTGTGTTCCAGCTGAGGAGCAGTCGTTGAGAAGGCGTTAGTTGGTAGTTGAAAACGAGTGTTGGTTGAAACGACATGTTTGTCGATGCGTTAGTTTATAGTTGAAAGCCAGTGGTGCTTAAGATGACACGTTAATCTTAAGATGATGTGTTTTAAGATGTTTTAACGATGACCCCCTAGACACGAACATGTATTACCCCCCCTTTTGTAAATAAATATATATTAAAGAGTAAATAAGTGTATGATCCAAGGGGGTGAAACCCGCCCCCTACAGTAGTCTTAGTTTTTTAGTTATAACTCGTTCTAATTGAACTACAAACAAGTGGTAATTTGAAAATCAAAGAGGAAGCTGTTTTCTATTACGTCAACAAAATATTTTGATTGCAAATATTGGTGTTTAATATTTAATGGTTCTCGAAAATTGGTAAAAATGGCCTTTTTCGTCTTTTTGACCGATTATATCTCAAAACTCTGACGTGTTGTAAAAAAATCTGGATAAACAGCGTAGAATGCTCTACTGGAATAAATGGTTAGGTTTTCGGTTACAAATTTTTATCGACCCAAAAAATAATTTTTTCAAAATTAGGACTCTTTGCGGCACCTGAAGATATTGAAATAGGACAACCAAATTTTTGTCCTTTCCTTATGAACTTAAAATGAAAATTTTGGCCACTATTACAAATACAAAATGAAAAAAAAAGTACATTTTCGTTCCACCCTATTGGACACTCCTGTTCTAGCCTGTGAGCGTACCAAGTCTTAAATAAAAAAGTTTGCACTTTTTCTTCTAATTAAATTTGCTTTTTTTTGGTGCACTTATAGAGTAGAGTATATACAATGAATACTTACAAGAGGACCCCAATACGTGTATGGATATCCGATACGTATATCAGGAATAAATTGACTAGTGGCCATTATTAAAAAGTAGAGATTTAAAAAGAATTTAAACTGCTGGAACAAAACCTGGAACAAAAACAAATAAGAATGTAAAGACAAAGAGGAGATAGAAGAATTTGTTAAAAACAGACCATGACCCCCCCCCAGTTATAATCTACTTCAGGTACAGTCGTTAAGATTTTGTTTGAGATCTAATAGTTTCTCCAAATAGTAAGGTGTATAGAGGCCTAAGCTAGAAGAATAAATGCTACTTACTAATGGTAAAAATGTAATAATATTATATTTTTGATTTCGTATAGCATTGGCGGGGAATTTCTCTGTGTTTGGCCGTCCAATAACAATCGTTCGCGAGGCAAGTTCTCGTTTCTGACAACATTTCCTCCAAAACCAGGTACAAAACCTGTGAACAAACAGAAAACAAATTTCAATTAACACCTTCAAATTAAATTGCTTGATTTAGAAGAAAAAAAAAATTGGCATCCATGGGGAAATTGATTGAAACGATTCACACGAGCTTTATGTGATGGTGCTGAATCTTACTGAAACGTCCATCTGGAGCCGAAATGGTTACATGCCCAAGGCTTCAGAGCAGCTTCCAAAACCATTTCACGGTAGTTAGTGGCATTTACCTTGGTGCCAGGTTCCACAAACACAAATGGAGAGCGCCCATCAGTAGTTACTGAGGCCCATACCATCACCTGAAGATTTTCATCAGTAAAAACAATATTTGAAAATTCCCCAGTCGTGTGCAAGCGTTTCAACTCTTTCGCTCTTTCCAACCGTACTTCTTCTATCTGATTAGGTTGAGCTCATGAACTTTTTGTATCTTGTAAGGCTTAACATGAAGATGATTTTCCATTATTCTTCAATTACTCCAGATACATACATTTTCTTGGTGATTTTTCTGGCGCTTTCCCTCGGTTTCCGTTGAATTACTTTACGAATCATATCTAGACTAGTTGTACTTTTTTTTCGGACTGCCTCCATAGCGTTTTTTTACACTACCAGTATCGTTGTAACGATTTATGGTTCGGGACACGAACATTTTATTCACTTCCAGATGCTGGAGCTATTTGACAATAGCTGAATTCTATTTTCGGGCCAAATAAATCGCAATAACACTATTACGTTTGAAATCCGTGGTTATAAAATTTTTTCGAGACGCAATAAACGAAAATGCTTTCGTACGATTGTTGACAACTAAATGAGCTAACAGTATGTTCAATTTAAATAAAAAAAATTTGAACGGTTTGACAGCTATAGAGGTTTGAATTAAGTACCACCTCATGCCAGGCACCCTGTATATATTAAGATTTAGAAAATTTGAACAAATATTTCACCATGGATGGCCCAACATGAAAAATGTTTATTCCAGTTGGAATAAATTAATAATAATAAATAGAGATTGTTTATATCAATAATGTAAATAAAATTTGTTTGGATTGTTGAAAGGAAAGGAAGCCGTGATAGGAAAGAGCTAAGTATGGTAAGCAAGAAAGAGCAGACCTGCTGCAGAAATGCTGTCGATTCTTTCTTATTAAAGGAATATCCTCTTTGGCGAGCGTAGTCTGCGAAATGGAATCAGCCGAGTTGATACTGCCCATCGCCATATCACCCAGGGTTACAGATTTCTCTTTGCTTTACGAAAATTAAAAACAACAAACCAGCAATCTAGCCTGAGAGATTGACAATTATACAATCTCTCTCTATCTCTTTCAATAAAATATCCAGACAAATTTCTATCACTTTTAGAATAATTAACAAACAGAATTGAAAAAAATAGAACTATGTGTGATTTGTGAACAAGGAAACAGGATTTGACAGTTGGACAAGAGTGAAGTTAGCTGCGATTTTCGGGTTTTTATTAGAAAATGACGAACCATGGATAAAATAAAATATACTTAATAATTAATTAACCGATTTGTAATTGAAATTTCTGGTGGGAGGGGTTTCAATTTGTTGCAAAATTAGCAATATATGCTAAAAATGGTCAAGTTTATAATTTAAACAACAGATAATAAAAACCTCAATAAAATATCACGTACAGGGGGGGGGGTACTTTTCATGACATGAAAACTAGGGGGGGGGGGCAACCTTGAATAACTAACTACTCATGGGCAGTGCCCCCACTAGAAAAATCGAAATTTCAGCATCACTTAAAGTAAGTGACCCAAAAGTGGACATACCCGTTAAAACCGACACCTTAAAACATTTGTGTTTAAAATATGGGCAAATAGGCCCCAAATTCTCTCTGCTGAAAATTCCATCGCCTTCTGAACAGTATTGCAAAGAGTGGCCAACATAACATAAAGAATTTAGGGCCTATTTGCCCTTATTTTCAGGGCCGATCCTAGGGTTTCGGCCGCCATGGAGCGTAGTTAAGGGGGGGGCAAGGGGGCATTGCCCTCCTAGAAAACTCCTTGCCTTCCCTAGAAAAATCGAGTCAATATCTCAACAACTATTTATGCTTTAACAAGGGGACGGGGATTACTTTTCATAAAACTAGTAGTGGGGATGGGCACCCCTGAATAACTAATATATCTATCCATGGGTAGTGCCCACCCCCTCTAGAAAATCGAAATTTCATTATTACGAGGCATCATTTAGTGACCCAAAAGTGGACTCGTTAAAGTGGACACCTTAAAACATTTCTGTTTAAAATAAGGGCAAATAGGTTCCAAATTATGGCTGCTGAAAATTCCATCGCCTTCTGAACAGAATATAACATAAAGAATTTGGGGCTTATTTTAAGGTGATCAGACGTCCCGCTTTTTGGCGGGACAGTCCCGAGGCGTTTTAAGAAAGTCCCGATTTTTGGAAAGAATGCGAATGGATAAGAAAAAAGGTTAAATGTTGGGCATCAGCACCAATCCCAACAGAGAACAAATAGTTAGTAAATAGTTCATCAATTTGATTATATGTAACCATGTTTCATACAATAATGCATTAAAAATTGTGGAATACGTGCTTTCTTTACCAGGAACTAATTATGTAATTAATGTTGCTACCTTAAATAAATTTTTTTTTTTTTTTTTAATGATATTGATGAGAGAAGGAGATACACCAGAAGGTGGATCCCCTAAAGGCCTGTATGGGCTGGCCCCTCCATCGTGAAAAGAACAGAGCAGAAGGAAAAGAAGCCGGGATCACGAGCCAATCTCAGAAACTTAGATATAATTCAATATCCAATTTACCAAGGTTTTAGGGGCTTCGAGCAGTGGTAAATCCTCCGCGCGATAAATTCGGTTAAATTTATCTCCCACTTAATTTTTATTACCAGACCCTATACTTACAGAAAAAATGTCTGGGTATAGCCGGGAATCGAACCCGAGACCTCCGGGTTGCCAGTCAGTTGTTCTGACCATTACACCACCGAGGCGGCTATATTGTGGACATCTGATAAATCACAATCAAAGTCTAAGACTTGGCCTTCATCATCAGTCTTTTTTAATTATAAATATTATTTTTCATGGGGTCAGTATCAGTTTGGATATTGAACATTTTTTGATCTTTACTCAGCTGAGAGCCAGTTAAAATTAAAAGGTAAAAATAAAAACTTTTCACTTAAGTATTTAGTAAGTATAGGTATCCAATAGATATAATATGTAGATTAAATATTATACCATATGTTGGGATCTGTAATCCAATCCCATCTCTTACGCCTTAAGCGTCGATTATATTCCTCCTCCTCCTCATCTTCATCCTCGTCATCTTCTTCACCATTGGAAAACATATCATTATCGGTGAGATTTTTTAATTGCATATATCTATTAGACATTAAGCTTCACGATTAATAAAATTATTAACTATTACGTGGAAACATGTAAAAAAATTAACAAAAATAAAATACCTATATTTTTAATAAAAAAAATATTAAAATGTTTATAATTCTTGTTCTTCTTATCTATTAGAATAAATTTGGGGGAAAAAAAGAAATTGATTTATCTAATCATTATATTGCACACGTGACTTTGTCAGCTTTATCTTTAGATAACGATTGTACGTCTAGACATATACATGCACACACAGAGATATATTTAATTATTTCAATTCATTACTTGTTTTAGGAACTGGCGGCTTAGCCCAGGTGCACCTGTGGATCTGGGCCCGGGCGTGACATTTTTTTTTTAATGGGGGTATGTTAGAAAAAAAAACTTTGTAAAATATTTGTTAACTGTAAAAATTGATGTTTAATATTAAATTTTTTTTAATTTCACTTTCATTTATAGCAGTGCTTCTTAAACTATCGTGTAATTGAATTTTGGGGGATTCTACGGTAATTGTGGCGCTGCGATCTGACGATGGATTCTTTTAGTACTCACCAAAATAGGACGAAAATGAAGAATATCATTTTCCGAGATTTCCGCATTGGCGTAGTTATGGAATTTTCCTGGGGGGGGGGGGGGGGGGGGGGCAGTCGCAGTGCCGGCGCCCGAGTTGAGCGAGGAGTGGCGACCGCCCAACCCAAATTATTATCGCCCAACCATCCATAACTGCAATTTCTTGCAAAAAAAAACCCGCTTATATAAATCAATAATTTTTGGAAAATATCCAGGAATATTTTAAAATATTTAGTGATTTTTGAAAATATTTAGGAATTTTTGGAAGTATTTGGCGATGTCTGGAAGTATTTAGGATTTTTGGAGGACAGCTTTCAAAATATTTAGGAGTTTTTAGAAGTATTTGTGGATATTTGAAAATATTTAGGAATATTTAAAATATTCAGAAATATTTGGAAATATTTAGGAATTTTTTTTTTGAAGCGTTCTGCAATTTTTTTGCAAGTATTTAGTATTTTTGGAACTATTTAGTAATTTTTGGAAGTATTCGGGGGTGCCTGAAAGCAGTTAGGAATTTTTTTGGAGTATCTGGCGTGTCCGAAAGTATTTAGGGATATTTGGAAGTACTTAGAAAATATTTAGGAATATTTGGAAGTATTTAGGGATATTTGAAAGTAATTTGAAATATTTGCAAGTACTCGAGAATATTTGAAAGCATTTAGGAATGCCCAGACGCATCCAAGAAAATTTAGGAGTTTGCAGAAACACCCGAAAACACACATGGTTATTTGGGAGTATTTAGGAATATTTGGAAGTGTTTGGGAATGTTTAAGGAATACCTGGGCATATTTCGGTGTACTTTGGAATTATTTATGGATATTTGAAAGTAATTTGAAATATTTGCAAGTACTTGAGAATATTTCTTTATAAAATGAAAATTACTGATCCTAGGAACTTGATTCCTATCTCATTCTGTAGGAAATCTTATTGACTTGAACGTTTTCTTGGACCACTTTTTTGATAACATTCTTAGATTTATAGATATCCAGAATTTTCCATGACGTTTTTGAGGATTCGGATCATATCCTGTCTGGAAAATGTAGGATATCTATAAATCAAATAACCGAGCATCGCTCGGTGGCCAGGTACTTAATAGATTTTTGTTTGCTTGTTTTTTAGTCCAAACAAATTGTGCTCAAATGGGCCTTTATGGGGAAAGTTTTGGGGTAGTTCTGATTTTTTTGCATATATATGTTTTTTGGGGCGCTGAATCCAAATCTGAGGTATTCCAACAAAATTTCGTGACGCAACATTGTAGAAAATGCAAAAAAAGTAAAAAATTCCCATTTTTTGGTGGTTTTTCGCTTATAACTCAAAAACTATCAAACTTTTAGTAAATAATCTTCCTATTCAAAATGAAAGTTAAATAGAATTTCCTACAAATTTTATTGTTTAGGTTTTTTCTCCGACCAACCGTTCGGGCTCAAGCGCTAAATCCAAGTTTTCGACCTCGGGGGATTTTTTGGCGGTTTTTCGCTTATAACTCGGAAATTGTCAACTTATCGTAAATATTTTTTTTTGCAAAATGAAAGTACATAAAATTTCCTACAAATTTAACCATTTACATTTTTTTCTCAGACCAACCGTTCGGACTCAAGCGCAAAATCTATGTTTTCGACCTCGGCAGAAATTTTAATAAAAAAGTGGTTCAAATAAACGTTCAAGTCAATAATGTTTTCTAGAGAATAAGACAAGAATCAAGTTCCTAGGATGAGTGGTTTTCATTTTATGAAGGAAAAACTGTGATTTTTTGAAAAAATGGATCATTTTCTATCATGAAAAATGATAGATATCTATAAATTGAAGAGTTTTAGCTTAGAAAACAGGAAGTTGCTATTGAAGACATATGTATGGAGCATAGCCATGTACGGGTGTGAAACCTGGACAATTGGAAAAGCGGAGAGAAAGAGATTGGAGGCTTTCGAAATGTGGTGCTACAGAAGAATGAGTGGAATATCAAATGGATGGATAAAATTACAAATGAAGAAGTTCTTAGAAGAATCGGAGAAAAAAGAACCTTGTGGAAGAGTCTGAGGAAGAGAAGAGGTCAGATGATGGGGCACACACTGAGACATGGGGGACTGCTTAGGGATATCTTGGAGGGGGAGGTGGGAAAGAAAAGGGGAAGGGGAAGAACCAGATTAGAATATTTCAACCAAATAATTGGGGATATGGGATGCCAGACATTTAGAGAGGTCAAACAGCTGGCGGGGGACAGAGTCGAGTGGAGACGGATTGTTGCATCAAACCAGTCTTAGGACTGTATACTCGATGATGATGATGATGAAGAGTTTTAACAAAAAATTGATCCAAGTAAACGTTCAAGTTAATAAAATTTTCTAGAGAATAAGATAGAAATCAAGTTTCTAGAATGAGTGCTTTTCATTTTATGAAGGAAAAATTGAGATTTTTTGAAAAAAAATCGCATTTTTTTCAAAATTTCAACCTCATTGCGACACGGCTTACTATTATCCAATTAAGATGAAACTTAATTTAAATTGTAGCAAATTTAATCTAGTTTTAACATATATGGAGTCTTATTTGCTGAAAACGTGCTCCTTCATGGTCAAAATGAGAAAAATCGAAAAAAGTGCGAGTTTTTGATACTCAATTGTATAATACTATTTATATAAGTGAAAGTAATAGGCTTAGAGCCTTTACTACACAGAAATGGGTTTTTTTCGCCCTGCCAGGGTGTGGCCGAGTTATCCAGATTACTGGGTTATCAAGAGCCGAGTTTTCGATACTCTATTGTATAATTATATTTATACGAGATTTTCGTGCGTGCCTTCGGCACGCCCTCGAAGCTCGGCCCTCCGGGCTGGTGCCCTGGCGGGCGGCGTCTCGGTCCAAAAATTTTATTCCTCTCAAAAAACCACACTCCAAATGTATACCTGTAAACTCCCGAAAATACATAGTCTCTTAAAAGTTTCGCCTCATTTTCGTCCTGACACAGCTACAGAAATGAGGCTCTAGATATGAATTTGGAAGTATTTTTTTTTCTATAATCTACAGCATTGTGATATTTTTTGTGTGGAAATAGATTTATTTAAATAAGTGGGATCGTGTGAGGAGGAGAATTATATTATATCATTTTATTAAAATTTGGGATCGATAATCGACTCCAAATGTTTAAAAGAGATCAGGTGTTGTTTGTATGACAGGCTGCTCCCTCCAGTATTGCAATGAGAAACTCGGGCATGCGTGTCATAAGTCGTTCACTTTTGTAAAAATCAAAAAATAAGAATAACAAAATTTAGATTTTTAAAAAATTATAAAAAAGTAGCAAATTATTAAAAAATAAACAAATAATATATAAAATATAAATCAAATAAGATGTGATTAATTTCTTCTTCTGTGCGCAAAGAAAAGCAAATTGAATATTTAATTTTTGAGTGGTGAAAGGGGGGGGGGAGGAATAATTATCAATATATTTAATGTTTCTTAATTTAAAATCAATTGGAGTCTTTTATTTCAAAATTCGAGTTCAAATTAGAATTATATTTCAAATTTGCCGCAAATATACCGCAAATATATCGACGGCATCAGCGCTCCCTGTCGGCAGCATTACGTGAGCGTTGCTGCAAATTAATCTAGATTATTATATATATAATAAGCGAAAGTAATAAGCTTAGAGTATTTACTACATGAAAATGGGGCTTTTTTTCGCCCTGCCAGGGTGTGGCCGAGTTATCCAGATTACCGGGTTATCAAGAGCCGAGTTTTTCGATACTCAATTATATAATAATATTTATATAAGTGAAAGTAATAAGCTTAGAGTATTTACTACATGAAAATGGGGCTTTTTTTTCGCCCTGCCAGGGTGTGGCCGAGTTATCCGGATTACCGGGTTATCAAGAGCCGAGTTTTCGATACTCAATTATATAATAATATTTATATAAGTGAAAGTAATAGGCTTAGAGTATTTACTACATGAAAATGGGGATTTTTTTCGCCCTGCCAGGGTGTGGCCGAGTTATCCGGATTACCAGGTTATCGGTACTCTATTGTATAATGATATTTATATAAGTGAAAGTAATAATGTGTGTGTGTGTGTAGTAGGGGGGGATTACCCACCCGCATAATAGAAACGTGAAACAATTGTAGAAACGTTTCGAGTTTCTATATCTGGCGGCTCTAATTCGAATTTGCTGATGGTTGGGCGGCTGCAACAGGAAATCGCTCTCGTCCAATTCAAAGTCTCGCTCGTCGGAGCTCAGCCTCAAAGGCACCTCCTCCATCCCACACAGCCCTTAGCCCTTATTAGCCTTTAAGAGAGATATATACAACTAAAACAAAAACAAACATTTAATTATGCTTATTTAGAATAATATATATTATAAATGAATTGGCTTACCTCTTATTACATAGGGATTATGTATTAAATGGATATTTCTCTACCAACTGCAAGGGATTAGTAATTGTCATTTTAAGAATTAATTTGACAGCTGACTTGCCGCCTGCCTGCTCCTTCAGCTGTCAACCGGCGGAATAGTTACTCTTGGCGCCGCTTGAGCAGCACAATACACAGGCAAGGGAAATTAGCATGGTTCGCGGGGAAAATTACAAATAAGTTCAGGATTTATTTTTGGTGTGTGTGTGTTTGTGGGGGGGGGGGATTTCAGGGGCGATAAAATTTGGAGGTGACTGTGGGTCAGTGGTTAGAGTGTCGGGTCGCTGACTCGGAGATCGCTGGTTCGAGACCGAGTCTCAGCAGATAGATATTTGCACTCGCCTCCTCTTGGAAAATAATGGCAACCTACCAAGAGTATAATTGCCTAGTCACCTCTCCAAATTAACCGTTCGGAACCGGCGTTAAAAAGTAGGTCCCGTATATCTGTGTAAAACAACTAAACACACTCAGCACAGGTATATGTGGAGAGGCGACGACACCCGTTTCGGGTATGGCACTCGAAGAAGAAGATAAAATTTCGGGTGGAATTTTGATGTGTTAAATACCCAGTTATTAGAAAATCATTACTTATACGTTTCGTCAATAAAATCTGACTTCTTCTATGAAACGAGCTACACTGAAGAAGTCAGAAATAAGTGATGAAACGTTTAACCGATTTAATTAAAAAAAACCCTGGGTTTAATTTAAAAAAACTTATCCAACTCCCTACGATCCCTATTACAAAAAAATAAATAAGCTGACGTGTTCTGATGTGGCCATCCACTTGACTTTACCATACAACCTGGCCTCTTTCCTTATATTTAATATTTAATAAAATTATTTATAATCATGTAGGGGAGGGGGGTTAGTTTTTGCATTTTTATACTCCTGGGGCCCCAGTGATTATGTATACAAAATTTGGTTGAGTTTGTTAAATGGCCAAGATTTTCATTTTTTGACCCTGCAACCCCCCCCAACCTCAATTTTTTGCAGTTTGTTTTTGCATTTTTAGACTTCGGTCGTGGTCCACTGATTATGTATACAAAATTTGGTTGAGTTTGCTCAAATAGCCTAGATTTTTAATTTTTAACCCCCCCCCACCCCCCCCTTAATTTTGGTTCGATATGCACCAAAATCTAATAAGCTCTTAATCTCAATGGACCAAAACTACGTGTGAAATTTGGTTTCGATATTCACAATAGTTTTTGAGCTAGCTCGTCCACAAAAATTTGGTAACGCACAAACTAACTAGACATTTTGACAAAACAATTATTATCTCGAAAAATATAATTTTTTCGATGTTCACTTGTTAGAATTTTTTTATAGACCGAAACGCTATGGTTTCGCTCAATTTTTTTAATCAAAATAGTTTCAGCCGTTTTTGAGATATTTCGAAAAAAAGAAGGAAAAACACCACTTTTTTCATGCACGATTACAATATTTGACCATATCCTGTATGGTAAAGTAACATGAAAATTTGTCAAATTTTACCTCTTTTTGGTAAATTACGAAAAAAATCCTAAGAAATCAAACAAATTAATCAAAAATTAACATTTCTAAAACTGTCCGTTTTGGTGTGTGGAATCCCCCGCCTCAAATATATTACGAATATTTTAATTTGATCCGTGTGTCTTAGAGCGCCCTTTAACTTGTGCTGCCACCTAGAGCATCTTTTCGATAAAAAAACAAGCATTTTATTGAAATTTTCTTTTGATTTTACTTTTAAAATGATAAAAAAAGGAGGGGGGGGGGGGAGGAATTCCGTGACACTGTCAGCAGATTTCCCCAACTAAATTTAATCTAAAATACCACTTGAATTTACCTCAAACCCATTTTTAAGTAAAATTAGTTGTCATTTGTAAAAAAGCAGCGATTAGGCATATTCAAAGGTAAGTAAGGCATATCAAAGTTAGTTTAAAGTTAATTTTAGTGTTACCTTAGTTTAAGTTTAGTTATATTAGAATTCTGGGCGATCGACAAAATCATATATGAAAATGATTTCTTTCCTAAATCTTATACTTAAAGCCAGTGACGTCACCCTTTTGATGAAACCGCCTGCAAGCTAGGCAACCATTCCACCAGGGCTTCATTCCCAATGTTTGCCCTTCAAAGGGCAAAGTCTATTCATATTCCGTTTCACTCTATATCATGCGCGGATCCAGGGGGGGGGGGGGGCGATGGGGGCACCGCCCCCCCCCCCAAAGCATTGGAGATCAACATTTTTTATGTTTATTTAATTTTTTTTTTTAATAACATTAAATTTTAAAATTGAAGAAAAGTTCTATGTGGGGGGGGGCGTCCATGCCCCCCCCCCCTTGGACAATTCGATCGCGACACACTTCCGAGATCAAAAGTAGCTCTTATATACCCTCGACCGCCCCTCCCAAAACAGAGGTCTGGATCCGCGCCTGCTCTATATCTGAAATAAATTCTTTTAAAGTGGCACTTATTTTGGTTATTTTGATTCAAAAGTTATACTAAATTTAATACTCAAATTTGGTCATGGTCTCATCTTCGGCTAAGTTGTATTTGATGCGTTTTTTATTAATTGAAATAATTATTCACAGGTGGTTGTCACGATAAATATGTATAATTTACATTTTTATTCAATTTTCTTTTAATAATTAATTGGTTTT
This sequence comes from Forficula auricularia, assembly GCA_024734495.1. NCBI lineage: Eukaryota > Metazoa > Arthropoda > Insecta > Dermaptera > Forficulidae > Forficula > Forficula auricularia. The sequence goes on from JALMQS010000228.1 coordinate 3,486,108, forward strand.
TTAATTTTAAATTCCACTAATGGATTATTATAATATTATTATATATTTTAAAAGTTAGGCAGGCTATTTAATTGAGGATGGGAGGATGGGGAGAGATACCAATCGACTTGATTGGGGAATAATGGAATTGAAATAATTATCGGAAAAAGAGGTTTTTTTATCTAATTAGATTTTTCCTCTTATTAAAAACAAGGACTAAAGATGAATCAAGGACACTCGATGGTGGAGAAGTAATCTCCGGAATCGAAGCTAAAAATACAATGTATACATTAATTAATGTAAAATAATTGGTTTAATAAAATTTATATAAAAAAAAGGCTATTTAATTGGAATGAGCAGAAGAATGAGGATTAATTGGATGGATTAATTTCCGCAATATGTTATTGGAATAATTTCGGAAAAGAGGTTTTTTTCTTTAATTAGTTTTCCTTTTACTAAAAACAAGGACTAAAGATGATCAGCGGACACTCGATGGTGGAGAAATAATCTCCGAGTCAGGGAAAATACAATGTATTAATGTATAATAATGTATCATGTTTGGTTTAATAAAATTTATAAAAAACAATTTAATTGATTAAAAATCGAGTTTTAAATACCACAAACGTATTTTTTCTATATTAGAATTTGGGAATTTAATTGGTGAACTCAAAAGTTGTTATTTAATAAAAAAAAGCTGCTTATATGGTATTTATTTATATACCTATACATATATACACATATACTCTGTGGGCCACTCACAAGGCTTCAAATGGAAAAACTTGGTGAGGAGGCGGGGGCGAGGGTGGAGGTGATGGTGGAGGGTGCAGTGGTTGAGGGGTACGGGGAGGAGGGCGAGGAAAGTGATTTCGGGGGTGGGGGTGGATGTGGGGTGAAGGAGTGCAGGAGGTGGGGGTCTGGGGGGCGAGGTGGGAGGTCTGGGATTAATATATAGCTTTTAATTGAAGCAAAAAGTTACCGGGAGCATCTGCTCGGGTGGCCCGGATAATAGGGTACCTAATTGTGCATTTAGCCGATACCTAATAACTATAAAAATTAATAAAAATGTTGTACGGATTTGATATTTGTAATATAATAAAATAGTGGTTAGAAACAGCGGGGGGTAGGGGGTCTGCCGTCATGAAAAAGGTTGATAAACTCTGGATAAGAGAATAGAGTACTGGAGGAGAACTGGCTCGAGCGGGAGAAGTCCCCCTCCCTAGCCAGCCACCCCTCCGCTGTGACTCGGATAACTCCGCTTGCTTTCGGCTAGCCTGTGGTGGGGACCTACGCCTATATAAGTGATGATTCCATCAGGGGTGGTTGGTCGGGAGCTGGGCTGGTTCATGTGCAGATCAAGACTTGCAAATAGTATTTTAAGATTATTTGTCTTTTATATAAATTAGTTATATATTATAATTTATATTATTCTTATACATAAGACTAATATTAACGAAATACATTATATATACAATGTGTACTATATAATCTCTACATATATAATATATCTCTTTAGCTGCGACCAGCCCGCCTTAATAATTTTTTTAAATAATGATAATATAGAGGTAAGTGAAAGTCGTGTTCCTCGCAAACTAATCTACTAAAATACTGTCAGATAATTAATTATTATATTAAGATTAATTACAAACATATAAAATTTTTTTTTAATATAATTTTTAGATATATAAACGGGGGAGGGGCGGTCTCAACCCTCTCGATCAAGGGGAGGGGGCAGATTCAAAATAAGTAGATGGTTAGATAAGAAATAAGATTAATAAATTTTCATTTTTGGAAAATATTAAAAAATCCCCCTCCCTCCATTTAGTTGCTATATAAGGAGAGGGATCAAGGCAGAGGAGCCATTTGTGCTCGGACTTTCTTACTGCCAACCTCTATGGAAATTGTTCTTGACCAGTGAATAGTGAACTATTTCCCGCCCTTATTAAACATAATCAACCTCTTCATTATTTAACGACGTTTTGAATCAATTAAGTGAATTTTTCATTAATTATCCTTAAGGACTTTTTGACAAATTGCACCAAATTTTACCGTTCATATAAATGTCCACTTCCGGTCTTCCGATTTCAATGACTGATTTATTTCGCCACGCAGAGGGGGGCAGCCCTTTACAGAAAGAATACAGATTTATTTACAAATTAGTTTAAAACCCTCATCAGCCGTCCTAAACAATTACGGCCACCACTGCATTTGCACCTCCACCCCCAGCCCCTGGATCCCAAACAACTGCACCCTCCACACCGACCCCACCCCGTACCCAGTTTTTGCATTTCTAGCTTTCTTCTTGGTCCACATATATCATATGTATACCTATTTGTTTACTCGTAAACCATATTGCCTACATTCGTTCATATTAATAAACATTATAAAAAATAAATAGGAAAATAATAATAAAAAAAATAATCGTATATGATCTGAAATAAAAACTTTTTTTTTTTTTTTTGGCTTTTCGGCCTTTCTAGCCATAAGCCATTTACGATACTAATTATTTTATTTAAATTTGTCTCTACCTCGGGGGTCAGATTTTAGCCGGATGCCTCGAGTCGGATTCGAACTCGGGTCCTCTTGGTTAGCTGGCTGACATGCTACCGCCTAGCCTACCCGACCCCCCAAATAAAAACTTAAAATTAAATAAGATTTGTTTCCAAGTTAAATAAAAAAAAGCCACTTCAACCACATTTGTAAACACACCTGTAATGTTATGATTTAGACACCTGTTAATTAAAAACAAACAAAAAATTCCTAATTTTAATATAATATATTAATATTTGCTATAACCTATTAGTGGGTTTTAAAATTAAAAATAAAAGATAATTGAAAAAAATGTAAATAAACTTTTTTATGAGATTTTCATCTATTAATAATTACTTTAATAAAGAAAAAGATCAATTAAGATGAAACTTGTAGAAGTCCAGACCTAGCCAGATCGTTTTTTCATTCTCAAAACTTGTTAATAGAGTTGGTTCCATCAAAATCGGTAGAGCCGTTTTCATAATAGAACTAAGATACAAATATATGAATATATATAAACAATTTTTGCTCGTTTAATAAGAGTAGATTTATTGGACAATCATTTTTTTTCTCACTCAAAAGCCGACGTTTCGGGGGACCTTCTCCTCTTTTTCAGGGTTTAAAAGGGGTCAAGATACTTTACTCTTCTCTGCTTCATAAGTGCTCGAAATTTGTCAATTCTCCACAGAGGCAGCAATAGAATTTTTTGGAAGTTGTAAAATCTTTTATTTATTTTGATTTTTTTTTTTTTTTACTTTTGAACCAAAAATTCTTAAACTACGAACCTCAAAATCTTATCAGTTATTGAATCAAATATTTTGACACCAGAATGAACTTTCTACGAGACGATTTTCCGTTTTGGATTTATCAAGGGTTAATTGGAATAAGTAATATTTTCAAAATAAAAAAAAAAAAAAACATTCGAGTACCCTCAGCCCCCTCCCCCCCAAAAAAAGATTCCGATTCCATCTTTACTATTTTGGTCCATCTCCCGTGTGTAGATTATATTTCGTTTCGTTAATAAATAAAAATGAATAGAAATTCCCATTGAAAATGATTTATCGAAATTCAAGGAAATTGATAAAAGGCTGGGCTGTCTGGTCTGCATGCTTTCACTGAAGGCTTATCAGTTAAAGCCAGGCAGGCAGGCAGAGCGGTGAGAGCAAGGGCTTCTATCCAGCCAGCCAGCCAAAGGTAGCAAATACGTCATAATAGTTAGATGTACTTTCTAGTCTACTAACACTTACTTTCTCTAGTCCTAACTCCTAATTGATTGTTTATTTAATTGATTGCATATTATAAATTAATATTATACTATACAGGGTGGCCAAAACAATACCCCTTTTAAAAATATGAAAATACAGGGGGGTCCAAAGTTCATCACTTATATAAATATGAATATACAGGGTGGTCCAAAGTTCATCCCTTATATAAATATGAATATACAGGGTGGTCCAAAGTTCATCCCTTATATAAATATGAATATACAGGATGGTCCAAAGTTCATCCCTTATATAAATATGAATATACAGGGTGGTCCAAAGTTCATCCCTTATATAAATATGAATATACAGGATGGTCCAAAGTTCATCCCTTATATAAATATGAATATACAGGGTGGTCCAAAGTTCATCCCTTATATAAATATGAATATACAGGGTGGTCCAAAGTTCATCCCTTATATAAATATGAATATACAGGGTGGTCCAAAGTTCATCCCTTATATAAATATGAATATACAGGGTGGTCCAAAGTTCATCCCTTATATAAATATGAATATACAGGGTAGTCCAAAGTTCATCCCTTATATAAATATGAATATACAGGGTGGTCCAAAGTTCATCCCTTATATAAATATGAATATACAGGGTGGTCCAAAGTTCATCCCTTATATAAATATGAATATACAGGATGGTCCAAAGTTCATCCCTTTATATAAATATGAATATACAGGGTGGTCCAAAGTTCATCCCTTATATAAATATGAATATACAGGGTGGTCCAAAGTTCATCCCTTATATAAATATGAATATACAGGGTGGTCCAAAGTTCATCCCTTATATAAATATGAATATACAGGGTGGTCCAAAGTTCATCCCTTATATAAATATGAATATACAGGGTGGTCCAAAGTTCATCCCTTATATAAATATGAATATACAGGGTGGTCCAAAGTTCATCCCTTATATAAATATGAATATACAGGGTGGTCCAAAGTTCATCCCTTATATAAATATGAATATACAGGGTGGTCCAAAGTTCATCCCTTATATAAATATGAATATACAGGGTGGTCCAAAGTTCATCCCTTATATAAATATGAATATACAGGGTGGTCCAAAGTTCATCCCTTATATAAATATGAATATACAGGGTGGTCCAAAGTTCATCCCTTATATAAATATGAATATACAGGGTGGTCCAAAGTTCATCCCTTATATAAATATGAATATACAGGGTGGTCCAAAGTTCATCCCTTATATAAATATGAATATACAGGGTGGTCCAAAGTTCATCCCTTATATAAATATGAATATACAGGGTGGTCCAAAGTTCATCCCTTATATAAATATGAATATACAGGGTGGTCCAAAGTTCATCCCTTATATAAATATGAATATACAGGGTGGTCCAAAGTTCATCCCTTATATAAATATGAATATACAGGGTGGTCCAAAGTTCATCCCTTATATAAATATGAATATACAGGGTGGTCCAAAGTTCATCCCTTATATAAATATGAATATACAGGGTGGTCCAAAGTTCATCCCTTATATAAATATGAATATACAGGGTGGTCCAAAGTTCATCCCTTATATAAATATGAATATACAGGGTGGTCCAAAGTTCATCCCTTATATAAATATGAATATACAGGGTGGTCCAAAGTTCATCCCTTATATAAATATGAATATACAGGGTGGTCCAAAGTTCATCCCTTATATAAATATGAATATACAGGGTGGTCCAAAGTTCATCCCTTATATAAATATGAATATACAGGGTGGTCCAAAGTTCATCCCTTATATAAATATGAATATACAGGGTGGTCCAAAGTTCATCCCTTATATAAATATGAATATACAGGGTGGTCCAAAGTTCATCCCTTATATAAATATGAATATACAGGGTGGTCCAAAGTTCATCCCTTATATAAATATGAATATACAGGGTGGTCCAAAGTTCATCCCTTATATAAATATGAATATACAGGGTGGTCCAAAGTTCATCCCTTATATAAATATGAATATACAGGGTGGTCCAAAGTTCATCCCTTATATAAATATGAATATACAGGGTGGTCCAAAGTTCATCCCTTATATAAATATGAATATACAGGGTGGTCCAAAGTTCATCCCTTATATAAATATGAATATACAGGGTGGTCCAAAGTTCATCCCTTATATAAATATGAATATACAGGGTGGTCCAAAGTTCATCCCTTATATAAATATGAATATACAGGGTGGTCCAAAGTTCATCCCTTATATAAATATGAATATACAGGGTGGTCCAAAGTTCATCCCTTATATAAATATGAATATACAGGGTGGTCCAAAGTTCATCCCTTATATAAATATGAATATACAGGGTGGTCCAAAGTTCATCCCTTATATAAATATGAATATACAGGGTGGTCCAAAGTTCATCCCTTATATAAATATGAATATACAGGGTGGTCCAAAGTTCATCCCTTATATAAATATGAATATACAGGGTGGTCCAAAGTTCATCCCTTATATAAATATGAATATACAGGGTGGTCCAAAGTTCATCCCTTATATAAATATGAATATACAGGGTGGTCCAAAGTTCATCCCTTATATAAATATGAATATACAGGGTGGTCCAAAGTTCATCCCTTATATAAATATGAATATACAGGGTGGTCCAAAGTTCATCCCTTATATAAATATGAATATACAGGATGGTCCAAAGTTCATCCCTTATATAAATATGAATATACAGGGTGGTCCAAAGTTAATCCCTTATATAAATATGAATATACAGGGTGGTCCAAAGTTCATCCCTTATATAAATATGAATATACAGGGTGGTCCAAAGTTCATCCCTTATATAAATATGAATATACAGGGTGGTCCAAAGTTCATCCCTTATATAAATATGAATATACAGGGTGGTCCAAAGTTCATCCCTTATATAAATATGAATATACAGGGTGGTCCAAAGTTCATCCCTTATATAAATATGAATATACAGGGTGGTCCAAAGTTCATCCCTTATATAAATATGAATATACAGGGTGGTCCAAAGTTCATCCCTTATATAAATATGAATATACAGGGTGGTCCAAAGTTCATCCCTTATATAAATATGAATATACAGGGTGGTCCAAAGTTCATCCCTTATATAAATATGAATATACAGGGTGGTCCAAAAGTTCATCCCTTATATAAATATGAATATACAGGGTGGTCCAAAGTTCATCCCTTATATAAATATGAATATACAGGGTGGTCCAAAGTTCATCCCTTATATAAATATGAATATACAGGATGGTCCAAAGTTCATCCCTTATATAAATATGAATATACAGGGTGGTCCAAAGTTCATCCCTTATATAAATATGAATATACAGGGTGGTCCAAAGTTCATCCCTTATATAAATATGAATATACAGGGTGGTCCAAAGTTCACCCCTTATATAAATATGAATATACAGGGTGGTCCAAAGTTCATCCCTTATATAAATATGAATATACAGGGTGGTCCAAAGTTCATCCCTTATATAAATATGAATATACAGGGTGGTCCAAAGTTCATCCCTTATATAAATATGAATATACAGGGTGGTCCAAAGTTCATCCCTTATATAAATATGAATATACAGGGTGGTCCAAAGTTCATCCCTTATATAAATATGAATATACAGGGTGGTCCAAAGTTCATCCCTTATATAAATATGAATATACAGGGTGGTCCAAAGTTCATCCCTTATATAAATATGAATATACAGGGTGGTCCAAAGTTCATCCCTTATATAAATATGAATATACAGGGTGGTCCAAAGTTCATCCCTTATATAAATATGAATATACAGGGTGGTCCAAAGTTCATCCCTTATATAAATATGAATATACAGGGTGGTCCAAAGTTCATCCCTTATATAAATATGAATATACAGGATGGTCCAAAGTTCATCCCTTATATAAATATGAATATACAGGGTGGTCCAAAGTTCATCCCTTATATAAATATGAATATACAGGGTGGTCCAAAGTTCATCCCTTATATAAATATGAATATACAGGGTGGTCCAAAGTTCATCCCTTATATAAATATGAATATACAGGGTGGTCCAAAAGTTCATCCCTTATATAAATATGAATATACAGGGTGGTCCAAAGTTCACCCCTTATATAAATATGAATATACAGGGTGGTCCAAAGTTCATCCCTTTATATAAATATGAATATACAGGGTGGTCCAAAGTTCATCCCTTATATAAATATGAATATACAGGGTGGTCCAAAGTTCATCCCTTATATAAATATGAATATACAGGGTGGTCCAAAGTTCATCCCTTATATAAATATGAATATACAGGGTGGTCCAAAGTTAATCCCTTATATAAATATGAATATACAGGGTGGTCCAAAGTTCATCCCTTATATAAATATGAATATACAGGGTGGTCCAAAGTTCATCCCTTATATAAATATGAATATACAGGTGGTCCAAAGTTCATCCCTTATATAAATATGAATATACAGGGTGGTCCAAAGTTCATCCCTTATATAAATATGAATATACAGGGTGGTCCAAAGTTCATCCCTTATATAAATATGAATATACAGGGTGGTCCAAAGTTCATCCCTTATATAAATATGAATATACAGGGTGGTCCAAAGTTCATCCCTTATATAAATATGAATATACAGGGTGGTCCAAAGTTCATCCCTTATATAAATATGAATATACAGGGTGGTCCAAAGTTCATCCCTTATATAAATATGAATATACAGGATGGTCCAAAGTTCATCCCTTATATAAATATGAATATACAGGGTGGTCCAAAGTTCATCCCTTATATAAATATGAATATACAGGGTGGTCCAAAGTTCATCCCTTATATAAATATGAATATACAGGGTGGTCCAAAGTTCATCCCTTTTATAAATATGAATATACAGGGTGGTCCAAAGTTCATCCCTTATATAAATATGAATATACAGGGTGGTCCAAAGTTCATCCCTTATATAAATATGAATATACAGGGTGGTCCAAAGTTCACCCCTTATATAAATATGAATATACAGGGTGGTCCAAAGTTCATCCCTTATATAAATATGAATATACAGGGTGGTCCAAAGTTCATCCCTTATATAAATATGAATATACAGGGTGGTCCAAAGTTCATCCCTTATATAAATATGAATATACAGGGTGGTCCAAAGTTCATCCCTTATATAAATATGAATATACAGGGTGGTCCAAAGTTCATCCCTTATATAAATATGAATATACAGGGTGGTCCAAAGTTCATCCCTTATATAAATATGAATATACAGGGTGGTCCAAAGTTCATCCCTTATATAAATATGAATATACAGGATGGTCCAAAGTTCATCCCTTATATAAATATGAATATACAGGGTGGTCCAAAGTTCATCCCTTATATAAATATGAATATACAGGGTGGTCCAAAGTTCATCCCTTATATAAATATGAATATACAGGGTGGTCCAAAGTTCATCCCTTATATAAATATGAATATACAGGGTGGTCCAAAGTTCATCCCTTATATAAATATGAATATACAGGGTGGTCCAAAGTTCATCCCTTATATAAATATGAATATACAGGGTGGTCCAAAGTTCATCCCTTATATAAATATGAATATACAGGGTGGTCCAAAGTTCATCCCTTATATAAATATGAATATACAGGGTGGTCCAAAGTTCATCCCTTATATAAATATGAATATACAGGGTGGTCCAAAGTTCATCCCTTATATAAATATGAATATACAGGGTGGTCCAAAGTTCATCCCTTATATAAATATGAATATACAGGGTGGTCCAAAGTTCATCCCTTATATAAATATGAATATACAGGGTGGTCCAAAGTTCATCCCTTATATAAATATGAATATACAGGGTGGTCCAAAGTTCATCCCTTATATAAATATGAATATACAGGGTGGTCCAAAGTTCATCCCTTATATAAATATGAATATACAGGGTGGTCCAAAGTTCATCCCTTATATAAATATGAATATACAGGATGGTCCAAAGTTCATCCCTTATATAAATATGAATATACAGGGTGGTCCAAAGTTCATCCCTTATATAAATATGAATATACAGGGTGGTCCAAAGTTCATCCCTTATATAAATATGAATATACAGGGTGGTCCAAAGTTCATCCCTTATATAAATATGAATATACAGGGTGGTCCAAAGTTCATCCCTTATATAAATATGAATATACAGGGTGGTCCAAAGTTCATCCCTTATATAAATATGAATATACAGGGGGTCCAAAGTTCATCCCTTATATAAATATGAATATACAGGGTAGTCCAAAGTTCATCCCTTATATAAATATGAATATACAGGGTGGTCCAAAGTTCATCCCTTATATAAATATGAATATACAGGATGGTCCAAAGTTCATCCCTTATATAAATATGAATATACAGGGTGGTCCAAAGTTCATCCCTTATATAAATATGAATATACAGGGTGGTCCAAAGTTCATCCCTTATATAAATATTAATATACTGGGTGGTCCAAAAAATTGCAGTTTTTCAAAACTTCGACCTCATAGCGGCACGAGTTACCATTATTCTATTAAGATGAATCTTTTTTTTATTTAATCTAGTTTAAAAATGTACAGCGTGATCTTTGTTGAAAACTTGCTTCTTCATGGTCAAAATGGGAAAATATCGAAAAAAGTGCGAGTTTTTGGAGTGACGCGGTTGGGCTGCCGAGGTCGAAAATTTTGATAATTCTCTTGAACCCGAACGCTTGATCGGAGAAAAAAATCGAAATATTGAAACTTATAGGAAATTTTATAAACTTTAATCGTGAATAGGTATGCTATTTACAAAAGAGTTGATAGTTGATAGAAAATCCGCCAAAAAATGGAAATTTTCAGCTTTTTGTTGCATTTTCTACAATGTTGCATCACGCAATTTTTTGGGAGACCTCCGATTTGGATTCAGGGCCCCAAAAAACATATATATGCAAAAAATCAGAACTACCTCAAAATTTTCCCCATAGAGGCCCATTTGAGCACAATTTAACTGGACTAAAGAACAAGCAAACAAAATTCTATTTGATAATAATTAATATTATCTACTCTTATTAAATGAGCAAAAATTGTTTGTTTATTTATTTGATTGTATCTTAATTGCTGTTTTGAAAACGGCTCTACCGATTTTGATGTAAAACAAATTTCTATTAACAAGTTTTGAGGATGAGAAAACATTCTGGCTAGGTCTGGACCTTGATAAATTTCATCTTAATTGATCTTTTAATTCGAAGCTCCATCAAAATCGAGACGGTCGCTCCTCTTTCGAAGCTCCGCCTCCGTCAGAGACGGTCGCTCTCATATTCGCTCCCGGTATTTAAACATACCTACTCAGTTTACTGTTCTGTTTCACCTTATTTTATCAAACTATTAAAACAACAAATATTAAGCGGCTCGCTTGATATTTCCCATGGGAGATAAAGGGGCCCCGGAGGGCCCAGGCCCCCTGATTTACAACAAATGGATCAAGATGATAATTTGATGACGGCAACAGGCAACGACACCAATAACAAGATAAGTGAACCCACAAACAACCTGGTTAATTCTGAAAATACATTAACAAACAATTTATCAATCAATAACCAAACCAATAGTGCATCCAGATCAGACCTAACTTTGACAATACAAATCAATAAATATTCAAAAACAGACCCAGGCCCCTACTTTGTTTTCGTAGAAAAAAATGACAACAAGAAGGAGAAAATTCATCCCATGAAAGTGGGCAGACTAATACATAAGGACCTACCCCGATACAATCAATTTATTAAAAACATTAGTATTGTCAATAGAAATAAAATAAAAATTGAATTTACTTCGTATGATGCTGCAAATAAAATCATCTCTGAAAAAATATTAATTGAAAATTCCTACTCCGCCTATATACCTAAATACTTCACCACCAAAAGTGGTATAATCAAAAACATTCCCACTGACACAACAAAAGAAGAAATCTTTAAAGACATCCTAACTCCTTTCCCAATTTCGGATATATTTAGATTTAATAAAAGAGGAGACAAAAATACTCCTCTAGAGACAGTGAAAATTACATTTGTTTCACAAACCCTTCCTGAATATATTTACCTCCATGGTGTTAGAGTAAGAGTCATACCATTTATACCAGCGACCATCCAATGCAAGAAATGTCTCATGTATCACCATAAACAGGAAAACTGCAGACGGGAACAACATAAGTGCCCGTCGTGCCTAGATTCGCATCCGATAGAATCTTGTCTGTCAACCGCTGAACCCGTATGTTTTTTTTGCAAGGGCAATCATCTAGCGACCAATCATGAACTCTGTCCAGAATTCACCAAACAAAAAAAAATAAAAGAAATAATGACACTACATAATTTAACTTATAGAGAAGCGTCGTCTAATTTCTCATATAAAACCTACGCCAACAGGGCGGATAACCCGTCTCTAATAAATGATACATATAATTTCCCAATTTTAAAACAAGCTAACCTATCTCAAGCTGAAAAAAGAAAAAAAATAGACTCAGATTCTGAAACGGAAAAATCAACATCTCAAAAAAAAAATTTTACTATTAGTGTTCCGAGCAGACAAAAAGCTCGTCCTATCCCTAGTAAAAGTAATTTCCCTCAATTACCACAAACAATACAATTAAATCCTACACCTATTACTTTCAACCCTTATACCCAGGGGAACAATACTTTTTCTCAAAATAATAATAATAATTTTAATTTAAATAATCTAACTGAGATTATTTATGAAATAATAGAAACAGTTAAAAATAAACCATACCTGGAAAAAGAGAGCTTACAAAAATTAATAGAAACGAATTTAACAAATAAATTCATTTAAAAATAAAATAATACTTTTAAAATTCTAATAATATTTATCTATATATAGCCACTCATTATAAAGCCTTATGAAATACTTGTGATAAACCAATATTACTTTAAAAATATTTTTTCTAAAAATGTCTAAGAACTATAACATTCTTCAATGGAACGCAAGATCCCTACATAATAAAAAAGAGGCATTTGAAAGACTAATTAATCAGAATAATATTGACATTATTTTGATATCTGAAAGCTGGTTTAAACCCGAATATAATTATCATTTCAAAAAGTATAAGATTATACGTAGCGATCGCCCAGAAGGAAAAGGTGGAGTTGCTATTATTATAAATAAAAATATTAATTATAAAGAAATAAATATTAACAAAAATAATATAAAATATGAGGTTTGTGCAATAAATTTAGCATTAAATAACAATATACAAATCAATATAATTTCATTATATGCACCACCTAAAACCACTATTAACTATATCATGTGGAGAAATTTACTGGACCAATTCCAAGGGCCTATTTTAATAGGAGGTGATTTTAATGCCCACTTTTACGCCTCTGGTTGTACCTACCAAGATAAAGCTGGAACCACCCTAAATAATAATATTAATCAAGACGGAATGATAATTCTAAATAACGGACAAAATACGATGATCCCGAGGCTGAATAGGGCTTCCTCTCCATTGGACATATCTTTGTCAACATCGGATATATCTCACTTAATAGAATGGGATGTCCACCAAGACCCAATGGGGTCAGATCATTATCCAATTTTAATGAAAATCAACTGCAATAATATACCTTATATAAATAAAAAAAATATTCATAGAACAATTAATATAAACAAGATTGACTGGAATAGCTATAAAACCTCAATGACCAATGAAAAGTATAATACAATAATCGTTCCCAATATAGAAAATGCCCTAATCAAATATGATAACTTTATTGGTGATATTAATAAATCTCTTGACTTTGCGAATGTAAATACTTCCAAAACTCACCCAAAGAATCAGAAATCATCCCCCATTTGGTGGGACGAAGATTGTTCCAAAATATGTTCAAAACGAAAATTAAAATTTAAGGCATATGTGGATAACATGTCCATCGAAAACTATATCGAATATAAAAAAACCGATGCTCAAACAAAAGTGCTTCTTAAATATAAAAAAAGAATCAGTTGGAAGAAATTCTGCTCTACAATTAATAAAGACACCCCCGTAAAATTAATCTGGAATAAAATAAAAGCATTAAAAAACATCTCGGCTCCTAATGACTCCTTTCTAGACAAGGACACGATGGAAGAATTCTTTATGAATATCGCTCCACCATTCGTTCCCATGGATGTTCCTCTTTTTCAAAATGTAAACCACCCTAATTTGGAATGGGCTGTTGAACCCTTTAATATGAAGGAGTTCGAGATAGCTCTCGATTCGAAAAGAAATAGCGCTCCGGGTCTAGATCAAGTCCATTTTTCCATGATTAAAAATTTGCCTACTCAATCAAAAAACTTTCTTTTAATATTATTTAACACCTTTAGTGAAAACAACATTTTTCCAGATTCATGGACCTCTCAACTGGTCATTCCTATTAAAAAACCAAATAAAAATCCCAATATTGCGTCATCATACAGACCAATTGTCCTCTCCTCTGCATTAGAAAAGCTGTTTGAAACTATTTTAAAAAATAGACTTGAATATTGGCTGGAAAGCTCAAACATAATTTCGAATTCACAATTTGGATTTAGGAAAAAAAAGAGCACTTTGGATAACCTTACACTCTTTTCGAACGATATTTACACAAGTTTTTCAAAAAGAGAATATCTTACTGCCATATTTCTAGATATTAAATCAGCATATGATAATGTGATCATTGAGGTCATGGCCGAAAAACTCAACAATTTAAATATCCCATCCCAAATTATTAATAACATTATCAAACTAAACCACTCAAGAAAACTATATTGCAAACACGACGATGAAATTCTGGGTCCGAGAATAATATCCAAAGGGGTGGCGCAAGGGGGAGTTCTCAGCCCCTTTTATACGTATTATACACAAACGAACTCGAGTCTCTCGTTAGCCCAGGAGTCAAGATGCTCCAATTTGCCGATGATATAATTATCTGGACGTCGAGCCCAAGTATAAATGAAAATTCAAGTAAACTGGAAGAAACTCTCCAAAAAATCAGCTCTTGGCTCCCCAAAATTAATCTCGAAATGGAACCACAAAAAACTAATGGAATCATTTTCTCCAGAAGATATAAAATGAATAATTTGAATGTTTTATCAATAAATAACATGAATATACAAATTGTTGAAAAAACTAAATTCTTAGGTCTTATATTTGACAAAAAACTATCCTGGAAACATCATATAGAATATATTGTCAAAAAAAGTGAAATTCGTTTGAACATAATAAGATATATCACAAGAACGTGGTGGGGAGCACATCCATCATGTTGCCTCCTGATTTACCGATCCCTAATACGATCTATCTTTGATTATGGTGGAACTGTTTATGGCAATGCATCCAAAGCAGTACTATCCCAGTTGGATAAATTACAATATAAGGTCATCCGCACTTGTATAGGAGCTATGTCGTCTACACCAACCAACTCTCTACTCATTGAAGCCCATGAAATGCCTCTCAATATTAGAAGGGAGTTTTGACTCAGAAATTTTTAATCAGAAAAATCATAAACAGCGACACGCAAATGTTGAACTCAATATCCGAACTGAAAAATTTCCTTTCCATCCCACAGCCTATAACCCACAATCTGCAAAACCTTCTTATAATCAATCAATATAATAAGTTGGAAAATATAGTACACAAATTACACGTCAGTCCAAAGCCTCTTATATATCACTTCCCATACAACATTAAACACTCTAACGTCCCTATCTACATTCCCCCATGGACAAAAGAAGAAGCTTATATCAATATAAAATTTAGTTCGCTTCTCAGAGATGAATTTTTTGATTATGAGCTGATTTTTACAGACGGCTCTAAAATGGACGAAAATGTAGGTTGTGCCTTCTACCATGTAACCAATAACTACTATGAAAAATTTAAAATATCTAAGGATTGTTCCATATTTAGCGCAGAAGCGATCGCTATCCTAAGGGCTTTGGTTTATATAGACTCATTAGATCAATCTAAAGAAATTTTAATTGTATCAGATTCTCAAAGCGTTTTAAAATCAATCAAAAACTTTTATAAAAACTAAGTCAGAGAACTATCTTATTTATAAAATTTGTGAGTGTATGTGTAAAATAAATAATACTGTTGAATTCCTATGGTGTCCCTCTCATGAGGGCATTCAATACAACGAATTTGTTGACTCCTTAGCAAAACAGGCTATTACGGATGGAGCTCCATTGAACATGGGCCTCACCTACGTAGATGCAATTAATAGTATTAAGAAAAAATCTATTGATTTGTGGCAAAAATTTTGGGACACCTCTTCAGAATCGAGAGGTTTCTATTTGCACTCTATTATGCCCAGAATTGGATGTAAATCATGGTTTCATGACTGTCGGTTATATAGGAGGTTAATAGTCCTAATAATACGATTGAGAATGGGTCACGCGGCTACCCCCAGAAGACTTTTTCAATTTAGCTTAAGAGACACTCCTTTTTGTGAATGTGATGGCATCCAAATGGGTGATGTCAACCACATTTTGCTGGGGTGCTCAAATAATTTTAGAGCGATTGACTCATTTTATAATAGATCTTCCCAAAAAATACCATTACCTACATCAATGCAATTAATTCTTGCGTATTTCAATCCCGACTGTCATGAGTCCGAGATACAAGAGGCAATAAAAACTATTAATTGCATCAAACTATATATTTAAATTTAGAATTTTTTTTTTAAATGTTGATATATAATTATAATTGTACATATGTATATATGAAAATGTAAATAATGTATCTTTAAAAAACAAAAAAAAACAAAAGGAACTGGCCAAATGGATTCATTTCCGAGGTCATTAAATAAAAAAAAAAAAAAAAAAATACTTTTTGAAGTCGGTGCTAAACATATACATTTTGTGAATCGCACTCGACGGATCTTACTTAGTACGTTTGGCGGGTACGCTCGCTTATAGGTATAGTTTGTTTGACACCGACTTCAAAAAGTAATTTTATATTAATATTTAGTCGTTTAGTTGTAACTAAATAAGATAATTATTTTATACCTTTTAGTGTATTTTATTTTATTTTTAAGTTATCATTATTTTTTTGTAGCATTTAAGTTTTTTTGAAGTCGGTTTTATTTTTCTTTATAAAAATTATTTTTTAGAAAAGAGGATCTTGTTTATTTTCATTATGACCCCCACTTTTTCATTGATCCCGTTCAGCCCTTTTCTTTATCATTATGTTTTTTATTATAATACAAAATAAAGAGGGACTAATATATATGGAAATAATAAAATGGAGCAAATATCGCTATCTCTATTTTAATCTAATAATATATTTTCCTTCTTTGCCATACTCCATCGTAATGTCATAGACCTAGATAATTTGTCGTTGTCTTTTCATGATATAATGGATTATTTCACTAAATTTATTTATTCGAAGTGTACCAAATTTGATCACAAAGATAGATGGTTATTATATTAAGTTTAAAATTTAAATAGAAATATGAACTCTAAACATATAGTAATTCTATTGTAAATTTTTTTCTTTGTAACGAAACAAAAGTCTCAATTTGCAAGCTCCAATAAATAGCTTTACTAACTAATTAAATATAATGTGCTATAATAATATTTTAAAATTAAAAGTATGCTAAAATGAAACTTAACAATGAATTTAGAAAACAATTCAATTTGAAACATCGATTTTCTGAAATAAAGCCATAGAAATTGTAATAAAACTACCCTTGGCTCGTAAAATATATGCATATAATGGTTGGCAGAGTGTATTCCTTTCAATTTTCTTGATGTGACTAGGTTAGGTTCTCATTATTCCTGACCATGGGAGTAGCTGGGGGGGGGGGGGCAAGGGTAGGTAGTGCCCACCCTAAAAAAATCAACAGTATTGAAGAAATATACTGTTTTCATTCTTTTAATTTTAAGAAAAAGATTCAATACCATTCCTCGTAAAATTATTTTATCATTGTGTATGTTCGTATGTACTCCCCTCCGTTTGGCAACCATAATTTCCAGAGCTACTGTGTTAATCGCACTGTACAGTTGTGGGGCACTGTTGGTGCTCCCAACACTCTGGCCGCTGTTCTGGCGCCCATATATGCATTAGTCTAATTATTAGCCATCTGGCGCTTTGTTTGGACGGCTGATGAGGGGTTTGTTAAATGATTATTTGTAAAAAATCTGTTATCTTCTTTGTAAAGGGCTGCCCCCTCTGCGTGGCACATTAAATCAGTCAATTGAAATCGGAACACCGAAAGTTGCCATTTACATGAAAGATTTTTTTTTGTGATTTCATCAAAAACAACTTTTAAATTGGTGTACTTATCAAGTTTCATAAGTTATTAGTCGTGTATAAAATTCAATCTTTAACCTGAATTCAGAGTCTAAAATAATATTAATATATTGCTTTTAACTAAAGTCAGGTACTACGTAAAGAATAGTATAGAAAAGCTGTCAGACTGTATTTATGCAACCGAAATACTCCTCTGGATTGTACTAGCCTATCCTTCAGGCATCCTTGTTAAATGAATATTTTTCATAATATTTAAAATCTCCCATGAGCTCATTCCTTATTTTTTCTCATCCATAAATCTCAGAGCTACGAAATTCGAAACTTAACTCGATATAGTCTAGAAGGAGTAAAGCAAGTTTTTGACTGAAATCGTAACACCGGAAGTTGACATTTACATTAAAGATATTTTGTTTTTTGTGATTTTCTCAAAAAAGGCTCTAACGATTTTTTTAATTAAATTTGTGTACTTATCAAGGGTTATAAGTTATGAGACGTGTATTAATTTAAATCCGATTTAAATAAGGGGTATAAATTAGGAGTGTTGCAAAATAAATATTTTAATCTTTAATATCTCGTCTTGGTAAGAGCTTTGAGATTTGAAACATAAACTATCTTGAGGCTAGAAGAAGTTCCTCAAGATTTTGGATAAAATCGAAAAACTGTTGTTTACTTGAAGATTTTTGGTATTTTGTATTTTTTCCCGGGGGAAAACCAAATAAAGTAATTTGAATGAAGAAAATTGAAATGATGATTTCAAATAAATGAGAAACTAATTTGAAAGTCGTGTGGTGCTCACACCAGTTGATTTTTCTTGTAATGATTGGTTTAGTCCGATAAGTTCATTAAAAAGCGTTTAATTCGGAAAAGAAAGCCAAGCTTACATGCTGCAGCTTTTGGTACTGAGATAATATGGTCATTCCAAGAGAGGTCAGAACCTAAGGTGACACCTAACATTGATATTTTATCACGGAATTCCAATGAGCTCGAATCCTAGAAAATGTCAGGGAGGTTCCTATCTACGCGACTAGAAATTAGACAGCATTGCGTTTTGGCAGCATTAAAGTTTACCAAGTTGTGAGATCCCCATTTTTTAAGCCTGCTTAAATCTAAATCTAAATTTATTTATTATATGATGTGCTTTGTAAATTGTCACCAGAACTCATAAAATCCTCGTAAAATTGCACTTTTTCTCTGACCAATTTTTTTGTTGCTTTGCCATTACTTTCATTTAAAAATTTCAAAATTTCATTACATTGTTCAAAAAGCTTTTCTTAGTTCAACACTTTATAAATTACTAGGCAGTCGTAATTGTTAACCATATTATTGTAAATGTGTCGTTATTTTTTTCTTCAAAATACCTACTAGGGTGGTCCTTATTTTGGGTATTTTCAAATTTTTACGCTGACAAGGGCTCATATAATTCGAAATAATAAAAAAAAATCCTCCAAATTTCGAGTCTCTATCTCAATTATAACCTGTGCCCCAAAGCGATGTAAGTTTCTCATCTAAATAACATGGAATTTTTGTCATTGAAAGATCAATTTTTTATTCCGGTCAAAGTAATGGTTCAAAAATTTGAAACTCTGTAGACTTTATACTTATAATAGTAGCTATCCATCAGAATTTTTACCGATTTTTAGCTATTATAATTTTGGAGTCTATAACACTAAGATATAGCAGTATTTTATCTAGCTGTAACTCCAAAATTATAATA
Organism: Forficula auricularia; assembly: GCA_024734495.1. Lineage (NCBI taxonomy): Eukaryota > Metazoa > Arthropoda > Insecta > Dermaptera > Forficulidae > Forficula > Forficula auricularia. The sequence goes on from JALMQS010000228.1 coordinate 3,505,871, forward strand.
GCTAAAAATCTGTAATAATTCTGATGAATAACAAGTATTATAAGGATAAAGTCTACAGAGTTTCAAATTTTTTGAACCATTACTTTAGCCGGAATAAAAAATTGATATTTTAATGCCAAAAACCTCATATTTTTTAAATGAGAAACTTAAATCACTGGGGGCATAAAATTGAGATAGAGACTTGAACTTGGAGGATATTTTTTTTATATACCATATTTCGAACCATGTGAGTCCTTGATAGCATAAAAATTCGAAAATATCCAAATCAAGGACCACCCTAATAGCTAATAGCTACGTTGTTTATCGATAAAACTGTCTTTTCAACAGAGACAGGTATCATGAAGTACTTTCAAATTTCTCTTCACATATTAAACACAAAGGTAATTGACCTAATAATGAAAACTAAATTTCAAATATTTTGCTTGATTGCCATAGTTTTACTAGTAACTGATTTTTAATTAAAATGGGATAATTGATCTATTACTAGTTGGTGTTGGCGTGTCAAATTTTTGTATTTTAGACTCAGAATACCCGTGGATTTGTTGGGATTTTTCTTTCCTTTTTTAATAAAAACTTATCCATGATTAAGCTAAATATAAAATCAAAAGAAATTACAGTTGATGTAAAGTGTTCAAATATTAGGTGCTAAAAAACAAACATTTTTAATACGTTTTTATTTAACTAGCAAAAATATAAATAGAAAAAGTTTTGTGGCAATATAACTAAAGATACACTTATTGAAACCATATGGAGTAAATTAAAGCATTAAACAAAATAGGTGTTAATAAAAATATTTTCATTTATCTAACTCACACCGTTCGCAAGCAAAAAAATCCAAATTACCTGCAGAGAGCGTACAGAATATCTCCAATTATAAACTCTTGTAAATATCAAACTGTATAGTTAATAATAATAATAAACCTCGAGTTTTTAAGAATATTAAAATAAGTTTTGAAAGAATAAGTTAGATTCCAATTATAATGTCAAATTCAAAAATATATCAATTAAATTTCTCTTGATAAGCTAATCGTATAATATAGAAGTTTAATCAATAACCAACTAGGGTCCATGGTATATTAGCTCATTTGAGTATTATTGTCTATTCTCCCTTCCAATATTCCTCTCTCTGGTTGATAATCAATGTCCATAATAACTATCCTTAACTAGAAATTCTAAATGAAATAAGATCCTCTATTGCCATTAGAACTTAATAAATTGCAGAATTTATATTGAATTACAAAATAAATACACTCAATCATTTTAGATCTAAGTTAATGAAATTCATATATGGTAATTTAGTTAATTTTAACGTAGGTAAGATAATGCTGTCAAATATTTAGGACCACTCTTTGAAAGAACTCTTCTAGACGGATAGAATACCTAAAACTTTTTTTCATAAAATTTTTGAATGAAAGGAGTTAAACAATTTGCAGAAAATGCTTTGGGACGAAGCGAGTTCCAGTCTCTACAGGTCATAGAGAAAAACGAATTGTCAAATGCGTTATGTGTTAGTTCGATATTTATCCAATTTGATGGTAAAGAGGTATTGAGTATTCAAGAATCGCGTGTTGCTTACAAATGAGGATTTTTAGGGGCTTATTTAATTTGTTTCGTCAGATGCTGTGTAAAGCGGTCAAAAAAGCATCTATGATCTCAAAATATCGTTTTAATTGAAAATATTTTGTTTTGCCGAGGGTATCAGATGAGATTGTCCTCTGCTTGATGCAAATAAACATATACTACAGTATAGGTACAGTGGCGCCTACTCCAGGAATGCTCCGGTGCTCGAGCCGCCCCCCCCCAGAATTTTGTGGGGGTGCTCAGCATCCTCACCAAAAAGCAGAAGAAAGATATATATATTTTTTTATTTAATGACATCGGAAATGAATCCATTTGGCCAGTTCCTTTTGTTTTTTAAAAGATACAGTATTTACATTTTTATATATGGATATGTACATTTATAATTATGTTCTTCTTCTTTAAGTGCCATATCAGGTTCCCTGACTTTTCGGCTCCTCTCCACATATACCTGTGCTGAGTGTGTTTAGCTGTTTTTACTCAGATATACGGGACCTACTTTATAACACCGGTTCCGAAAGGCTAGTTTGGAGAGGTTACTAGGAAATTATACTCTTGGTAGGTTGCCATTGCTTTCCAAGAGCAAGCGACTGCAAATATCTGCCGAGACTCAGTCTCGAACCAGCGTTCTTCATGCCAACGGTCCGAGCGACACTCTAACCACTGACCCACAGTCGCCTCTATAATTATATATCAACATTTAAAATTTTAAAATTTAAATAAATAGTTTGGATGCAATTAATAGTTTAATTATTGTATCTCGGTCTCATGACAGTCAGGATTGAAATAGGCAAGAATTAATTGCATTGATTTAGGAAATGGTATTTTTTGAGAAGACCTATACTATATATATTTGTCTAGATTAATTTGTAAATGCTTAGAGAAATTTCTTTAAAAAAATTACGCTCTTGCCTAGAATCGAACCGACGAACTCTTGAACTATGGGCATTAGCTCTAGCGATTACACCATTGCAACATTAATATTTGTATCTTGATTTGTGTTACTAAAACTATATATTTTTGATTTGGACTTTGTGTCGAGATAATATTGTATTCATTTGAACTCGAATGAAAATGAAAAAACACCAATAGATTTTAAATTAAGAAACATTAAATATATATTAATTTACGAGGCAAATTTGAAATATAATTGTCAGCGCGGATTTTAAACTGATGGCTCCAATCGATTTTCATTAACCAGGCAAATTTGAAATTCTAATTTCTAATTTGGATTCGAATTTTGAAATGAAAGACTCCAATTCATTTTAAATTAAGAAACATTAAATATATTGATAATTATTCCTCCCCCCCTCTCCACTCAAAAGTTAAAGAGGCGAAACTTTTAAGAGACGATGTATTTTCGGTAGTTTACCGGTATACATTTGGAGTGTGGTTTTTTAAGAGGAATAAAATTTTTGGACCGAGACGCTGCCCGCCAGGGCACCAGCCTGGAGGGCCGAGCTTCGAGGGCGTGCCGAAGGCACGCCCTCGAAGCTCGTTATAAAATAAGTCAATCGCTCTATAGATTTTTGATCACTCCAGAAAAATGTGATTAACATCGCCCATTTGGATGCTATCACAGTCACAAAAAGGAGTGTCTCTTAAATGAAATTAAAAAAGTTTTCTGGGGGTGGTTCGTGTGACCCATTCTCAACGAGAAGAAAGATAAAAGAGAAAGAAAAAAAACTATTATAATAAAATAAGTGTTTTTTAATCTACTATATCAGTGCTTTCCAACGTGCGGTCCGCAGGTTTTTCGCAGGAGTCCGCAGATTATTTTTTCAGATTTAGGGGGCCGTGGCATGAAAAAGTTGAGAAGCACTGTACTATATTAATCTATTAGGATTGTATATTTATTCGAAATGCATACAATTTAATGCTACAATGAAATATGGTATACGAATATTTTATATTATTTGATTTTAATATATTTTTTTTCTATATAGCGTGTGGGTTGCCAACATTCCGCCATTGCCGACCTGGAGGAATATAAATTAAAAAAATGTTTGAATGCGGTCGGGGGTGGGTCCGGGAGGGGTGACTCCATCCAGGGCAAAATTTATTTCAAAAATTTTGCATTTTAAAGTAGCATTTGAATGCACAAATTTAATTGAAATGACCCGAATAATTCCATTGTAAGCTCGGAGCCCGAAGAATGATCCCCAAAGCCGGTGACTCCGGGTCAAAAGGACGTTGTTTGCAACTCTATTGCAAGCGCTATACTGATTTTATCAAATTATGAACTACAAAGTCCATTGCTTTGCACTGATAGCCATTTAATCACACAGTAAAGTTCTTTATTATTAAAAGCTCTTACATATCTACTCTTATAATTATAAAATTATATATTTATATACCATATACCTAAATATATAATTTATTTCATCATTTATTAAAATTTCAAGATATGTTTCCCAAAATAAAACAAATATATGTTTTGAATTTTTATCTCGATGTATATATTTCGGGTTTTGAGCTCATCATCAGACGTTTTTTAAAAACCCGAAATATATACATCGAGATAAAAACTCAAAACATATATTTGTATTAAAGATAAAAGTAAATAAATATTATATGAAATATTCATTTACTATGAGTTAAGATTTCTAGGTCACTTGTTTCACATTAAAATTAAAAAAATACAAGAGGTAAATTTTTTCAATATAATCAGTTCTAATTCTGTACTTTCTTGAAGACGAGCTTACATCTCGAAATATATATATTAAAAAAATTTACTTCTTGTATTTTTTTAATTTTAATGTGAAACAAGTGACATAGAAATCTTAACTCATAGTAAGTGAATATTTCATATAATATTTATTTACTTTTATCTTTATTAAAGATGTTTCACCTTGCACCAACACCACAATCTCTACTAATTATATTTGTATTATTTTGTGAAACCTAGCTTTAAATTTTACTAAGTGATTAAGTGATTATTTAAATAACCTGACGTGTTCTGATGTGGCCATCAACTTGATTTTACCATACAACCTGGCCTCTCACTTATATTTAATATTTAATAAAATTATTTATAATCATATAGGGGAGGGGGGTTAGTTTTTGCATTTTTAGGCTCCTGGAGGCCCACTGATTATGTATAAAAAATTTGGTTGAGTTTGATACAAGAGCCTAGATATTCATTTTTTGACCCTGCACCCCCCCCATTTTGGGCGGTTAGTTTTTGCATTTTTAGATTTCTGTGGTCCCACTGATTATGTATACAAAATTTGATTGAGTTTGTTCAAATGGCCTAGATTTTTAATTTTTAACCCCCCCTCCACCCCTTTAATTTTGGGTCTATATGCACCAAAATCTAATCAGCTCTTAATCTCAATGGACCAAAACTAAGTGTGAAATTTGGTTTTGATACTCACACTAGTTTTTGAGGTAGCTCGTCCACAAAAATTTGGTAACGCACAGACTAACAGACAGACTAACAGACATTTTGACAAAACAATTATTATCTCGAAAAATATAATTTTTTAGATCTTCACTTATTAGAGCTTTTTGTAGAGCGAAATGCCATGGTTTCGCTCAATTTTTTTAATCAAAATAATTTCAGCTGTTTTTGAGATATTTCGAAAAAAAGAAGCAAAAAAAAAAACACTTTTTTCATGCACGATTACAATACTTGACCATACCCTGTATGGTAAAGTAAAAATATTTCACCTTGAACCGAAACCTAACTCTTTAAAAATCATATATAATTATTTGTTTGAGACCATAATCTCTAAGGTTTAATCTTCATCAACAGACTTTTAATCATAAATATTTGATTCCTTTTTATTTTTTATGGTAAGTCAGCCACTTAACCAATGATTTTCTTTGATATCTTTTTCTAATGGTGGGGTAATTAAAGAACAACAGAAAGCTGTTAGATTTAAAGTGCAGTTTGTCGATTTGTTTGGTTTTATAGTTCAAGTTGAAGACGATGTAATTGACTATGACGATGTGTATTATGATATTTAACGATGACCCCCTAGACACGAATATGTATATAACCCCTTTTTTGTAAATAAATATATATATAAAGAAGTGAATGTGTGTTATTGTTATTTTCACCCCTATGAGCGAAGAGGGTGAAACCCGCACGCCTTCTACAAGTGGAGGCTTGTCCGGGATAAATCGTAGGGGGTGAAACCCCCCGCCCCCTACAAATGGGTGCTCGCGTCCGGGATGAATCATAAAAAGTTTATCTTACCGGAGACGAATTGATGACGAAATGACGGAACGCGACGTGGAATCTTGTTGATATTCTGGTGAAAAATTGTGCCCTAGAAAAATGAAGAATCTTGGCCAGCATGTCAATATCGAGAGAAACTTGACAGACTTCGATTTTGAGGACGTCAAAAAGCTTTTTTAAACTTATTTTTGACGAAGAAGGCAATACTTAAATATTAAAAAAAATTCTCTTTTATTTACTTACAAATAGGAGGAAAAGTGAAAACCTATCAAAAACTCTGTACCTACTCTCCTGCAAATTTTAGCGAAATGGCTATTATTAATATTTTATAAACGATAAATATAGGCTAGAAAACTGAAATTTAATACAACGGTACAGGTTATTATTAGTATTTATAAATGAATATTGTGAATAATGACCATCCTCGTTTTTTTATAATTTTGTTATATTGATTTATAGACCCTAAAGAAGGAAGAAAGAATCCTCCGAAACGTTGGTTTTAAAGGAAAGGGGGAAAAAAGAATGACAATTCAATAAATATATCTTATTTGGAAATGTAATAATTTTTTCTTCTCTATCCTTGGGATGTCTTCCATTACTTTCAGTAAAAATTTTTGCCATGTTTCAGCTCATTTTCTACAAGTGTTAAACATTTTCTCTAATTATAATTCAATTTTTTCATCTCGAAGTTCGGAAAATAGAAAGCTCAAAATTTATTCACCTCTTGATTTGGAAATAGATACACTTTGGGACCATAACAAATTTTCTACAGCTTTCGTTAAAAACCATAAGTGAAAATTTATTGAAAAATGACTAGCGTGTTTTCTACTAAATTCGAGATTGTTATGAATGATTTTTCTTACATTTCATAATGATTGTAATTATTTACCCCATTGAGAAGTGAATCCATGAGGCAAAAATCAACCTGGGCCAATGGCTTTCCCTCTCTGCCATAAAACACGAGTAACATAATTATACTCAAAGATTTAATTTTTGCCATTAAAATTTTTCGCGATCAAGTTATTCTAAATAAAGGGTCATCCAAAAATAGCGCCTACGTGTTTTTTTAATAAAACACAAACTGTTTGCAATTGTTTCAAGTTTTTTTTTTATTTAAAGTATGATCTATTACAATTATACGCTAAATAGAATATCATTCAAATGTCCACTCCGACTGCGTCAGCAGCCATCAATTTGAATATCGAAATTTTCAATGACTTTTCGACATGTCGCTGTAGTTATTTCACGAATCGCAACTTGAATGTTGTTCTTTAGATCATTAACTGTCTATGGCTCACACGACTTTTCACACACACGACTTTTAAAAAACCCCACAAAAAGAAATCTACTGGTGTTAGATCACACGACCTTGGAGGCCAATTGAAATCTGCATTTCGTGAAATTACACGTTGAGGAAATTTTGATCTAAAAAACGTAACATTTTCTCGAGTTGTGTCACATGTGGCACCGTCTTGCTGGAAATAGAGACCAGACACATCAGTATGACTCAATTGTGGCCATAAAAAGTCACTCAACATTGATTGGTATCGCTCAACATTTACAGTAACAGCATTTCCAGCACCATCTTCGAAAAAATACGACCCAATGATTCCATTTGCCCAAAATGCACAACAAACAGTAACTTTCTTTGGGTGTAGCTGTAGACTTCTTTCCTGAATATCACGAGGATTTTCATCACTCCTGATACGACAATTTTGCTGATTGATTTGGCCGATTATTTACACTGAAAAAATCACGAATTTTCAAATGGGTATTTTTCAAAGAACGGCTATTTTCATAATAAGTTTGAATAATGTTAACACGTTGTTGCAGTGTATACCTATCCATGGTTAAAATTGTACTACCTTCTACTAAAACAAAATGACTTATGTCATCTGATTGGATGACCCTTATACAATATATAATAGCTTAAATAGAAATAGGTGAATTCGTCGCAAAAGACAGGATGAATACAACCCTTCTGACATGTAATAAAAATTATCCAAAACATCTCGCATTTAGTAGACACTCGTGAATATCTCAATAAAATCTTCTGATACATTCGGCAAATGAATTTTTTAAATTTTAAATTTACAAATGAATTGAATACACGGGTATTTTGGCGAACTATACTATTCTGATAGATACAAACAAAATGTTTTAAAACTTTTATCTAAAATTCGTAAATCCCTTTATTGATTTTAAATGTTTACAATTTTTACACTGTAGCTAGTGATTGTGTTCATTTCTATATGTTTGTCCCTTGCTAAGGTCTTTTTGTTTATAAAATAAATATAAATGGCATATTCCCGATAATAATGATCAGTTTTATTTTTGCTTGAACGGCTCTAACAAAGTGATACTGTTAAAAATGGTTAAAGTGTTAGGAAATGTAACTGCCAATGTGTCGAACCCATATCCGAAGAAAGTTGTTTCGAAACATCGATTAACAAATTCAAAGAGACTGGATCGAAGCCAAAAAATCGACCTAATTTCCTTTCTACCACAATAACCGGAATGATTTGGGTTAGCAAGCTATTATTTACAAGAGATACATTAGATATAAGAAAATAAACTGCAACGGATCGTTGGTATACTTTATTAACAATCATTTGAAAAATGTATTAATATGTTTATTCCTTTATTATTAATCTGACAAACTGACAAACTGACCAAATAAATAAATTTTACACAAAATATAAAAAAGTACCATTTTATTGTAAAATACTTTAAAATATAATTTTCCTAAAAACTTTATATAACCTTTTTTTAGAGTACTTAAGGTACTTAATTAGAATATTAAATTTCATCAAAATTTTCAAGATATTTAGAAAAAAAAGCCAACAAAATATTGTAATAAAGCACTAATGTTTGTGGGCCGATAAATACCAAAAACTAATCAATGCTTTATTTTGTTAAAGTAATGGTAGGTTTTCAATTTCAATTCAATCGATTGAGCGCTGTGGAAAAAATCTCACTTTTTGACCCCTGGACACGACCCCATGTAATTTTTTGCAAAATCGTCACGGACTAAAATTCAACCAGATTGAATACTACAATTTGTGACTTTGTTTGAGACCATGGGTTCTGTAGTCTTTACCTGAGGACCCTCTTAATTCATGCTTGGGGCAGTACTTTATACAGTACTTTATACAGTACTTTACAGTACTTTATACAGTACTTTATCTGCTTCGCATGTACGTGTTAGTAAAAATAAATAAAGTTTGATTGAATTATATATTTGGAACATATTTTGTAAACCAGGGGTTCCCAAGCTTTTTCTAGTCGCGGCGCCTTTTTTAAATTAAAATTTTTCCAAAGTAAAAGTACATATAATATATCAAAACAAATACCGTATTTCGACTCTCTAATTACTTGTATTAAAATGGATAAAAGTATCTTGGGAATTAGTAGTTTATTTTTCTATGAAAATCAAAAATTCAGAACACAGGGGGGACCCTTTGTATACATTTCAGATTTTTTCTAGGGTGTCATTGTTAAATTTTTTTCGGTTTATGTATGTCTAAATTGTAAGACATAAAAATGAATCTATATATATAAAATTAAGGTTTTGTCTGTACATTGCTCCAAATCACGCCAAATTTTGGTTGCACACGTTTCAAGCAAAGTTATGAACGAAAACACCCTCAGCAAAATTCCTGTGTGTCTGTCTGGCTGTCTGTATGTCTGTTTCAGTGGTTTCCGCGAAAAGTTGCTCACGATTCACGTAAAAATAGCTAAAGGGATTATTATGAAATTTCATATTTACATCAGATGTCTTCTAACTTACGTTTTTAGCTATATAACGTTTTGCCATTTTGACTCCAGAAGGGGGTTTGGGGGGGCGCATGAATAAAAATTATCAAATAACTCCTAAACTATTAACTCTACGGCAAATTTTATAATGGGAAAACTTGTAGGGCATGTGATTTCTGACAACTTTTGTTTAAAAAAATTTCTTCAAAAAAACCACCCAAAAAGGGGGGGGGGGGGGAGGGTGAAAAAATGTAAATTCTTGCCCTTGGAGCAAACTCAACCAAATTTTGTATACATAATCTCTGGGCCTCTAGAGAGCTAGAAATGCAAAAACTAAACACGCAAAATGGGGCAAGGGTCAAAAAATGAAAATTCCTTCTCTTGGACCAAACTCAACCAAATTTTGTATACATAATCTGTGGGTCACTAGAAGGCTAAAAATGCAAAAACTGGGTGTGGAGGGTGGGTGCGACGTGGCATGGAGTGAAGATGGGTTATGGTATGGGGTGGAATGGGGGTGGGGTGAGGGAGTGAGGCGAACTAGAGTGGTGCGGGATGGAGTCCAGGGGGCTAGGCGGGCGGGTGGTGCGCAGGGTTGGAGGGTACGTGGTGGGATCCGGGGTGGATGGGGTGCCGGGTCCGAGGTGGGTGGGGTGCTGTAGGGGTTTCGGGGGTGAGGGTTGTGTTCGTGGGTTAGGGTGCGGATGGGGTGTTGAGGTGGTGGTGTTGGGTTTTGGGTTGGGCATGGTCTGGGGTGGGGGTGCTGGGTGTTTTTTTTTGGGGGGAGTGGGGGTTAGGGTGGGGTTCGTGGGCTGGGGGTCCAGAGGGCGTCCCCCGTGGTTAGCAAGAGGGCCGCCGAAGGCGGGCCTTGCAGCTAGTAATGAATAAATTTTTCGCTTCTGATTTTTTTTGTCTAGCTAGGCCAAATGTTTTGCTTCCCTGGGGCGCCGCGGCGCGCAGTTTGGGAACCATAGTGAAAACAATAGTGAAATTTGAACAATAGTAAGATCCAATAGACAGAGAATAATAAATTAAAAATTTCTTTAGTTGGGTTTATTCCATATTTAATCTTAATAACAAAATACAAAATGTCCATCCCTCTGCAAAGAATATCTCCCTCAGTACAATCGACTTGTTCATTTGAAGATCGAAGAAGTTTAGAACTCTCAAACTATTATTCAACAGGTAAATTTGATTAAATTATTTTATATATATTATAAACAAACTTTATTTGTAAGAGTTCATAGCCCAATGTTTCTTCTCTATAAGTTTTCCGAATTCTTTAACAATGAAAACGAATATGCTTGACTTTTATTTGCTTTGTATATGATTACATTCCAATCGTACTCAACCATAGTGTAGTACCACATGCCAACGAAGCAAAGTACCTAGGTATGACCCTGGATGCCAACCCCTAAAGGCCTGGGTTGGCCCCTCCATCGCGAAAAGAAGAATAAAGAAATTTATGGGCTGGGCGGGGGTCGAAGGTATCTGTGGATACGCGCCTTAAATAGCTGAAGGTTATAAGTCGTGGGAAAGATGGTGGCAGGGAGCGAGTTCCAGTCGCTGGAAGCCATAGAGATAAAAGAGTTGGCGAAATTTTTCGATTTTTATCCAATTTGACAGCAAAGGGGTGCTGATCGTTCGAAAACCGCGTATTTCTAGGAAAGAGGGCTTTAGGGGGGATAATTGATTTCAGCTCGACTAAACAGACGCCCTGATAGTATCTGTAGTATGGGGAAAGGGCAGAAACGGGTCTTTGGTGAGCAAGGGAGTCGAGTGAGTTGGTTAGAGCCGGGTCTCCTATTAGTTTAATTGCTCTCTTCTGAAGCGCATCCAGTGTAGCAAGAGAATGCTTGGAGGCACCCCTCCACAGATGAGAGCTATATTCGAGACAGGGACGAATTCGAGCTTTATACAGTATAAGAAGCTGACTGGGAGTATAACAGCGTCTAGACCTAAATAGGAGACCAAGCTTGCGCGCTGCAGCTTTAGCAGTGGTTGAGATATGGTCATTCGATGAAAGGTCAGACCCTAGAGTTGCGCCTAGCATTGAAATTTTAATCCCTAAATTCTAGTGAGTTTGAGTCGAATGATCTGCAAGTCGAAGGATCTGCATTCAAGAAAATTGATTCAAGATTTTCATCTAAGCTTAGGCCTTATTGTAATTTTTTTAGTGTTAAATTATTATTAACTTCACTATCTTCATCAGTGCTATTGTCCTCAGAATCGATTTGATCTTCGGATGCCATTTCCATCAAATCCGCTTCAATTAATAAATCATGAACGTTCTTAATAACCAGGGGTTAAGACGCATTCATGTTATCTAGTGCTGTAGAAGTACAGTGTTGTACAAAACTTTTCGCAATTTTTTATCGTGTTAGAGCGAAACCTTGTTGTAAGATGCCGTGCTGTAGGAGGGCTACCTGTATTAAAAAAACTCGAGGGCGATCGGAATTAGGTGTACACCTCTTTGAAAGTATTTTGGAAGTACTTGGAAACATTTGGAAGTACTTGGAAACATTTGGAAGTACTTGGAAACATTTGGAAGTACTTGGAAATATTTGGAACTACTTGGAAATATTTGGAAGTACAAGTGGAAGTAGGTGTACAGCATATTAGGTCGCGGTTCACCCCTCGAAAAAACTATATTGTTGTGTCCAACGGCTATTTATTGGGGATTATTAGTTAAAAGTAAAGCAGACTAATAATAATATTTATTATTATTTTTATATTTATTGTGTGAAGGCAAATAAAATAAAAGGATAATTATTTTTTTATTGATTTTGAATGGTTTTGCATATTCATTTGTATTGATTTAAAGTTAAAAATTTTAGAGATAGCGAATAAAGGGATGAAAAATGCGCTTTTATTTATACTCAATCCACAGTCTCCTCTAAACATTGTCAAAAAAAATCAAGAGGTCTCTCAACAATAATAAATGAATTTTAATCAAATACAGTAAAACCCATTGTGAGAGGTTTAACAATAGTTTAAATTAAATAGAAACAAAAGTGAGAGAAATTCAATTAATATGAAATTAAATGTCTAGAAGCAGAAAGGGCACAAAAAAGACGACGACTCACAATCGATCAGTAATGAAACAAAGCGGGACAAGAGGTTGCTAGTCCGAGGGTTCCTTACCTTATAGCTTTCAAAATATTTGAGATATCAAATTCGTTCTTATTTGCCAATGATTCATAATTGAGATGGTTCAAGGGAAAAGGGCCCTTATCTTCATCGACCAGTCTTTTCAGGAAGGGCGAAAATGTGAAATATAATATAAATAATTGTATTAATATGAAATTTAAATAGCTTGGTGCGTACTGGATATGTTAATTTCTAAAAGAAGATGAATGAAATATAATATATGTTACATTATTCGTATCCATAGTAAATTTCATGAAAGAAATCGCAGGGAATTGGATAAATTAAAACATATTATCATTCGATTTATGGTTTTTAAAAACATGTAATGCTCAGTCCGACAGGGGGCACTGATGTCGTCAGTGTGTTGGTTTTTTTACTGGACTGTACATGGAGTCTATATAAGTCTGACCGACATTTGATTGGCTCAGTTGACCTATAATCGGAGTGGGTGCTCATACTTGAGAACGATCACAGAATAAGTCGATCAAAACGTCGTAGTTATATTGTATTAGTTGTTCGTATTCAATAAATAATTATAATTAATTATGTGTGATTTAAATAAAAATTCAAATTTTAATCAAACACAGAGTTAAATTGAAGGTTTTTGTTCCGAGGGTAGCAGAATTTTTATATATTGAAGGACACAATAAAAGAGTGTAATTCCAGCAGAAGACACACTCTTTTATTGTTTCCTTCAAAACACAGAGTTTTTATTAAGCGAGCCTAACGTTTCATCAATTTATTTTGACTTCCTCAGTGTCTCATTTTATCACTCTTTATCAAAAACAGTTTTTCTACAAGCCAAAATATCATTAATCTTTCTTTAGCATATTCTTGGTTCACAATAATCTTGGAAACAATTTTTTCTTTAACAATTAAGATTTTTCAACGTTTTTATACAGAGATAACATATCGTCGCCTTAGAGTGTAAACCTACTAAATCCATTTTTATCATATATGACATATTAATACCGTTCGAAAGAAAAAGAGATCCAGCATCGTCCAAGTAAAACTACGACTTAAAATTACGATCGTAAGTTCTAGAAAAAAAAATGTGAAAGATAGTTTCTTTCCATAACAACAATATTAAATTTTGTTTGTTTTTTTGTCTATCCTGTAAAATATCCTTGTTGTGAGTTAGCAGGTTTACATTCTAAGTCGACGATATGTAAAACAAAAACTAAATATCAACATGACGCGTAGGGGCGATGACACGTCATATTTATATTAAATTTTTATTTTACATATGTTATCTCTGTATAAAAACGACAACAAATTTTAATTGTTAAAGAATAAATCGTGTCCAAGATTATGCTTAAGAAAGATTAATGATGTTTTGTCTTATAGAAAAACTGTTTTTGACAAAGAGTGATAAAATGAGACAATGAGGAAGTCAAAATAAATTGACGAAATGTTTGGCCCACTTAATAAAAATTCTGTGTTTTAATTTATCCAATTCCCTGCGATTACTTTCATGATATCTAATATATATTCATAACTTAGTCAATTTTTGGAATTATTGGACGAGACAAAAAGCCTTTTGTTCAATTGATTCTCTAGAAATAGGAGAAGCCATTAGCTCGATTTTGACCAGGGTGAAGATAAGGGCCCTTTCCCTTTGCACTGTTGATGCTTAACATGTATGATTCTATTAACATTCCAAAATTGTGCCTTGTCTCAGAGTAGTTCAAATATAGCCGCCTTCAATATATACAACCAAATAGTCGGACTTGGTGTAAGATTGCATAACTATTAGGCAAAATAAATTGAATAGATAAAAAAATATTTAAAAAGCCAAGATCTTTCAATATTCGATTGATAGAAAGGCAGCCCATTGATAATGAAAACCACAAATTCTGTATAAAACAATTAATTGAAATGTCATTTTCATTCTTCTTAAAAAAACCAAAGTTTCGGAGAATTTTCCCTCCTTTTTCAGTGTTTTCATTTTCCTTGGGCTAGCTTTCCATAACTTCACCAATGAATTCTACCAGTCCGTCTCCATAAAAACTTATATCTTTTTTTAAAAAAACACTAGTACACAAAAGTACCTATAAAAACACAAAACACAAAAGTACCTATATCAAAATTTATGAAAAGTTGTTGTGTTCTAATGTGAAATCCACTTTTGTGAAACACCACTAAAACTTACTTTAGCTTTAATTTATTTACATAATGTTTCATTATAAACCAGCACCACAATATCTTAATTTAAGAAATTATATACATTCTGATGAGAATATCTCATTAATCTATGGGTGGTTTCAGCCGAAACTTCTTTTTTGACAATCCATTTAACCCCCAAAGCATCAAATCTGAAATAAAATCAAAATTAATTAATTTTTACTTTATCCATAGCTTAGCATGTAGTATTGTAATCGGTCTCATGACAAGTGTGAATTCAAAGGGTTATCAGGTATCAGGTTATCAGTAAAGACTACCGAACCCATGGTCATAGTCAAAGTGACAAATTGTAGTATTCATTCAGGTTGAATTTTAGGAACTAACGATTTACCTAAAAATTATATGGGATCTCGTCCAGGCCCCAAAAGAGCTATTTTTACTTTGCCATACAGGGTTCATACAGGTTAAGTATTGTAATCGTTCATGAAAAAAACTGTTTTTTTCCTTCTTTTTTTCAAAATATCTCAAAACCGGCTGAAACTATTGTGATTAAAAAATTGAGCGAAACCATGGCAATTCGCTCTACAAAAAACGCTAATAAGTGAACATTGAAAAAACTATATTTTTCGAGATAATAATGGTTTTGTCAAAATGTCCGTTAGTGTGCCTGGTTGTCTGGTTGTCCGGTTGCCTGGTTGGTTGTCCGTTAGTCTGTGCGTTACCAAATTTTTGTGGACGAGCTAGCTCAAAAACTAGTTTGAATATTGAAACTAAACACGTAGATTTGGTCCATTGAGATTAAGAGCTGATTAGATTTTGGTGCATATCGACCCAAAATTAAGGGGAGTGAGAGGGGGGGTTAAAATTAAAAATCTAGGCCATTTGAGCAAACTCAACCAAATTTTGTATACATAATCAGTGGACCCCAGAAGTCTAAAAATTCAAAAACTAACCGCCAAAAATGGGGGTGGGGGTGTATGGTCAAAAAATGAAAATCTATGCTTTTGTACCAAACTCAACCAAATTTTGTATACATAATCAGTGGGCCCCAGGAGTCTAAAAATGCAAAAACTAACCCCCCTAAATTAATATAAATAATTTTATTAAATATTAAATATGTATAAGTGAGGGGCAAGGTTGTATGGTAAAGTCAAGTAGATGGCCACATCAGAACACGTCAGCTTATTTCATTTATTCCGTGGGAATATATATATTGATGTACTATGTACCTAAAAGCTTAGATTCCTTTTTTCCTTCGACGATTTTTCCTACACCTTTCAACTGATTGAAAAATTGATATTTATGTGAAACCTACCTAGTATTTTATATTTTAAATTTAAAAAAGTTTCTAAAAAATTTTTCAAAAATTTTTTTTACTTTATTAGATTGAAATGAAATTGAAAAAATACTCGTACCATTACTTTAACAAAATAAAAGGCTGATTAGTTTTTAGTATATATCGGGCCACAAACAATACAATTTTAATTTAAGTTAATTAATAGAGAGTCATCTAACATTCTCCAACAGCTAAAATTATTTAATTTATGGCGAAAAGTATCTCTTTACTTCACTGTTTCTTAGATTTTTGCTATTTTCTCGTGAATGTTCTTTGGAAACTAAAATAATAGAATTAGAAATTTAAGCCATTTAAAATATCTGCCAGAGACATTGCGTTAATATGAAAATAGTTTCGTGTAATATTAAAAAATACGAATTTTATAAAATAACGTTTTAAAAAACAACTAAAAAATTAATTGTGAAATCAGAATAATGAATTATTTTGCAAGAATTTCTTTTAAAAGGAGTATATAAAATTCATTTTATTTTTCAAAGAAATGACATTAACAACTAAAGATCAAAGTGTTCCATTTTCTTTCTAAAATTAACTGAATATGTTTCTGTTAAAGCGAAATAGCAAGCATAAGGAACAAAACAAAACAGCTCTAACTAATTTCCTTCAGTAAGAAAGGCAGGAAGCAATTATCTCCTTCACCTATAGATGTAAAATTGTGTTAAGGCATTCATTAAGGAAATAAGGATTGAATTTCCAAAGATTAAACAACTGGAATTTCTAAATTAGAAGTATTTAAAAAATCTCTCTCAAAAAAATTCATTTTTATTTTCAAAATCTTTTCAAGTTCCCTGTCAGTTTCTGCAACGGTATCATATTATACTCGAAAAAGATCATAGTTTTTAAGAGTTCAAATTAAAAATAAAAATTCATTTCGCCGATAGAAATAGACTTTCTAAGAAAATCTCAAAAAGTTGTTGTCGTATAGAATGGATTATATGATAGAAGGGTTGTTTTTACATCCTCGGGAATCGAACCTTAGTGCCAAAATTAAGTAACCGAGACGAAGAATACACAATCTTTGGAAATCAAAGCATCATTTTAAACATTTTTCTGTTCATTTGATAATTACTCTGAACATTTCAAATGAGAAAAAAAGAGTCCAAGTAGGCTTCAGACCTAATACCATTTATTTGACTTTCAAAAATAGTTATATTATTTTATCCTTTTTTCAAAACTTGGAAGTTTTTTTTTACTCTCTGAGAATATAGAAGTATGAAGATCAAAATCAATGTTGTATTTTTTAACTGAAGTAATTGAACTTTAGAAGTTAGCACTTCTATTGTATGTTATTTTTAGAATATATTTATTTATTTCATTTATTGATAAATTATTTTTCAATTTAAATGTTGCCTCATATATGTATCATATATTATATGTGGAAAATCCCCATAGTCAAATGAATTAATTTTTTATTCATAATTTCAATAAAAAAAATCCACTTTATAGGACTCACTAATTTGTAAATCAACTTTGGTTTTTAGAAAAAAATACAAAAAAAGTATTCATAGTCACATTCTATCCAGTGGCGTGCGGTCCATGGATACTGTGGTTGCGGCGCATCCCTAAAATTTCAAACATTTGAGAGTACTTTCATAAATATATAAAGGAGGATCTTTAAATTTTCAAATTATTATCCGTCAGCGGTCTGGTTTGACTCCTGGGGGCAGAAACTTTCTGACATATAATTTAATATAGGTACATAATAATTAATAATCTACTAAAATTTTTGATAAAATTGTCCTTATTCAATTTCTCATTAAATTATTATACGTTTTATTTCAAATATTTATATAAAAAGCATTTTTTTGTTTTGAAAAGTAATATATTGGTTCTCGAAATGAAATATAATTGTTGCATAGTTTCAAGGGGCAATTAAAATGAATGATTTTTCGAAAAGGGTTCTGATAGAAGGTTTGAAGTCCCAGGCTGGTATACTATCATTCCAATTCAAGCATGCCAAAGACAAGTTCAGACAAGTTTTAGTCGAATAAAAATTGTTCTCGCTGAGAAACTATTAAAATTGAAATAATACAAAAAGGGAATAAATAAAGATAATTCGAGAATTTCTGGACTAATCCATTTCTAAGAACTCTCTATATATAAAATCGAAAATAGCTAAGAGTGCTATAGACAAGTCATAGCTTAAATAACTTTTAAGGAGTTAGGTGTTGGTTCTAGGTAAACCATTTTAATATAATAATAAAACTTGAGCAAGATGCGAGGTAGGTTTCACAAAAAAAGAAATAAAACTCAATTTTGTTTTATTTCTTTTTTTGTGAAACCTATCTCGAATCTTGCTCAAGTTTTATTATTATAAGTCATAGCTTGTTTATAGCAATAGAATTAGGAGAACTTTAAGATTTTCTTCATTCATTGTGGAAGATGGTCGATTTCATCTCAGGGAGTGTGGAGTTTAAGTTAATTTCTCACTCATTCAAAGCAGTATCCGTTTGGGGCGAAGGTACCAAAATATATTTTTTAAAATATAATGTTCAATTTGAAAATAACGAAAATGATGCCGATGAAATTTGAAAAAAAAGCGAAGATTAAATTAAAATTTCAAAAAATGAAGAATTCTTTTTTATTTTAGGTTAAAAATAAAATGAGAGAGTCTTCTGTTTTTTAAATAAAATAATTTTAAATTTATTTAAAAAACAAAAGACTCTCTCATTTTATTTTTAACCTAAAATAAAAACAATTCTGTTACCATCGACAGTGACATCTTTTATTCAACTAATAAATTCTTTTTTAGGCAGCATCCCCTGGTTGAAAAGCCTGATTCTATCAAATTTTTCAGTTTTTCAGAAAAAACCATTATTTTTATATTTATTTATTTTTTTCAGAAAAAAAACTGATTTATTCTGCGTTTAATGCATGTCTTGCAATTATAGTTCAACACAAAATAATTAAAAATTGATAGTTGAAAGTATTATGACCTTAAAAAAATAACTACTTGCTAGGACTATCCTTTTAATCTTTTCGCGAGAGCCCACTAATATCCGACATCAATACTATCATCCGTATCGAAAATCTATAAAATTCTTTTCATAATATTTTATCACTGGATTTGTATTAATTATGCACACATAATAGAAGGCAAACATGCGGGTTAAGGCGAACCGTTCAATACATTCCATTTTTAGAAAAGAAACTATATATAAATCAATTATTGATTCAATCAGCAATTCAATTATATACTCGTTAACCGTTATAAATTAATTAATAATAATGATGAAGTTCACTTAGTAATTGAATGGTTTTTTTATGTTTTGTTTTAATTAAAGAAAAATACTTACGTATTCATCATTATTATGTATTCACCACGCGTACAGTAATTTTAAAGCGAGTTTTGTCTGATTATAAAATATTCATTCCTTATTAAATTCTTATGTCACTGAAATAAAACGAAATGAAGTGATTAATGAGGTTGTTTCGATTTGTCTACAATTTGTTTGCGAAGAAATGTTGAATGTTTCGCTTGTTTCTCGTTAATGAGTCTTTAAGGAAGATTATTTATTGACTCATCTCATTAAAACAATTCTATAAAAAGGGAAAGGACAGAACTGGTTCTACTATGGCCTAGGACAGGGGTTTCCAAGCCTTTTCTCTGTTAGAGCACTTTGAGGGCCTTTGAATTTTGATGGAGCACCTTGTCTAATTTGAAGGGTAGATAATGATAATGACACATAATCAATAAATATTAGAAAAATAAAAAGTATTTCAAGAAAGAATTTATATTTAAGGTCAAAATCTAAGATTTTAGTAGAATATGTTTACATTGCATATCAAGGGGCTTCGTACCCTCAGGAATTGAACCTGAGTACTAACACGCTTGCCGGATTTGTTAGTTCTACTCTAGAGACAAAACCACACCCTGACATGCAATATATTTAACCCCTAAGGGGACGAAGCCCTCTGATATGCAATGTAAAAAAAAATTCAGTCGAATAGAGAACCTCCTTTTTTGAAGTCGGTTAAAAATATTCTACTAAAATCTTAGATTTTGACCTTAAATATAAACCTATCCAACCCTACCCAACCCGAAATTTTCACTTAACAATAGCCTAAGAGAAATTGTCCTTTAAAATAATTTAAATAATGAAAACATTTTTTCCCTGTGTTCACTAAACATATACAGTATATATATATATATAACCTAGCATTCAATAAGTTAAATTAGTTATTTTCTGTACTTCCTGAAGATGGGTTGATAGCCCGAAATATATATATATATTGAAAAAAAATTTTTACATCTTTTAATTTTTTAATTTTAATGTGAAACAAGTGACCATGAATCTAACTCATAGTAAATGAATATTAAAGATAATATTTATTTACTCTTATCTTTATTAAAGATGTTTCATCTTGCACCAACACCACAATCTCTACTAATTATAAATTATTTCTTGAGAAATTTGGTTTATACTGAGTTGTAGGTATTTTTTAAAAAATCTATCTTATTTTCAAAAAAAGATACTCAAATCTCCCGAACCTCCTTAAGCCTACTGACTTATCTGTTATGGAAAATGGATTTTGAACCCAGAACTTGTCCTTACTAATCTTTGAAAAATATTGAAGAGAAGTTATTTCTAAGTCATTTAAGTGTTTTAAAAACAATTTCGAATCCACTTCATCTACTTGAAAATTGTTTTCAAACAAACATTCATGTAAAGTTGGAAAGCAATTATAATTGTTCTGTTCGACGAATCTAAAACTTTATTTTTCGCCAATTTTCCACTTTGTCAAAAATGCAAAGAGCCTCACTAGGACAGACAAAGTCAACAGACAACCACACCTTCGAAAAATTTCTCCAGGAAAATTACATGGAGAGGATACTCGGAATCGTGTATGGCACTTGAAGAAGATGATGTTCTTTATTCTATAATTATTATTATTTTTTTAACATAAAAAATATGAGGCCGAGTTAGGCTAGGGGTTAGTGTACCAGCCTGCTAATCAAGTGGACCCGGGTTCGAATCCGACTCGAGGTATCAGGCTAAAATCTGATCCCTGGGCAGAGACAAATTAAAAAAAAAAATATCGTAAATTGGCTTATGGCGAGAAGGCCGAAGATCCAAAATAATAATAATAATAATAATAATAATATAAATATTTTCTTTACAGAAAATAAATACTTCAATAAAATGTAGATTTTAATTTAGAATAATTGTTAAAAGTGATTAGTCAAACGTTATGTCAAAAATAAATAATATTATTACAATTTCTAGATGTATAAAGTTATATCAAAGCAATAAATATTATATGAAACAAGAAGTGAAGAGTTTTTGTTTCTCTTTTCAAAATATTTAATATTCTTGAATTTATAGGAAGGGAAATTAAAGTTGGGAAAATAATTTATTAAAAGTAATGAGACAAAATTTAGAGATATAATTTATCAAGATTAAAAACAGAAAGAGATAGAAAACGATTCATTATTAAATAATATAAATGAACATATATAATCCATAAATGATTTGATAAAAATGTTTATTTAGAGTAGCGTTTCTCAAACTCTTTGTAGCCTCACGATTATCAATTCTTAAAATATAAATAAAATCAATACTTCGAGGCCTCATCCCTCAAAAATTGTTCCCAATAATAATAGTAATAATTAGAGGACTTTTCATTTATGGCAGCATAGAATACTAAATAAAGATATCGTCTCATGTCGGTTTGAAAACAACTTGCCTTTATGCGTTTCTAATGAAGGCCGCGTATGGGCAAACTTTGAAATGAAAAACAAACTCATCCATCACATAAAGAAAATGGGATTTCGGAGTCAAGTTTTAAAATAAACGTGTTCTTATTGAAATGTATTTTTAACAATTACGTATAATAAGTAATATGAGGAAAAACTCCCCAAAATATAAACACCTGAAAATAATCATATTTTTAACATGAGACAGAGTGGAAGATGCGCTAAACAACATTCAAAACAATAACACAGGTTTTACTTCAACAGAAAACAGTATTGGATGACTCACGAGATCTAGGCACTTATATGGATGAAAGATGAAATTTTAACATTTTAAAATTTAAAGAATTAAATAACAATGAACGAAGAACGAATTCCCAAAAAGGCTCTAGAATGGATCCCCCTGAAAGACGAAAAAGAGGTCGACCCAGGCGCTTCTGGATGAACGAGGCTATGAGTTCCAGAAATCTCGAGATTGTGGATGCATGGGACCATGAAATGTGAAAACTGGGAACGGAGAAACATCGCCAGACGTAGAAAACTGGAAAAAGAAGAAGATGCATAAAATAGTACTAAGGAAAATTAGAGAAGCCAAAGAATAATGGTTAGCTCAAAAATATTATTGAATAGAATCGTTGTATTAATCAACGCACAGAAAAAAATAAAGGAATTAACTATTGGATACAAAAATCAGGACAAACAACAACTCTAAGGGATCTTGACAACAATATTATAGTAGATACGGGCACCCAACTAAAAAGAAGGAAAGAATATGTTGAGATGATTTTCTAGGACAACAGTCAAAATCCACCGTCATTGGAATATGTTACTGATAAGTGGCCTGAAATCACAAAAGAGAAAGTAATCCATGCAATAAAAATACAAAAGAACGAAAGAACAACAGGATTTGATAACATATACGCAGAGCTAATCAAAATACTTGTTCAGGAGTCCAACGAGTTAGATGAAGACTTCAGATTGATAAGCCTTATGTCTCACCGTTTAAACGTTTTTCTCAAAGTGATCCATACAAGGATAAATAGGAAATCCGAAAACCGGGTGAGTCAAACATAGTGTGGATTTTGTAATGGAGTTGGCACTCACGAGACGCTATTCCCTGTGCAGCGCCGTTGTGATATGAACTACGATGTATATGCCTGTTTTATAAATTATTCTAAAGCATTTGATTGTGATGACCTCAAAAAATTGGAAAATATCCTTAAAGACACAGGTGCAGATAAAAAATATCTCCAATTCATCACCAACTTATAGTGGAATCAATAAGCTTACATCAGAGTAAAAGATATATCATCAGAAGCAGGCTGTTGTGCAGGTTGTTCCCCACACACGGGCGCTTCATCGATAATTTTTCTACTTTTCATGTATTAATGCTAAGTTGTCATGAAACATCCGATATATAGTAATGAAAATTAATAAATAAAGACAAAGATAAGATTTAGCAACTAAATCAACATTTTGTGAATTGAAATTAATTATTGTTTAATTTAAAAATTTTGTATCATTGAAAAGGGCGCTAAATTTCTTTGGCACACAGCCGCCTCTTAGCCACGCGGCGGCCCTGATCAGAAGAGTTGGAGATAAGAAAAGGAGTTAGACGGGGGTGTATTCTGCCACACCTCTTGTTTAATAATTACTCTGAAAGAATATTCGAGGTGCCGCTTGGGGGATCTCGGATATTATTAAGGTGAATGGGCAAAACATCAACACCTTGAAATATGCAGATGGCATGGTGATTTTAGCAAGCAGTCAAGATGAGTTACAGCTTATGATGAATAAGATCATTGTACATAGCGAGTATTTCGGCCTGAATATAAATATCGTCGCCTTAGAGTGAAAGCCTGCTAACTCACAACAAGGAAATTTTACAGGGCAGAGAAAAGACAAACAAAATTTAATTTTGTTGTTATGGAAAGAAACTATTTTTCACATTATTTTTCTACAACTTAAGATCGTAATTTTAAGTAGCAGTTTTACTTGGACGATGGTACATCTCTTTTTCTTTCGAACAGTATTATTATGTCATTTATGATAAAAATGGATTTAGCAGGTTTACACTATAAAGGTACGTATTCCTCGGTGCGACTATCATGATGATCGTTCAACAATAATCGTGCAACGAGAAAAACGTACCTTACCGCGCAGCCGCTCGAAGGAAAACAGCTCCTTAAGAAATACAAAGAAATAGTGCTCAATGATAATCGTTCGACGATATATGATAAAAAATGGATTTAGCAGGCTTACACTCTAAGGCGACGATATAATAACAAAAACTAAAGATATGTTTTTTCAAAAATGTCTAAATTTGAAATAATAAAAATTAAGAACAGAAATATTATTCAACAAGTTCAACCTTATAAATAGTTGGATAGTCTAATTACCCAAAAACGCGATTGAAAAACCAAAACAAGAACCAGAATTGAACAGGAGAGAAACATGTTCGTTTCCATGAACATTTTTTTACAAGGCCTGAATAGGACTAAGAATATAGTACAAATGCTGTGATCCTATGTCTTCCCTATTCTGGACCTAGGATTAAGCTTTCGAAATAAGCTTATAACGCAGAAAAAATATATTGGACTCAAAAAATATCACACAATCAAGTCCTCACCCTCATGCATAAACAAAAGTAACTGTTACTCAACACCAAGGAAAGAAAAACAATTTATTTCCATAACATGCGTGGTGAAAAATATGAGATACTGCGTCTAATCAACAAGATCCAGAGAAGAAGATCGATCGGTAGTCGGAAACATTGATGATTGAATAAAGCTGTTCGTCTGTGGACATCTTCAGGGCGGTAGTTTCAAGAACAAGAATTGCAATTTGAATCGCCAACCTTTTTTGATACCTAATATGAACTCGTATTTCTCAAGCAATCTTTTCTTAATTTTTTTCGCAATTCTCTTCATATTATTCCACGACCCCCTGGGGAGGAACACTGATTTAACGAAATATCAAATTTAAATCAAATACAAATCTAAATTATTCTCTAACAAAGAGTAAACAAATTACCTAGTAAAACGAGAAATAAGAGTTAAGTTCGTATTACTATTACTATATATATAAAATATGATGCTAACGAAATAAAAACATAATTTTAAAGCTCATATTTTATTATTATTATTATTATCTTCTTTATTAACAATTTGTTAGAAATTTTATAACTTTGGTCTCTCTCTATTCCTTTATAAATAAATTTACAGGTTGCAATTTTAAAATCTATATATATATATATATAAAATTAAGGTTTTGTCTGTACATTGCTCCAAATCACGCTAAATTTTGGTTGCACACGTTTCAAGCAAAGTTATGAACGAAAACACCTTCAACAAAATTCCTGTTTGTCTGTTTGTCTGTAGGTATGTCTGTTTCAGTGGTTTCCGAAAAGTTGCTCACGATTCACGTAAAAACGGCTCAAGGGATTAAAATGAAATTTCATATTTACATCAGATGCTTTCTAACTTACGATTTTAGCTATATAACGTTTTGATATCTTGACCCCAGAAGGAGGTTTGAGGGGGCGCACGAATGGAAATTATCAAATAACTCCTAAACTATTAACCCTATGGCAAATGTTATAATAAACAAAGTTGTAGGGGATGTGATTTCTGACAACTTTTGTTTAAAAAAATTTCCCCAAAAACCCACCCAAAAGGGGGGGGGGGTGAAAAATATAAATTCTTGCTCTTCGAGCAAACTCAACCAAATTTTGTATACATAATCTCTGGGCCTCTAGAGAACTAGAAATGCAAAAATTAACCACCCAATGTGTGTGTGTGGGGGGGGGGGGTCAAAAAATGAAAATTCTTTCTCTTGGGCTAAACAACCAAATTTTGTATACATAATCTGTGGGTCACTAGAAGGGTAGAAATGCAAAAACTGGGTGCGAGGGTGGAATGGGGGTGGAGTCCAGTGGCATAGCGGGGGTGGGGTCCAGGGGGCTAGGCGGGGGTGTGGTGCGCAGGGTTGGAGGGCACGGGGTGGATGGTGTACCGGTTGTGGTGTGGGGGTGGGGGGCGGGAACGGGTGGGGTCCAGGGGGGCTAGGCGGGGGTGTGGTGCGCAGGGTTGGAGGGCACGGGGTGGATGGGGTGCGGGTTGTGGTGTGGAGGCGGGGGTTGGGAACGGGTGCGGAGTGGGGGTGCTGGAGGGGGTTTTAGGGGTGGGGGTAGTGGGTTAGGGTGCGGAATGGAGTGTTGGGGTGGTGGTGTGGGGGCGGGGGCGGGCATGGTGCGGGGTGGGGGTGCTGGGTGGGTTTGGGGGGTGTGGTGGGGTGAGGGTGGGGTTCGAGGGCTGGAGGTCCAGGGGGCGTGCCCCCTGGCTAGCAAGAGGGCCGCCGAAGGCGGGCCTTGCAGCTACTAATAAATAAAAGAAAGAACAGGGGCTCTACACTTTTGTATCTCCGCTTTACTCTTGATGGGCTAATAGTCAGAAATATATTGCGATCAAAAATTTATTTTTATTTTATTTTCATAAAACTACTCTAGTATTTAACATAGGTACTGAATGATTATAATGTTCCACTTAGATCTAACGAAAGATTACATTAAGTAGGACTAAATATCCAACACTTCTTCATGGTCACATTGGATAAGTGCCGAGTTGATTCTTTGGCCATATCGCCATAACTTTTAGGGTATGCTTACTCTCATAACACCTGAAAATTTTATGTCCTTTAAGATCTATATTCACAGACTTCGTCTTCATCTATTCTCATGATCAATCTCTTTTTTCCTCTAATGCGGAGGTTTCCAAAGTGTGCGCCGCGGCCACTTCACAGGCGCGCTGCGAAACTTCATAATTAATTAAGAAGCAAGACTAGACAAAATGCTAAGTGAGAAACTAAAAATTTATTTATTATCTATTTTTATCTCTTACGATTAGACATATTTTTGTAGGGCGCCATTGAAAAATTTTAAATGAAAAAAGGCGCCTCAACTTGGAAAATTTTGAGAACCCCTGCTCTAATGCATGGGTTTGTCAAGACCTATGGTGGGCCACTCATATTAGATTGGCTTATATAAATAAATAATAGTATAATATCTCTGATAATCTGACCTTACCTACTTTAGAGGTTTTGCTATTTTCTCAAAAACGACACACCATTTTGTTTACTGCATATAATAAATTATATATATATCCTAATTGAAATTAACGGAGGGTAATTGGAGAGGCGAGTTTCAAAAATGTCTCAATCCCTTTTGTGTTAATGTGTGTTTTAACTATGATGATACGTTCTTTAATGGGTCTGGTAGGAAAGAACAGCTATTTACATTTTTTTTTCATTTTTAAAAACTCGTATGGTATGGGGTTTTTTCCTGCATATTCTACTGTATTCAAATGATAGTTTATTTCTATATTTCTCATTTAAAATGATAGAAATGTAAATTTCCAAAAAGAGCAGGTGTTAAATGAAAGTCAATATTATAATGCAGCCCAAAATATTGAATTTACTCGTTTTTTTTTTGCTCATTGAGTGAAGAAGTGTCTTTTTTTTAAATTTATTTATTGTCACTGGAAACACAGCCCATTTAGACAACACATCAGTCAAGTGTTATTAGTGTTAGTGAGGGAGCTGAGTTTTAGCCGTTCGAAATTTTATATGCTAGACAAGCTCGAACCCGGGTCTCTCGCTTGAAGATCGTCATATAAAAGATGCTGAAGCGGAACAATTGCTTTAGTCAGCTCGGACAACCCGACTCCCCAAAGAAGTGTCTAAAATGAAGAGAAAAATTATTTTAAAATAAGGCTTTAATATGCAAGTGGGCCTGTGTTAAGATACCCACTATAACTCAACAAATAAAAGTCATTGAATGTCCATTCGGCTGCCAAAATATTTCTATTTATGACACAAAGAATTGAATATATTTTGGGTTTTATAATTTGTTGTTCAAAAATGCAAAAATCTTAGAAAAAATCGAATTGTCATATCAAAGTTATCGATCAATTTGATTCGCATATTCGTTTTAATAACTGTTCCACTGAGCTAAATTTCAACTTCATATTTCAAACTTTAAAAAGATCTACTGGATAATTGGAAGAAATTCTTCAATGTCAATTGAAAATAAGCTCCTTTTATATAAACAAGTACTCAAACCAGTGTGGACATACGGCATCCAGCTGTGGGGATGTACAGCACAGTCAAATAGAAACATTATACAAAGATTTCAAAATAATGTACTAAAGGTGCATTGTAAATGCTCCTTGGTACATTCGAAACGCGGACCTCCATCGTGATCTTGGCGTGGAAACCGTCAGTGAACCATTAAGAAGCTATCAGCAGCCCACCAGACGAGGCTGCAAGGGCATGTGAACGAGGAAGCCTTGCAACTACTCAACGTTGACACACAGACTCGCCGGCTGAAGCTTATCAAGCCTCATAGAACTTTTTAAAAACATTTTAATAAAAAATAGAGATAAAGACAATTATATATAAGAAATATATGATTGCTTGTTGTTTTGTGTTTTGTTTTAAGTTAAATCTATAACAAAATTACTTATTAGCTGCGGCTAGCAGCTAGATTGTAATATTACTATTAATAAAAAAAAAATAAAAAATATTTCAAACACTTTGCTGAAAAATTCCAAATCACTAAAATGTTCAGAAAACGTACTGATCTTTTGAAAGAGTTTAAAATTACTCTTACAATTAGTTATAGTAATTCCATTATTTTCCTGTTTACGAAATATAACAATTTTGAAATGCAGAATGAATTTAAAAAACAAATTAATTATATTTTTAGATTGAATTTGAAAAAACAAATAATTGAAAAAAATAAATAAAGAAATATAATATTATATCCATAAATAGAAATTTCCAATTTTAAGTAAAATCCCGATTCGTGTCTTAACTCACTTTTTATGGATCAGTCTTAGTAGGCAATACGTATAATGCAAATAGCGTAGAACATATTTAATATTTTTTTATACTTTATGATAAGATTTGTGTCCTTTTTAAATTCTAAATATGGATTGGTAGGTATTTTGATTTCACTTAAACAAAAACAAAATAAACGTTTTATCCTTTTTATTTGGAACTTTTGAGGTCTTGAATTGATTCACTTTTATCCTATTAAATATTTGTTTAAAATACATATAGTTAATAAGTAATAATTAAATTAAAACATTACAATTCAATTAATTTTGTTTTGATATACCTGAAGTCCAAATACCTACGAATGCATATTTCGAATTATTATATTTATTAGATTATTAGATTTATTTATTACAGGTACATTGGCTGAACATGTTTTATAAACAGTAAAAATTAAATTTGTCACAAAATATTTAAAAAAATAATCTGAGTTTTTTTTTACAAAAAAAAATGATCCAAAAATATCGCGAACATGTTTAGGAAATCTACCACTTACTACTACTACTAGGTACTAATGATAAAGGTTTAATACATTTTTACCATCTTTATTTATTTATTTTCAGATAATAATGTTAAGATTTGTGCGGCATATATGGATTCATCTGATAAATCGCATTTTGCTCAATTTCGAACGCTTGTTCTTGGAATAATTGGAATTGTAAGTAAAAGAAAAATTATTTCCAATAAATAAAAATTCAATTATCATTCTATTGATATAAAAACAAGAATTCAATCTTCTATATTTCTATTGATAATAATTAAAAAAGAATAATTCTAAGCAAATAAAAAGAATCTGGAAACATGATATAATAGGGGGGGGGGGGGGAGGGATTTTTATAAAGACAAGAAAAATTTTCTTCTATCATTTTTTCTTTTGTCTTATATTAAAATTCCTAAAAATATAAAAATGATATAAATATATAATTAATAAATTGACACGTTCTGATGTGGCCATCCACTTGACTTTACCATACACTTCTGGTTGAGTTTGGTACAAGGGCCTAGATTTTCATTTTTTGACCCTTCAACCTCCCCTCGTATTTCGGAAGGTTAGTTTTTGAATTTTTAGACTTCTAGTGGCCCACTGATTATGTATACAAAATTTGGTTGAATTTGGTCTAAGGGCCTAGATTTTCATTTTTTGACCCTCCCCCCGGCCCCCATTTTGGGCGGTTTGTTTTTGCATTTCTCGTGTTCTGGGGGCCCACTGATTATGTATACAAAATTTGGTTGAGTTTGCTCAAATGGTCTAGATTTTTATTTTTTGACCCCCCCTTCCCCCTAATTTTGGCACAAAAAAATATTTTAATTATTATATGTTTATTTTATAGTATATTTTCATAGTTTCATTTTTCTAGTTTTTTTTTAGTTTGAAAATATTATAATTTTTAATTTTAACCCCCCTCCCATCCCCCTTAACTTTAGGTAGATATGCACCATAATCTAATCAGCTCTTAATCTCAATGGACCAAAACTACGTGTGAAATTTGGTTTTGATATTCACACTAGTTTTTGAGCTAGA
Source organism: Forficula auricularia (assembly GCA_024734495.1). Taxonomy (NCBI): domain Eukaryota; kingdom Metazoa; phylum Arthropoda; class Insecta; order Dermaptera; family Forficulidae; genus Forficula; species Forficula auricularia. Next base: position 3,536,130 of record JALMQS010000228.1, read on the forward strand.
TCGTCAACAAAATTTGGTAACGCACAGACTAACAACCACACTAACTAACTAACAGAAATTTTGGCAAAACAATTATTATCTCTAAAAATATATTTTTTTCAATGTTGACTTATTAGAGCTTTTTTGTAGAGCGAAATGCCATGGTTTTTGTTCAATTTTTTTAATCAAAATAGTTTCTGGTGTTTTTGAGATATTTCGAAAAAAGAAGGAAAAAACACTTTTTTCATGCACGATTACAATACTTGACCATACCCTGTATGGTAAAGTAATACTCCCTCTGTTCGAAAATATGGAATACATTTGAAAGAAAATCTTAGGTTATTTCGAGTTTCGAATGAAACTGGCAATACTCATTATACTGTTATTGTTTTAAGCAATTTGAACCGCGAAAGTTAAATAATATGATAAATATATATGAATCTATATATTTATACTATATAAACAATTTCCTATGTTAATTCTACATTAAGAAAATTATTTTATTATTTTTGAAAAGGAAAAATATTATGTTATTGTTTTCATTGATAGCTACCATATTTGATAGGCGTTGCTTTTGAGTTTAGTTGGAATTTGAAGACTAAATTTTTTTAAGATAATAATCACCGCTGTAAGTTCAAAATGAAAATTTTTAACTCAACGAATTTACTAAGACGATTTGCCAAATCGAAGCATTTGACTATTGAACAACGTCATTGTATCTTGCAACAGCTATTACGCTATATGAAAAATTAGTATTTATAAATATTCGTCGTGAGAGGGTCGATTAGCTGAAAAGTATAGGTATATGTTCAGAAGAAGCGTTCATCAAGGCTAAATCTCACTTTAACTAAATTTGGATTACACTAAAATTATTTGTTGAAGGAGACAATAAAAGAGTGTGTCTTCTGCTGGAATTATAAATTTCATTTATTTATAACGAAACTATAGTTTCGTTATAAATAAATGAAATTTATAATTCCAGCAGAAGACACACTCTTTTATTGTCTCCTTCAATATATAAAAATTCTGCTACCCTCGGCAAAAAAAACTTTCAAAATTATTTGTATTTAGTTCTATTGGGATAATAAAATGAATTTAATATTTTTTATATTTAATTTTAGTTTTATTTGATTTTTTCGCAAAGGCATACCATATTTTCGGACAGAGGGAGTAAGTATTACCTCATCCCTTTCAAACAGCGAAAAATAGGAATTTTGGCTCCCTGACAAATTTTAATGGCGGATAAATTAATTTGACCTTGTCAACACATAATCTTATTTAGATTCTTTTATTTTTCATTTTTTTTAATCCAACCCGCCCAAGAAACTGCAGCACTTGTATAGGAAATTAAGTCACCGTTGCATTACCGAAAAGAGAGTCTTCACGGGAACGGAGTGAAAATAAATCGATTCTTTCTAATTTTATTTACTATCATGAATCTATGTATAACAAACGTAGTTTATTAAATTTTTCATACCACTAGGTAATAATTTTCTTACAAGTATTGGAAAATTAAAATAATAAAAGTGTTTTGTAAATCAGTTATACTAATATCAAAAAGAAGGAAAGACTTACAAATATCTGGGTTGCCAACTTCATGTAGATAATATAAACGATGTACCTTGTATTATAAAATCCAACTATGGTAAACTATAATATTCTTGATATGTGTATTAGTTGATATTTATTATTGTTGTTATTATCGTCAATAATTTTCGCTTTATGGTTTTTAAAAAAAAATGTAATACTCAGTCCGACAAGGGGCGCTGATGTCGTCAGTGTGTTAGTTTTTTGACTGGACTGTACATGGAGTCTATATAAGCCTGACCGACACGTGATTGGCTCAGTTAACCTATAATCGGAGTAGATGCTCATACTTGACAACGATCTCAGAATAAGTCGATCGAATCGTCATAGTTATATTGTATTATTTGTTCGTGTTCAATAAATAATTATAATTAATATGTGTGATTTAAATAAAAATTCAAATTTTAAGGAAAGTTTGTTTGTTTGATTGTTTTTTGAACGCTTCTGCTCTCAAATTACCTATGGTTTGATTAACTATTATGCATTAACTGAGTGACAAACGCTCGGTAGGCAGCTGTTATTAAGTATTTCATGATCAGTATGGGAACAAACAATGCCATCCAAATAAACGTAAAGTTGCAAATATGTCTCAAAACTACTTTTGAAGAGTCAATTTACTTCATTCTAACAGCGCATTCAATAAGGGTGGTTTTATGTTTCTTGGTGTGGAAAGGCCCTTACAGTTTAACCGCCCGCAGCTTCATATCTTGTTTTCCCTCAATGCCCGTTTTATTTTATTCTACTCTCTGTTTCACATAATGTCAGTCGACATAATTTAAATTCTAACATGAGGCTCACATGCTAATAAAATATTAAAATAATAATTAAGAGAATATGTACATTCATTTTCATCGTTTCATCATTATTTTATCACCATTCAAAGAAAAATACCATTATTTTCTAAGGTTAACAATCGCAAAAAATTTGAAGAGACTATTTAAATGTTTTTTTTTTAGCAATAATTAAACTATACATAAAGTGGGTGGCCAAATGAAAAATTAAATCTTTTATATCATTTTTAAGGGTTTAGCTTACTATTAAACTCTTAATTTCATTTCAATTGTTATCTTTATATTGAAAGTAATTGAAGGCAGCCCAGGGTTAGTGAGGAAAGAAAAAAATTAACACCTATCAAATAATAATTAGTAGAGATTGTGGTGTTGGTGCAAGGTGAAACATCTTTAATAAAGATAAGAGTAAATAAATATTATATGTAATATTTATTTACTCTTATCTTCATATCAAATATGGTGTAATTTAATCGAATGTTTTCTACATTTGATTCAATCGCGAATCAAATGTACGGAATTTTTGTCAAATATTGAGTGAAAATAATATTTGAACTTATATATTTCTACTTGAAATAATGATATTAATTAAATTTTAATAATTTTTCTAATTAATATAACAAAGAATAATTGCCATATCAATGAGAATTGTTTTTGACCGCGCTTATTTGAAAAATATATTTATATTTATCGCGAGACTGCTGTGGATTACGCTATTGGAGTCTGCGTAGTCTTAAGTCTGGACTAAGAGAGAAAAAGATGTGATCCACTTAGCTACAATCCAACGTCATTTCGCGTATAGCCCGGTAGACATTCGGATGGATCACCAAGTGAATTTGAAATCTCAGATGGTATATATTTAATCTCCCAGTCCAGAGCGCTCGGTCTATTAGCATATATGTTAGATGCTTGCCATAAATTAATCGAATGTTTTCTACATTTGATTCAATGGCAAATTATCATTGATATGGCAATTATTCATTGTTAAATTAATTATAAAAATTATAAAAATGTATGGTGTAATTTATTGGAATCCTTCCTCCTTTCCTTTCAAATCGAAGATTTTTTTTTTTTTTTTTTTAATGCAATTGAATGCAAGAAGAGGTGTGCCAGTAAAGATGTAGCCCCTATGGATCTCGAAAGACCCTTGCATTACCGAAGAGAAGGGAAAGTTGATTAAGTCAACACAAACTCTGGTGTTCCCCAAGGCTCTGTAATCTCCTCCACACTCTTCCTTATTTATATAAACGACCTTATTGATCAAACGGCAAACCCCACTCATTGTTACGCCGACGATAGCACTCTACACGGCAAACCCTCTCTCCCGAATAATCGAATCAATATTGCCTCCTCAATTACTCTCGACCTAGACAATCTGAATAAATGGGGCTCTCAAAATTTAGTTAACTTTAATTCAAATAAGACTCAATGTTGTCTAATTTCTAGGCGCGAAAATAGAGATTTCCCTGATATTCACTTCGATTCGAATACCCTGAAAATGTGTGACAGCCTATCCATGTTGGGCGTCTCTGTCGCATCTGACCTGTCTTGGAATGAACACATCTCCTCTGTGGCGAAATCTGCAGCAAGGAAGATTGGCTTCTTATTCAGGTCCAAGCGATTTTACAAACCCCCACAACTTCTCACCATCTACAAGGCCCAAATCCGCCCCTATCTCGAATACTGCTCTCATCTGTGGAGAGGAGCCTCAAAATATTCTCTTGCTACCCTTGATGCAATTCAGAAACGAGCCGTCAGGCTAATTGACGATTCTACCCTCACCGACTCCCTCGACTCGTTGGCTCATCGAAGAGATGTCTCTGCCCTTTCCCTTTTCTATAGATACTATCACGGCAGGTGCTCTGATGAGATAAAGTCAATAATTCCCCCCAAAGCATACTTTGCACGCAGCACACGTTTTGCCGACTCCCAACACTCTTTTGCGGTCAAATTGGAAAAGTGCCGGACCACTTCATTCGCGAATACATATATCCCCATGACTTCAAGGAACTGGAACTCTCTCCCAGCCTCTATCTTTCCCAGCACCTATGATCTTCAAACCTTCAAAACCAGGGTGCATAGACACCTACGTCTACACCCTCTCACTTAATCAACTTTCCCTTCTCTTCGGTAATGCAAGGGTCTTTCGAGATCCATAGGGGCTACACCTTTACTGGTGCACCCCTTCTTGCATTCGATTGCATTAAAAAAAAAAAAAAAAAAAAAAAGTGAGAGGGTGTAGACTTAGGTGTCTATGCACTCCGGTTTTGAAGGTTTGAAGATTATAAATGCTGGGAAAGATGGAGGCTGGGAGAGAGTTCCAGTTCCTTGAAGTCATGGGGATATACGAACTCCTCCAAATCTGCGTTTCCCCCCCTTAATCTTCCCAGCGGCTCAATAGCCACTGACGCCCTCTCTAAAGCTGAAGCATTCGCTTCATTCTTCGCAACCAATGCCACCCTAGACGACAAGGGACTTGACCCCCCGCCCTATACCCCTAGCACCAATATTATGTCGGATATTAAATTCAGAATACCAAAAATATTAAAGATAATCAAAAACCTAAATGTTGATTCAGCCGCTGGCCCAGACAACATTCCCACCAGTATAATCAAAAATTGCGCGCCTGAACTTGCTCCTATTCTCTCAAAAATTTACAAACTTTCGTATACCACTGGCTCATTTCCGGGGAGCTGGAAAACTGCAAGAATTCAACCAATAAAAAAAAAAGGAGATTCTTCAAATTTAGCAAATTATCGTCCGATCGCTATAACTTCGGTTCTTTCCAAAATCATGAAAAAAATAATTAATGAGCAAGTTCTTCACCATTTAGAATCTAATAAACTAATCCATGATAGTCAATACGGCTTTAGACAATCTCGGTCCACCGGCGACATTTTAGCATATATAACTCATATGTGGAATAAAGCACTAGAGACTGGTAAAGAGACTTTCGTAATAGGCTTAGACATTTCAAAGGCCTTCGATCAAGTCTGGCACAAAAATCTTCTTGCCAAATTACCTGCATTTGGCCTCCCCCCGAGCCTCTGCAAGTTGCTTGAGAGCTTTCTCTCAAACCGCTCTATTAAAGCCGAGGTTGACGGAATATCATCCTCGTCCTTTAATACTAATGCTGGAGTTCCTCAGGGCTCAGTCATTTCTCCCACGCTCTTTATTATCTATATTAATGACATATTAAATCTGCCCTCCAATCCAATACATTGTTACGCTGACGATAGCACCCTCCACAACGCTCAATCCTTACTAGACGATCGCGCAAACATAGCCTCCTCAATAAATTCAGACTTAAGCATGCTAAAAAAATGGGGATCTCACAACTTGGTAAACTTTAATGCTGGTAAAACACAATGCTGCCTAATTTCTAGGCGCGCAGATAGGAACCTTCCGGACATTTCCTTTGATTCGAGCTCATTGGAATTTCGTAATATAATATCATTGTTAGGTGTCTCCTTAGGTTCTGATCTCTCTTGGAATGACCATATTATCTCAGTAGCAAAGGCTGCAGCATGTAAGCTTGGCTTTCTTTTCCGAACCAAACGATTTTTCACCCCCACTCAACTCCTTATATTATACAAGGCTCAAATTCGCCCCTGTCTTGAATATTGCTCGAATTTGTGGAGAGGGGCCCCCAAGTATTCTCTTGAAACCCTGGACGCAATTCAGAGACGAGCTATCAGACTGATAGGCGATCCTACATTAACTGACACTCTCGACTCCCTAGCCCATCGTAGATCTGTCTCCGCCCTTTCCCTTTTTTATAGATACTACCATGGCTTTTGTTCTGACGAAATTAAATCGATAATCCCACCAAGGGCTTCATTTGCGCGAAATACACGATTTTCTAAAACTCAACACCCCTACGCGCTTAAACTGGATACTAATCGAACAAACGCATTCGCCAATTCATTTATCCCTATGACATCTAGAGACTGGAACTCTCTTCCCCCGACCGTCTTTCCAGCAACTTATGACCTTCAATCTTTCAAGACCAGCATCCACAGATACCTTCGACTTCTACCCAATCACTAAATCTCCCCTTATCTTCACGTTACAAGGGTCCACCACGGACTACAGAGGTTGTACCTTCTTGGTGCAACTTCTTCTTGTATCAGTATCTTTATAAAGGGAGGTAGAGCCCCTTCGAAATCTACCTCTTCCTACGGCTTGGTTTAGGGATTTTTTATACTACTTCTCTCTTTATATTTCAACAATTTTCGAAAACTTTTTTTCATTTTCCTGAGAGCTTTTGAGAGATTATATGTATTTATATTTTTCTAATTAGAAAGTGAAATAATTTTTTTTTTGCACCAAACTAATATAAAATAAGCTCATGCTGCCATCCACATGACTTTACCATAAGCCTTGCCCCTCTCTTATTTTTAATACTTAATAAAATAATTATAATTATTTACCAAAGAACCCCCCCCCCTATTTTTTAATTTTACCCATTAGCAATTAATAATATCTCCTTTTAATTATGAGACTATTTTATTAGAAATATCAGCTTTCTTTGATTCTTAACCTCCCTCCTAAAAAAACTACTAAAATTTTCTGAAAGCGTACCGAGTCTTAAAAAAGCTTACACTTTTTATTCTATTTATTTAATAATTTGATTGCTATTCATATATATTTAATAAAGTTTAACGAATCTTGTTAACGTTATGAAACTTTTTATTTTCAAATACTTGTATATTTTAACCTTGTCTTTTTAAAAATTTGATAAAAACAAATAATAAACATGAAATTTCCTTAAAAATCCATTTAATCGAAACTATTTTCTATAATACCTAAGATTACAAATTTCCCGTTTTTTCTTCCGGGAAACGGAAACTAATAATTAAAAAAAAAATCCCTTGAAAACAACCCCTATCAGCCTTCTTCCCATTAAAAATATTCTGTCACGTGCCAATTAAAAGATTGAAAATAATTATTTTTCATTTTCATCAAATTATCTCAACGGATTATTCTACAATAACAAATGTAAAACGCATCCATTAGTTCAAACCTAGTTTAAACTAAGGGAATCCAAAAATATACGTTTGTATACTAATTTAACTTTATATCCTTCAAACTAACACTCAATATTATTGTTCAGATATGTGGAATGATGATAATTGACTGGCTCAAGCGCCGAAGGTTGTTGAAACATTGTCAGCCCTCTAATAAATAATTAATTAAATTATAAATGGCCTAACCATTCTTGTATATTTTGATAAACATTCAATCTGGCTATTTCCTATATCTACCACTCGAGATGCATCATAAATAATTTGTTTTACATTACCTACAGGGAAAGTTTTTTTAATGAAAAAATACAAACGTAGATTTTTATTTATTAATTTAAAATTTTCATTCGGTTTATTTTTGGGTTTTATTGTTCAATGGAACCTCTAATTAAATTTTTGCAAACTTAGGTGGGACGTTACAAAACAAAAAAAAACACTGTTATTGATTGCTTTATACTAATATATCTCATCTATTAAAAGTTAATTAAATTTCTGACTTTTATTTTTATTTTTTCGAACTAAAATGAAATTTAGTACATTTTGTAGTAATATATCTTCTTTGTGCCAAATTTCTACTTTTTTACTCAAACTATTTTCTGAGAAAAATTTATGGCAATCTTTCGAAATATCTTAAAAACGGTTCAAACTATTTTGATGAAAAAAAAGAAAAAAATTGAGCAAAAACATGGCGTTTGGGTTTACAAGAAAGCTTTGTTGAGTGAATATTGAAAAAAAATTATATTTTACGAGATATTAATTATTTTGTCAAAATGTCGGTTAGTGCTTTACCAAATTTTGTGTTCACTCCAGCAGTGAGAATATCAAAACGAAATTTCACAAGTAGTTTTTTTTTGTATTGAGATTAAGAGCTGATCTGATTTTGGTTGAAATTGAACCCAAAATCAAGGGAGGGGAGGTTCTTAAAAAATTTAAAATATAAAATTTTCAAACTAAAACAACCAAGAAAAGTGTAATTTACAATAAAAGCGTTCTATAATAAAAAGAGAGGCATTTATTCCTTCGGGGACCAAAATGGAAGAGGGGAGTTTTAAAAAAATAGAACTATCAAAGTTCTTGATCCATTTGTACTAAATTTCGCATTTGCACACTATACGACCTTATGAAAATGATTCACTTATGTGAATTCTTGTGTGATCTTAAGCCTAATTATTTTAATAAAAAAAACTTTTGTACAATAAAATGTTTTTCCTAAAAAAGTCGTTTCTATTTGAAAGATCTGTCTAACAATCACCCACTTGTCCTTTAATTCCATTTAAAATTTTGGAGCTATGTCAAATTGAACATTCTTTCTATTTGTTCCAAAAACAGTAAATGTCTTTAAAATAGGTATAGATTAACTAAGCTTTGGTAACTATGCTTTTTTGAAATTTTTTTTAGCCCCTTCCAGTAAGAAAATAAAGGGAGGGCACTGTTGGTGTGAATCATCCTGTCAAATATACATAGAACCTAAGAATCTATGAAAATAATACGCTTAAATTTAAATCCTAAATAAAAAAAAATGTGTGATCCTCATCCACATAAGCTCACCGGGGAAGTAAAACTTTAATTTTAAAAACCACTAATAGCTCATGACAAATACAATTTAATAAAATTATAAAATTTAAATTATTATTTTAAAACACACTACGGAGTCCAAGAAGCCTAGCCCCCTTGCCAACAAGATGCCCCTCAAGGCTTGTCTCTTATTTCACCCATATTGTGCCATTTCCCATTTAGATCAAGAGCCCACGACGGCCAGACCTTCGTTATTTTATAAAAGCTGAAAGTTTTTCTGTGCATGTCCCCTATACAGGTAAGAACGAACAGCGACTATAGAGTTTGGGTTGTGGTTACTTTGGCAGGTAACAGGTAATAAAGGTGTATAAAATAGTACTTTAAATTCGTTAAAGTATAAAGCTCAATTTTTTTATATTTTCTTCGGGATAACTTTAGAAATCTCGTCATCCATTGCCGGACTCTTATGACAGTTGCTACCCCCTGCCAGACACCTCTAAACTTTCTTTTTGATTTTAAGTCGATTCTTCCACGTTTTCAGTAGAGGTTGCCATTAATAGTCAAAACAACAAAAATGGAATGCAATAAGGTTATTCCTTTAGTATTAGATAAGAATCGATGGTTATTCTTGATTTTAAGATGATTCCTCCATGTCTTCACCAATGGTTATCAATAATAACCAAAATTTTACTTATGGAAAGTGGTGTAGGTTTTAGGTGAAACATGATGTTAGTTAATAGAGTAAAGGGTGTGTAGTTTCACAGTGAATGAAATAAAACTCAAAGAGGTTTATACAAACTCAATATATTTCGGATTATTAGTCCATCATCAGGAGTTTACAAGTTAATACTACAGTATTAACTTGTAAACTCCTGATGATGGACTAATAATCCGAAATATATTGAGTTTGTATAAACCTCTTTGAGTTTTATTTCATTCACTGTGAAACTACACACCCTTTACTCTATTAAATAACCGAAATGTCAAAAATCTATGCAAAAACCATTAAAACTGTCCGCCTATTGAGGTAACATTTTTTTATAGGTCGCCAAGTAACATATATAAAATTTATCTTTTATATTATAACGAAAGTATAATTATAATTTATTAAACTTTAGGGGTGTATGGCAGGGGGTAGCAACTGTCATAAGTGTCCGGCAATGGATGACGAGATTTCTAAAGTTATCCCGAAGAAAATATAAAAAATTGAGCTTTATACTTTAACGAATTTAAAGTACTATTTTATACACCTTTATTACCTGTTACCTGCCAAAGTAACCACAACCCAAACTCTATAGTCGCTGGTCGTTCTTACCTGTATAGGCGATATGCACAGAAAAACTTTCAGCCTCTATAAAATAACGAAGGTCTGGCCGTCGTGGGCTCTTGGGCTAATTTATTGTATTATAATAAAAAAATTCAAACAGATACGTCGCTAAAGAAGTTCCACTTCAAAAAATAAAAAAATAAATTAGGAAAGTAGAACAAAACTAATATATTCGATAGTTAGGTTTAAATTCATAAACTCGATTATTATGTCTAACGATGTAACGAATTTACATAGAAAAGAGAAATTTCAACTTGATATTTGATCACTTATAAACAGGTAAAGAAAATAGTAAAAAAATAAAATATTAAAAAGTTTTAATTAAAATACCTACATGTGATCATGGATAAAAAAATGATAAAAAATATAATAAAATTCAATAGAGTACAAAAAGAAAGTGGCCAAGGTTCCTTAATGTTTGAGCATTAGTCAACAAAATCTCGGTTATTTGCTTTCTTCCAATTCTGATATAAAATTATTGATTTTCCGCAATGTTCAAAAAGAAATGAAATATTTATTGACGCTTTTTCCATGAAAGCATTTATCTTTAGTGGAGTTTCGATTGTACATTCATTGAGAAAAAAATATTTATTTAAAAGAGTTCATTCATATTCATTGCGGAAAGTCTCGAATATGGTATATTGCGTCATAGAGAAAGGACGTCAGTTCAGGGTCCATCATTTTCGGTTTGATAAATCTACAAAAAACATACACTCTCGGAGCTAAGTTTTTATTTTTTATATTATGTAAATAATTTAAATGAATGGAAAGATATCTATTTTCTTTTCGTTCAGATTTTTTTTTAATGTGACCATTTGAAATTGTTTACATTAAGTAGTTAAGGTAAAAAAAAAAATTGAAAAAAAAGTAATCACTTTTTCACTTCTACCTATAGCAGTCTTTCTGCAAATTTTAGTGTTTTGTCAAATCTTTAATCAGCAAAATGTTTTCAAATACTAAGCTGAACTTCAAGGGAATAAAACATATAAAGCTGAAATGTATCAGTGAAGGAATCTCTTACTTAAAAGAGAATAATCATCCAAAGAAATCCTAAAATGGGGTATTTCGAAAAAATTCAAAGCTCAGAAATCAAGAAAATTGAAATTTAGGAAGGTGGAGGTACTTAAAAGAGTATGTAAATATTCCAAGGGGCAGATCAAAGGAAAGGGAATTATCTATACCTACTAAATATTAGAAAGAAAAACAGTCGAATTTTTAGGTATTTACCCCAAATAGTATATTATACTTGAGTGATCTATTTTATTCTATTAAATATTTCTTAATATCAAATGAATGTATTGATTACTTCTAGTGAAACCTCTTATTATATCTAAACGAATGATTTTTTACTTTACCATACAGAGTATGGTCAAGTATTGTAATCGTGCATGAAAAAAGTGGGTTTTTTCCTTCTTTTTTTCGAAATATCTCAAAAACGGCTGAAACTATTTTGATTAGAAAAATTGAGCTAAGTCATGGCATTTCGCTCTGCAAAAAAGCTCTAATAAGTGAACATCGAAAAAATTATATTTTTCGAGATAATAATTGTTTTGTAAAAATGTCTGTTATAGTCTGGTTGTCCGTAAGTCTGTGCGTTACCAAATTTTTGTGGACGAGCTAGCTCAAAAACTAGTGTGAATATCGAAACCAAATTTTACACATAGTTTTGGTCCATTGAGATTAAGAGCTGCTTAGATTTTGATGCATAACGACCGAAAATTAAGGGGGATGGAGAGGGGGGGGGGGTTAAAAATAAAAAATCTAGGCCGTTTGAGCAAACTCAACCAAATTTTGTATACATAATCAGTGAACCCCCAGAAGTCTAAAAATGCAAAAACTAACCGCCCAAAATGAGGGAGGGGGGGGGGCTGTAGGGTCAAAAAATGAAAATCTTGGCCATTTACCAAACTCAACCAAATTTTTTATACATAATCAGTTGGGTTGGACACCAGAAGTATAAAAATGCAAAAACTAACCCCCCCCTACATGATTATAAGTAATTTTAGGGGCCAGGTTATATAGTAAAGTCAAATGGATGGCCACATCAGAACACGTCAGATTATTTTTTATCATAAAACGACTTAGATTTTCTGCAAATAGTGATATCTTAATAAATAAGATATTTAAAAAAAAAATTAAATGTTTTTTTTTTAATTTTAAAACCCACAATAAGATTATAAGAAATATTAATATATATATATTAAAATTAGATTCTCGTGTACTTTAAATCAAATATAATAAATAATTCAAATTTTTATCTAATTAATTCAACCAAATGAATAATTAAAATAAATATTTATATAATTCATTTGATTGAATATAGATTCTCCATCAAATGAATATACTCATCTTCTAGTCAGAAATACATAGGTATATTTATTATAAATAAAAAATATTCAAGTTTATATAATTTCTTGTCGTAATTACGTATTATTCCATTTAAATACCCAACTATTAAATTTAACTATTCCACTATTTTACTCAAATAACAATATTTTCATAATTTACTTATTGGTGCTTGGTTCAAATAGCGGCATCTTAACTAGTAATATATCTAGAATTTGCTCCAAAAATATGAGAATACTTAAAATACGTATATCATTTATTCATATTGAATAGAGATCGATTTCGGTCATAATTAACTTCACCATCTATTCATATCAAATATTATTTCTTAACTATAAATATATCGTTTTTTCAGTGCAGAAGAAAAGCTCATTATGTCGGAATATATCGTAGTATGTCAATAAAAAGGAAATCAATCTTCTCAATAGATGAATATAATTTTTTTATAATTTAACATTAGCTTTAAAAAACAATCTATAATAATTATTTCGAGTATACTTTGGGGACAGTTTATAATAATCGAATGGCAATGTCTCTAAATTAAGAAAAAGCATACAGTATTTCCCATGGGTCATTCGAATTTTTATATACCTTCGTGAAATTATTATAATAATTGGTATTTGAAATTGAAATTGGTTTAGAACATTAGATGACAACCCCTGATTTAAAAAAATTGGGATAGAAGGAAATTAATTAGCTTTTTCTTTTATCCCCTGTAATACTGTCAAAATCAATTGCTAGATTGAAATTGGAAAATATTACAAAAAATAAACTTCATCCATGAAAGAAACCTCTTTCTCCTATATTCGATAGTAAATGTTCCTTTCTGTTAGATTTTTTGAGTGATTTTATTTTATAAAATATAATAAATTTAAGTTAAAAAATTTTATAGCTGTTTTTATTTATCGGTACGCATAGGATTTTTTTGTTTAAATTTAAAAAAATCCCATATCTATAATAAATCTATACCTACTAGTATAATTAAAAGATTTGTATTTATTTTAATTATATATTATAACAATCAATAACTAAATAATATATATTATAATGAAAAGAATAGAGAAATCGAGCAAGTTTAAATCAAACATTACTTGTGGTACTGCATGCCTGTAACTGTCCATAGAGTGAAAATCTATGGGGAGAAAATCTTGGACAATTTTATAGTTCCCATCATAGAAAAATTCTCAGAGGAAGCTCAAGAAGCTCTCAATAAAGTCTTTCGGCATGTTAGAGAATTCAGAACCAGAAAAATCAACAGGATATCTTCATTTGTTGATATCCTTAATAATCTCTTGATCAGGTTTGATCCACAAATTTCAAGCCTGAGCCACTGTATTCTCAACAATATGTTAAAGAGAAGTTGTTCTCTAAAACTCTATCGTTGCCTAAAGTTACTGATAGACCTGAGAAAAAAACAAAACAAAAAAAAAACACGCGGTTTTCGAACGCTCAGCACCCCTTCTCTGTCAAATTGATTAAAAATCGAACAAGCGCTTTCGCCAAATCTTTTATCCCTATAAGACTGGAACTCGCTCCCAGCCACCATCTTCCCCGCGACTTATAACCTTCAGCTGTTTAAGACTCGTATCCACAGATACCTTCGACCCCCGGCCAGCCAATAAAATCCCCTCTTCTTCTCCCTTTCACGATGGAGGGGCAAAGGCCTTTAGGAGATGCACCTTTTTGGTGTAACTCCTTCTCTCATCATTTTCATTAAAAAAAAACGATTTTGAGCTATTTTGGCATGCTCTGAATACCGTATCAAAATACGCCGAGAATTTTCAACATCTCTTCATACACATTTGAAACATGAAAACTTGTGCATAATTTCGTACCTTTAGAAATACTTGTTTGCCTAAATATCTAAGTGCAATTCTTGAAAGCAGCACATTAATTATTTAACTGACATTGTGTATAATTAAAAATAATGTCAGTTTTTTACATGACTATCTCATATGTGTACGAGTTTTGAATGAACCATACAAAAAAATAAGAAAAACTCGAGGGCGCTCAAAGGTCGCGTCCCAAATATACTTTACTAGCGTATTTCTTTAGGGAGACCAAAATGAGTGAATTAAAAAAAAAAAAAAAAAAATAGAATTATCAATATAAATCCTAGACACTTTGATAGATTTGTACGAAATTTCGCATATGCAGCCTATTCTCCCTTACTTCAGAAATGTCTCTCCATGTTAAGTGATAGTGACTCAAAGGGAGGCGGGGGTCAAAAATAATTAAAATAATAAAATTTTCAAACAAAAATACTCCCAGAGTCCCATATTTAAATAGAGATATGATTAATTGCTAATGGGCCCAAAATTAAGAAAAGGGGTTCTTTCATAAATTATTATAAATTATTTTATTAAATACTAGCTTCAAGGCCCGCCTTCGGCGGGCCTTTTACTAGCCAGAGAACTTCGCCTCCTGGACCCCCACGTGGCTGTTTTATTGATGTTTTATACACGTGTAAAGAACACTTTCATATATCAACTCTTGTGAATTAATTGTAATAGAATTATTGGATAAAAATACTTGGTAGGTTTCACATTAAGATATAAAAAAATAAAACAAATTTATTTTTAGAGAATCTTTAATCTCGATATATATATTTCGGGTGACTGACCCATCTTCAGGAGATACAGGAAGTAACTGATCTGAATAAGTCGAAATTGAATACAAGTAAATAGTAAAATTTATTTTTTTAAGATAACAAAAGAGTAAATATTTAAAATTAGTGGAGGGAGAAAAGATAGGAAGTCTACTTTGGATTAATTTTGAATGGCCTTTTGAGAAAAGAGGATTTCAAATTTGAATACAATTCAATGGTAAAATTTATTTTTAAGATAACAAAGGGGTAAATATTTAAAATTACTGGAGGGAGAAAAGGTAGGAAGTCTATTTTGGATTAATTTTTAATGGCCTTTTGAGAAAAGAGGATTTCGAATTTGAATACAACTCAATGGTAAGATTAATTTTTAAGATAACAAAAGAGTAAATATTTAAAATTCGTGGAGGGAGAAGTCTATTTTGTTTAATTTTGAATGGTCTTCTGAGAAATGAGAATTTACACACAAAACAAATTTGCAAATATTTAAAGAATGTAATCAATGATTATACTTTTTTTAACTTCTAAGTGATTATTTAGTATATTCGTTTTATTTGAGAGAGCTAATTTTATTTCAGTTGACTCTAAAAAATCTAAACGTAAGCCCTTTCTTTCGAAATGTAACGGAACTAGGTGGCTAATAGAAGAGGTGTGTTTATTCAAATGTAGATGATTGGCGAAGGTAGAAGTTGATTCCATATTAATATCATCTGATCTGCTGAGACTATTAAAGGCTCTTTCATGTTCCGAGTAGCGAGTTCTAAAAGAGCGTCCAGTTTGTCCTATGTAGATTGCGTCGCAATTATCACAAGTCAATTTATATACCCCTGATTTATCTAATTTATGAATTTTGTCTAAATTAATCTTACCATTGAGCTGCATTCAAATTCGAAATCCTCTTTTCTCAAAAGGCCATTAAAAATTAATCCAAAATAGACCTCCTACCTTTTCTCCCTCCAGCAATTTTAAATATTTACCCCTTTGTTATCTTAAAAATAAATTTTACCATTGAATTGTATTCAAATTTGAAATCCTCTTTTCTCAAAAGGCCATTCAAAATTAATCCAAAGTAGACTTCCTATCTTTTCTCCCTCCACTAATTTTAAATATTTACTCTTTTGTTATCTTAAAAAAATAAATTTTACTATTTACTTGTATTCAATTTCGACTTATTCAGATCAGTTACTTCCTGTATCTCCTGAAGATGGGTTAGTCACCCGAAATATATATATCGAGATTAAAGATTCTCTAAAAATAAATTTGTTTTATTTTTTTATATCTTAATGTGAAACCTACCAAGTATTTTTATCCAATAATTTTAAAAAATGTTTCACCAAGTACCAACACCAAATTCCTTAAAAACTAATTGTAATAGATTGATGAAGAGGACAAAGTATATCTCTTTATGAATGAATTTAAAAAATTTATTTTTCCAGCAGAAGACAATATTTTATTGTCCCCTTCTGCTACTCAATTATTTGGCAAAAAGAACCTTTCAACTTAAATTAAATTAAAGTTTTTGACTTGTAAAAATTCAATAAGTTAAAAATCGTCATTTGGGAAATTATCCAATTAAAAAATTAAAAATAATAAACTTTTTTATTAGATTATAGAAAATTTAGGTTTAATTAGGCTCAAAATAGGTTTTTAATAATTTCAATAGGCTGAAATTTCCTAGATTTCAAAACAATATAACAATGGGTTTTCAAATGATTTTGTTTTCTTTAAAGAATTCTACGGGCTAATTGAATTTTGGTTTTAATCTTTAAAAATATTTTTTAAAGAAATTCCTTTCAGTTAGTTTAGTTAGTATAGTTTTAATAATCCTTTATAATTAACTTTGAAATAAATAAATAATATTGAAATGAATGAATGAGCTCGAATACAAAAGCCCAAAGGCTTAGTTCTTTTGAAATGGCTGAGGGTCTTAAATACAATAGAAAAAAGATGAGGTGAGATTCCCAAGGGTATCTTTAAGAAAAATGATTTTTAAATAACATATTTGATTTTAAATTAAATATTTTTCATCTATATATATAATCAAAAGCTTGTCTGAAACTTTTTTATTTTTTCTACCCTATTAAAGACGGTTTTTAGAATTTTTTTCAAATTTTTTTCACCCAACCCAAAAGAAGTTAGGAATTTTTGAAAATAATAGCTTTTTTTAAATAACCATAACTTTTTCAAAAATTTAGTTATCATGACGATTTTTTTTAAATTTTTGGTTTTAAATGTACTTTAAAAAATAGATAGTTTTTTAAATCTTTGTTGCAGTATTAAATTCTTCTTCAACGATAATGTGGTTAGAACTATTAAGAATGAATGACACTCAAAAATCTGACAAACAGGGCCGCCAACACATGTTTAGTTTGCTAGTTTAGTTCTTTTATTGTTTGGCAAGCTATGTTGGCTAACCTGATTTTTTTATTTTGAATTTTTATCTTGAATTTTCCAATTTTCCGGCCAACTTTTCCAATTTTTTTTTACGTATTAACCTGAATTGGACTATTACGAACATTTAAAAAAAATAGCCAAATCGGTCCAGGCATTTGAGAGATCTGCGCTTACAAAGAAACATAAATTCATTTTTATTATATAGATTAACAAGGAAACAGAAGTCAAGGGTATGGTAAAGTTATGTGGATGACTAAATCAGTTTATTTGATTTGAATTTAGTTTTTTTATTAATCATAATTAAAATGAACAAATAATCACGGACATTCTATTTATTTATTAATATTAAAATCAAATCGTTTGCCAAAACATCTATCAATATAAAATAGTAGGTAATATATCACGTCAAAAGAAATGAAATCTTCAAAAAAAGCAGAGTAATGGAAAATCGAAAGCAAATAATTCCCTTAAGTCACGGTTTTTATTCAAATTTAACAGGTCCTTTATATTGACTAAATTGAAATAAAATATTCATTAAATTAACTTTGGAATTTCGTAAAGTAATACAGACTTTCGTATTTGGTTACGCTGAGTGTATTTTTTTTTTAACAAAACTTCTATTCTCGTCAGAAAATCTTCTTTATTTTTAGTCTGAGTATACTTGAAAAATAAATAAATTTGTTTGTCTCCTTGTTCTTTGAAAAGACTAGATTCACCTGATGCCCTCAACTCCTGAAACCTAAAAATAGGCCAAGCAACAAAACTTAAATACATCATACATTTTGTTCACATTAAGCTGTTACGGATTAGGATAAATGAACTAAATTTGTGACGAGCCAAGTTTCATGAAAATAATTTAAATTAAAAACTTAGAATCCATAAATTTAGATTCTCATTCAAAATGGAAAGAATACATTTTAATTGAATGTACTATTTTCTCAATTTAATTATTCTTGGCGAATTTAACTTGGCTGCACACTAGATTTCACTACTTTTTCGAACCTGGCCTGTTTTTTACCAGAAGTATTTTGGGTCGAATTTCTCTTCTTTTTGTAATCTATTATGTAGCTTTTATTTTTATTTATTAATATTTTTTTTTTTTTGAGGTGCTTACCATAATTTACCCTACAAATTTCATCTTTTTCATTTTAGAGGTTAGTTTTCGTGATTAATTGTCATCTTTATTAATCTCATAAACATTAAAAAATTGCCAAATTTTAGCATTCTAGGATCATTACATAATTAAAAATGATGAAAATTTACCCCACCCCTTCATTTTAGGAATTGAAAGAGAGAAAGTCTGGGTTTTCCGATGTTTCCTTTATTAGTACCCCCCAAACTCTACCATTATGCTTAATTTTAGCATTCTAGAGTTATTTCATATTTAATAGATGCAAATTTACCCTAAAATCTTCACCCCTTCTATATAGAGGTTGAATGAGAGAGAGAGAGTTTGGGTTTTTTTGAATTTTTCCTTTATTTTTTTTTTTATTAATGATATTGATGTGAGAAGGAGATACACCAGAAGGTGCATTCCCTAAAGGCCTGAATGGGGTGGCCCCTACATTGTGAAAAGAACAGAGTAGTAGGAAAGAAGCCGGGATCACGAGCCAAATCTCAGAAATTTAGATACAATCCAATATCCAATTTACTAAGTTTTTAGGGGCTTCGAGCAGTGGTAAATTCTCCGTTCGATAAATTAGGTTAAATTTATCTCCCACTTTATAATTTGAGTTCAAACTCTACTAGTATGCGAAATTTCATGATGATTAGAAGTACCATATAGGTTTTGATGACCTGTCAGGCAGTCAGTGAGTGCCAAAATTATCTATTTTCTCAGGTCCATATCTCAGAATCTGTTTATGCTATATTATCGAAATTTGGTACTCTCTACAAGATCGATTACATAATTACCATATATCTTTATAATTTCAGCTCAGTACCTCAAATGAATTCTGTGCTTGAGGGGGGTCAAAAATGGTTCGAAATTGTTCGTATAAATAGCGTACGGCGAGGGGTAAACCGCGATTGGAATTAGGTGTACACCGTCTTTGGAATTATGTGGAATTATTTTTGAATTCATTATATAATGCCCCTTCATCTATTATCTTCTACTTCAAAATGTTAGTGGAAGTGGAAGTAGGTGTACACGATATTAGGTTGCGGTTCGCCCCTCGGCGTGTGCACTCTGTGCGCTATGATATCACATCAAATGATATTTGGAAAAGCATACTGATAGAATTCCAAATAAGCCTCAATTTACCATAGATTGAATTATAAAAAAAGAGATGTTCTGAAAAACAAAACGCTCGTTAGTTTTCTCATTTCCTTTAAATAAACAAACAGCATTTGTGTTTCCAAAAGAGTGACATTTTGTTTTTCATTGATGTGACTTCCATTAAACTCCACACTCACTAACAGATATTTCTATGAAAAAAGCCGCGCGCGTGGCGGGTTGATTCACCGACTTTATTTAAATATTGATGGTGATTGAGTATGATTGATATATAATCATAATGTTTTTTTGTAGGATGATTTATTTTTAAGCCATTTCATTTTTAAAATTGATTATTATTAAAGACATTTTATAATCTATGTATTTAATCATCCCTTTGATTCTTGTTGATTAAAATTAAAACAAAATAGTTAAAATTGAAAACTAGCCTTTTAAATGAGAAACTAAAATTTATATACTATATAATTTATTAGGAAAGGAAAGGTTGTCCAATTCAGATGATCTAATTGAAACTTCTACAAATGATAAATAATAGAAAACCAAGTAATTAAATTTCTAAACATTTTCAAACCGCACTAAATAACTTCCCACACAAAATTTCAATTGAGATAAATTTTATATTATGTAAGTATATATACTAAGGAACATAATATTTGAGATAGACAATTTGAAATAAATTGTTGGAATCGATATTTAATAAAAGACCGAAAACATAAAACAAAACAAAAAAAAGTGCCATTTAGGTCAATTTGATCCCAAAAAACTGCTGATCTTAAATAAATAAATCTTTATTACTCGATTCTCTTAGAAGTACAAGTCCTCGGTGACTAGGTCAACAAAACATCAATACAAACAAATTATCTAGACAAATTAATAAACATAAATACAAATCAATTACATAAAATTAACAAATAAGTAAAAGAAAAAGAAAAAATAGAAATGTATGCTCATTAATAAATAACATGTTCAGTGATTTCCATTAAAAGACAAAACGTAATTTAAATTAAGTGGATATTGATGAGGCAGTCCAAAAAAAGAAGAAGATAATTTACACTATCTTTTTATTCATAAAACCGACGTTTCGGAGGATATTCCCTCCTTCTTCAGGGTCTGTAATTAATTAAAATGGGATTTGGCCATCATTACAATCAAGATCATTACAAATTATTTTTTTATATAAATACAATTAATATATAATTATATGGAATACAATTTTTTAATCAATAATATTCTACTCACTTTGAAAAGTCAGTGAAGGAAATCCAATGCGGCATTCCCCTCTGTCTCCTCTTTCAGTGGCAGTAACAATAATATCTTGTATTTCATTCTCAGCAGAATTACAATGTAATAATGATTTGGAAATATTTTTTTTTTTTTTTTTTATTAATATAAGTGCATATCATTAGCCACAATCCCCTCTCAGATAAACCCTGCGCAAAGCAGTTGTGCGCATAATTATTTATTTATATAGTACCACAACATGTATTTTACTTTAAATTATACTTTACATATATTTTTATACAAACTTTTTATAAATCATTCATTTATTTATTTTATTTCATTATTTTTTTTTTTTTTTTTTTCCCCTCATAAATCTTAAAAAGGTTTGTCAAGTGTTTAAAATAAAATTACGAATTTACTATTTACAATTATTTACATATTATCTATTTACATTGTTATATTTTAATTATACAAGTTTTAGATCAGCAATTATGCCGTCCCAACAAATACTCAGGTCTATTATGTCCGTTCTGTAATTTACGGCACGTGGCAAGAGATTTTTTATAGCTATCATTTCCAGGATTTTTCTTTTAAAATAATTATTCTCTTGGAATATAATGTTACAATTGTTAAAGTTAAAATTATGCTTTTTTTCCTGGGCATGAATTGCTAAAGCCGTGTTGTTTTTAATAGTTTTTGAAACCGAAAGCTCATGTTCACGTAATCTCTCACCAGTGTGGCGTTTTGTTTGGCCGATATATATTCCATTGCATGCCAGTACACCGTCCCCCAAGCACTCAATCATGTAGACAGTGCCAGTCCGCGTTTTCGCATCTAGTCTATCTTTGTGGTTAAACAAAGATGCCAACGAATTTGTTGGCTTCAACGCGACACCGACAGAGCCCACCGAGAGTAATTTTTTTAATTGGTCACTAAGTCCCGGGTAAAACGGAACACTGACGTAAAATTTGGGTTCTTTTTCTGTATCGGTTTGCAAGTTATTGTATTTGTATAACGTTCGTCGGACTATAGACCTGATTATGCAAACTGGATAGTTATTGTCAGAAGCGATCTGTTGAATAATGTTAATATTTTTATTCCAAAATATTTTGTCAGATATTCTGGCCATTCTCAGAATTAAATTTTGAATGGCACTAATTTTATAGGTGAGGGGATGAATCGAGTTAAAATTTAGAATTCTCGATGTTTGTGAGGCCTTTCTATACCAATCTAATTTTATACAACCATTGTTGTCTCTAATTAGAAGAGTATCCAAGAAATTTATTTTATTTTCAGATTCTAATTCATATGTAAACTTAATATGTTCATCATATGAGTTTAAAATGGTGATCGTTTCGTCGACTTTTGAGGGCTCAATACAAGCAATTGAATCATCAACATATTTATCTAAAGAAAAATTTTAGATTTAAATTATCGATGAGATTCTCCTCTAAGTCTTCTAAGACTAAATTAGCGAAAAAACCTGAAGTTGAACAGCCCATGCTTTGGCCACTGTGTAGCTGGAAGATCTCTTCATTGAACATGAAAAAATTTGACTCCATAATAATTTTAACTCCCCGAATAAATGTCTCGAAATCTAAGTTTGTATGTGATTGGATTAAGGGCCATTTTTTAGTTATTATTTCTAGTACCTTCTCATTTTTAACATTTGTATATAGTGATTCAACATCAAAAGATATTAATTTAAAATTAGGGGGAATATTGTTTATTTCTTTGATTTTTTTAACAAAATCAAAAGAATCCTTGATGTGGAAATCACCTTTTCCAACGATGTTATTTAGGATTTCGGAGTAAAATTTACAAATATTTTGGGAAGGGGACTGGCAATTGTTGACTACTGGCCGGCATGGCATACCCACCTTATGAATTTTAATGAGTCCATAAAGTCTAGGTATAATTGCCGAAGAGGTGTAGTATTTTTTATAATCTATTGTGGTAATTAAGTTATTAGTTAAAAGTGATTTGAAGAAGTCATTGGCCTTCCTCATTACGCTATTCGTTCTATTTTTAGCGATCCTAATGAATGTTTCGTTGTTGTTAAGAATTTCATATAATTTAACAAGATAGTCACTTTTATTTATGATTACTGAACAATTGCTTTTGTCAGCCCTAATTAAAATTATATCTTTATTATCTTTAAAATAATTATTAATAATAATTTTATTTTGGGGATGGTTGATTTGATTCCGGTTTGAACATACAAGGTGTTTTTTCCGGTACTTAAAATTATTTAGATGATTCGTAATTATATTAATGGATTTGGTTCTTAGTGTAATTTGTGGATTGGCCTCATGATGGTGGATAGTATTCTCTACTGCCGAAATTAATTCAGCAATTTCTTTGCCTTTTGGATGAATTGGAAAAGAAAATTTTGGGCCTAGTTTTGCAATCTCCATTATTTTATGCGGAATCGGTTTGTTGGTTAGATTGATGCACCATGAGTCTGTATTGTTGTTGGGGATTTGAGTTTGGGGGTTCTTGTTATCATAATCTTCAGAAATTTTCGCCAATGGAAGTCTATTATGGAAAATATTTTTATTAGTGCCATTTTGGAATCTATCATAATGAAGATTGAATTTATTATTCATGATTTTTAATTGTTTATTTTTATTTGACTCGAATATTCTATTCATTTTATTCAAAAAATCGCTCGACAAGTTTTCAGGTACAATTTTTTTCAATATCAATGACAGCTGGTTGTTTGATGTGATTAATTTTTGCTTATTATTGAAAGCTATGCTGATCTCAGTTTTTAGGATACCCCTTTTAAAATTTATGATTTGATTTTGAATTTTATTACTATAATTATTATTTTCAAGTTGCATATTATATAAATTTTTAAACATGTATTGTATGTGTGGAGGGAAAATGTTTTTATGTTTGCATTCTTGCAAGTACCAAATTCTACTAATCACTTTAGAAAGTTTTTTGTAATTATTGTTGATATTCTTAAAGGTCACTGATGCCTTCTTCCCGTATAGACGTAAGATTTCATTGTAAGTTAGTTGTGTACTCACGGCCATCTTCAGGAGTGTTTTAATAAGATTGGAGTAATTTTTGGAGACGGACTGATAAGTGAATTAAGTGGATATTGATGAGGCAGTCCAAAAAAAATTTAAATAATTCCGCGCAAAAACATGATACCAGGAGCAAACGACGCATTAGCCATCCCTTCATTTACCATAAGTTGTTAAGAAAACCTGGTCAAAACCTTAACAAGGATGGTTACCTGACCTCTCTCTACATCAGGTAATCTCTGATTGTGAGAACTAAATAAAATTTTGCACAACACTAGGACATTAGAACTTGACAAAATTCATAATTGATTTAATCATAGGGGGCAGAGGACTATAATCCCAAGTAGTAACAGACAGACTGTTTCACAAGTCAATGGCAGATCCTACAAATAAATGTAAACCAATATTTTTCATTTTCAAGTAAGATATCTTCTGCAAGTTAATTACATACTTTGGAATTTCATTGCTCTATGACTTACAGTTGAAGATATTTCAGCATAACACACACTTACATGTAGGTATATAAAATGTGCTCCTAAATTTAAATAAAATACAAGGTCTATTCAGAAAATAATCGAACATTTTGAATTACGCGTCAACATAGATATTTAGTGGTTGTTTTCAGCATTGCGTTGCGTTTAACTTCCTCTGACTGCATCGTGTTTATAAGTGTTATTCGCGATCTTTGAAATGTGCGATTTTCTGGAGCAGCGATGCAACGTAAAATTTTTCGTGAAACTGAGGAAATTTTTCCCAGAAACGTTTCAACTTTTAAAACAAGCTTACAGAGATAATACTCTGGGTCGTACGCAATGTTACGAATTGTTTTCACGATTTAAAAGTGGTCGCCAGTCCATTGAAGATGATCCTCGACCAGGAAGGCTTTTGACTTCAACTGATGACTCCCACGTTCAGAAAATCAACTAGTGCCTGCCAGAAAAATTGCAGAAGAGGTTAGCATCTCAACTGGGTCATGCAATGAAATTTTGAATGAAAAATTGAACATGTATCGAGTTGGAGCAAAATTTGTTCCTCGTTTGATGACCGAACAACAGAAAGAAAATCGATTACTGACCTCCCTCAGCTTCCTTACTAGCCAGACCTGGCTCCTTGCGATTTTTTCTTATTTCCGAAATTAAAATCAGTGCTGAAAGGACGCCGTTTTCAGACTATTGATGATATCAAAGCAAATTCGTCAGTCCTTTAAGGCCATTTTAAATGAAGCTATCCAGGATTCCTTCGCGAAATGGAAACACCGCTGGGAAAAGTGGGTGAATAGGGAATGAGAGTAGGTACTTTGAAGGGGACAAGGACCAATAATCTGTAAAATTACTAATAAATTATTATAATAATTTTCGTCTATAATTTGTATTAATTTGAAAGTTTATAATAAGCACAAGTTTTTATGTGTGACTTTTTATTCATCAACCAACGTTTCGTCGACCTTTCCGACTTCTTCAGGGCTTCAAATAGTCACGTCAGGAAACGTTGGCTGATAAATAAAAAAATAAAAAATAAAAACTTGTCCTCATTTCCCTATATAAACTTTCAAATTAATAATAATGTTAAAAAAAATAAAGTTCGGTTATTTTCTGAAAAGACCTCGTAAATGAAAGGTACAAACCTTGTTAATGAAACCTTCGTCACGAGAGATTGGGCCCAAATTTTGCTTAATCCAGACAATGCATCTAAAGAAAGGCCGAAGTTAAGACACCCAAGGGGTATGGTACGGGCTAATTCAGGTTGATTCGGAGGATTAAAGGCTCAACGAAGGAAACATACGTCCTCCGTAAGGTCGCTCTTTAAGAAGATGAAAGTGACGTTCCAATAAATTAATTTTATTTGGAATTTTATATTTCATTTTCCCTGGGCTGTCTTCCATCAATTATTATCCGCTGAAATTCTACCAGTCTGTCTCTCGTTAAGAAAACACAAAGTACTAATAATACTAGGTCTGTAACTTTAAAATGCGGGGGTTTTCAATAAAAATACACAATAATTTAGAAAAAATGGAAAAATATATTTTATTCAACGTATCGGCCCTCGCTTTCTACACATTTTGACATTTAGTAGGCAAATTATGGATGCCATTCCAAAAGAAGTAGCGTTAGCAAAACCAGTCGTCGAGCCATTTTTGGACGTCTTCATAAGAATGGAAATGCTGCTCGATAAGTGCGTGTCCCATGGATGAAAACAGGTGTTAGACAAAAGGAGCAAGGTCTGGAGAGTACGGCGGGTGGGGTAATATATCCCATTCAATTGCTGTCAGAGTATACTTGACCAGATTTGCTGCGTGACTGGGTGAGTTGTCATGCTGCGATATCACCTTCCCATACCTTCGAGCCCATACTGGTCATTTTTCGATCAACGTATGATTCAAATTAATCATTTGTTGTCGTTAGCGAACTGTATTAACTGTTTCGCCAGGTTTCAACAGCAATTCGGTGTCTTCAAACTGTTTTGGTCGATTTCCACGTTTTTTTGTCACTGACATTGAAATCACCAGTTCTGAATCGTTTAAACCACCGTTCGCAAGTATCGACAGATAGAATATCTGTACCGTATGTTTCCACAAGTTTTCGATATGCTTCCGCTGCTTTTTTCTTCTGATTGAATAAGAAAATCAGCACAAATGCACTTTGTTTGACTTAAAACTTGTTGTGTTTACCATTGAAAAAAGTATGCTACTAACTCTTAACCGTTTAAACAAATCTGACATTTTAAAGCTTGCTGTCATCGCTACAAAACGACATATTTGTTATGGCCTCAGAATCTATAGGCTTTGTGGGCCATCTATTGGAAAAACCCGCATTTTAAAGTTTCACACTTGGTATTTATATAATTTTCTTTTAGATAGGTATAAAATTTGATTTTTAAAAAACAAAGCTTCAAAAAAAGATTGTAAATTGTTCTTTGAAACCATATAGAATATTAGGCGATAGAAATTGAATTTAAATATCAAAAGAGAGAAAGAATAATATAAAATTTAAATTGCTCTTGAATTTAAGTAAATTGAAAAACAACAGAAGGGATAGACGACATTATGCAGATAAACCCTCGGAATGGTTAGAATAAAAAAGTAATAAAAATTCAATTAAACATTAGATGAAAATAAAAAAAAACGAATATAATTATCAAAAGTAGATAATTGAATTAAACTTGATGATGTGAATTGTAAATATTTTCAAGTTATTAAGTTAATTTTATGAAACAACATTTTTTTATTGAATTTTTAAATACAAATCCTCTTTTTGTTTAATAATTGCACAATGGTAGCGTAGAAATTGAAGAAAATCTAATTCCCTTTTAGGGTTGGTTTCAAAAGTAAAACAGGACCCTAAAAATGACTTGATACACTCAAAGAGAACCATAAAGCTACAATAAAAGTGGTCAAAATGGTCAATTATCCAATATTGTATTCATTATTCTTTATTACTCCTAAATTTCCATCATATATAATCATGAAAAATTCATATTAGACTGTAAATGAAGTAAAAACTTTCGAAATTATAGAACCGTTTATGTGCCTAGCTTAAACGAATTTTCTCTATCCAATCGAGTAATTCACCTCATGAGAAATAATAAATAAAATAAATCTAATTTAAAGAACTGATGATGAAGGTTAAATCTTCGAAAATATAGTCTCAAATAAATAAAATATATGTTTATATATACATAGGTAACAGTGGATTGCGGTCCATGGATGCTATGGATGCTGCGCATTTCTAAGATTTCAAAACTTCAAGACTATTTTCATACCGTGTTATAAAAAATCTAATGTTAAATTTGGACATTAACGAAAAATTCTGCGTTTTTTAATGAATTTTACAAAAATGAGCGAAAAATAAATAAAATTTTAAAAATTGGAGAGTTTTTTTTGATAGCATTCCCCGGTTGAAATATCATCGCCCGCTACTCATAGGTACATATTTATATTTGGTAACTCTCTATATGTACCTATATATTTATTTGGATCAAGCAGAGGACAACATCATTGATTTCTCTTTACAAAATAATAGAGATATTTTTTTTATCTAATAAAGTATAGAAAGAAATAAAAACGGTTATAATTTTTTGGTACTTATTCTACCCTTCCAGTTACAAGACATATCAAAATGTGTATATTAAATGTTTATTTTTAGCGACTTAAAATGTCATGCATGTTTATTTAACAAAAAGTCTTGATCGGAATTTAGCTGGCATTCCCATTTCCTGGCAAAAGAGGTTTTAACTCACTATAAATTCTGGGCCAAAGAATCGGAAGTGGATTAGTATAATAAGAAGAGGATCTGCATCAATTTATCTGCTTTTTAGAAATCCATAGTAGCAATATTCATATAATATACTATACTAAAAGAATCTTTACAATAAATACGAGTTCTATTCAAAGGAGAGAACATTTTTCCTTTATAAAGTTCAAGAGTTGAGCTGGGCGGGAAATATTTCCTGTTTCTCAAAAGAATCCCGTTTCTTTAGAATCCAACTCTCAAAGATATATAATAATCATCATATATATATATATATATGACAAAAAAATAATAACTCTTCATGTAACTGATAGGGCTTAATGTCTTCTAAAAATTTACTCTAAATTTAACATGAATTATCTGCAAAGTCTTTGATATCAGATGTGGAGGGGTTGCGCCATCAGAGAAAGGGCGTAAGTCCACAACACCAATATCACCAACATCGATTCATGTTTCGTAGCTACACATGTTTATTTTTCAGTAATAGCATATTAAAAAAACAAATAAATAATATGTACCTACTTTTTCTCAAAATTGTTCCGAAACTAAATTCCAGCTTAGTAATAGACATGGTCGGATAGGGCGGACCCGAGGGAGGGCAAAGGGTGCATGTGCCCTCGGAGACAAATTTTAAGAAGCGTCACATTTTGGGAAGCGGGAAATTTAAGCTTGCCTCCCTCCCTCACAAAAGACCTAGATCCGGCTCTGGTAATAGGTATGATATCTCTCCGGAGTGAACTGAGCTCAGGATTTTTTACTAAGTGGCAAAGTTTGTGCTAAAAGGGTTCTCAATAACACTGCGAACAAACTGTAATAGTTATTGTTTAGCTCGGATAAAGTGCTAATAATAATTTTATTTAAATTAGAGAACAAAGAAATTTTTTTATTATAGACAAAAGGATCAGCCGGGGTTCGAACTCGGGATCTTCGCATGTCCGGTGCGATCCTTTCATATGAGCATTAGCTCCTATATTCTCTTAGCCCCTAATCCCCGAACTCAAGCTTAATATATAATTATTTTATGTTGCAACATTTTGAAAATTTAACTTCTAATATTTATTTCTAGTCCAAG
Organism: Forficula auricularia; assembly: GCA_024734495.1. Taxonomy (NCBI): domain Eukaryota; kingdom Metazoa; phylum Arthropoda; class Insecta; order Dermaptera; family Forficulidae; genus Forficula; species Forficula auricularia. Next base: position 3,565,512 of record JALMQS010000228.1, read on the forward strand.
TACCCAATATCCAGCCACATAACATAATTTTTCAACATGGACGATAACAACACCAATTTAATACCTAATGTCTATATTAGGGTGACCACCCTTCCTACTTTGGGAGGACATATCCTACAATTAAACAACCTTTTGCCCTACGTCCTACCTCCTAACGGAAATGCATATTTTCACAGATAACTACTTTGCTATTGGCGATTATGGTTGTATAATATTTTTCATATTTTATAATAATATTAAATACGAATTTAAAAATAAAAATTAGAAGTCTAATTTTCCTTTTTTGTAATAAATCAAATACTTATGTGCTGTCTAAATGGGCTTTGTTCCCGGTGACAATAAATAAATAATAAAATAAATAAATAAATAAATAAAATAGATGTGTTACAATTTATACAGTTGATCAAATTATACCAATTCAAATAATTTAGTATAGGTAGTCATTAATAATAACAAACTTTTTTTTCATATTTTTATATTAAATAACGGATACAATTGCAACAAAGAGTATTATTTAAAACAACAGATTATTTATTTATCAATTTTTAGTGTTTTGTGCTTTTTTTACTACCAATTTTTATTGTTTTAACCTGGGTTTTTAAATGACCTACTGGGATGCGTTATAGAACTTCAAATGTCCTACTTTGACTATGCCAATATCTGGTCACTCTAGTCTACCTATATCAATTTGTAATTTTATTTTTATTTATTCTTTAATCTCCTCTTCGTTAATTTTCACAGCTCTTTAGTGGCCTGACTCTATTGAATATAGTTTAATAATTTTAATTTTCTTACCCCCCCCCATATAATAGGTCGGGCTCACACTGGAGACGCAGCTCCGCAGCGCAGGCAGGGCATTTTTTGTGAACCATGTTTTCAAGTAGAGGTGCGCATTTTGAGACGCAGCACAGTCCTGCCCCACGGGCCGACTGTGTCCACTTGTGGAGAAACTGTTTCACGAAGGGCGCAGTTTTTTATTTTTTAATTGGTTTTTTATTTTAAAACTCACAAATACAACAAATATGATTATATATATACAGCATTACAACAAATATGATTATATATATACAGTGGTACCTTGAGATACGAATTTAATTCGTTCTGTGATGATCGTCGTATGGCAAAAAAATCGTCTCTCAAAGCAATTTTTCCCATTTAAAATAATGTAATATATATTAATGTGTTCTAGCGATATGAAACTAACCCAAAACACAGTAAAATTACACATAATATACACAATTTGTATATAGATAAACGAGTAATAATAATACACATAATAAATTGAAAGTTTTTGCCGAGAGTAACAGAATTTTTATATATTGAAGGAGACAATAAAAGAGGTGTCTTCTGCTGGAATTATAAATTTTATTTATTTATAACGAGACTATAGTTTCGAGGGCTTTGCCCTCTTCATCAGTCTATTACAATGTATTCACAGGAATTAATTTATGAATTGTGTCATGAACTATAGTCTCGTTATAAATAAATAAAATTTATAATTCCAGCAGAAGACACACTCTTTTATTGTCTCCTTTAAAATACACATAATGTTTATTAATTTGTTTATTAATATATTAATAACACCCAATGTTTATTAATCATCACTTTAACGTCAGGCCTTTTTGGCCTCACTTTCCTGAGTTTCACTGCGTGAGACTTTCATATGGTAAGGATCAAGAGAGGTCTGATTCTGCCTTCTTTTTAAAATCTTACGAAAGAATGTGAGACACCTATCATCAAATAAGGCACATCGCAAATTTGTATCTCAAATTTTTCGTTGTATGTCGAGGTATAAATTTTAGAATATTTCATGTTGTATCTCAAAACATTCGTATGTTAGGACATTTGTATCTCAAGGTACCACTGTATTAAAATTAGGAAATTTTAATATTTTTGTTTTTGTTTATTTTCATTATACAGAGTGAGGCATAAAGAACTACGACATTTGAAGAGGTGTAAATAAAAAACACAATAGCAAAAACTAACCACCCAAAATAGGGTCGAAAAATGAAAATTCTTGCCCTTGGAGCAAACTCAACCAAATTTTGTATACATATTCTGTGGACCCCCAGAAGTCTAAAAATGCAAAAACTAACCACCCAAAATGGGGGGAGGGTGAACAATGAAAATTCTTGTTTTTAGAACAAACTAAACCAAATTTTGTATAAATAATCTTTGAGCCACTAGAATGCTAGAAATGCGAAAATTGGGTGCGGGGATGTGGTGCGGGGGTGGAATGCAGTGGGCCTGGCGTGGGGGTGGTGGTGAAATGGGTAAGAAGGGTGCGTAGTGGGGTGCAGGTTTAAGCGGAGGTGGAATGGCGTTGGGGTGCGGGGGTGGGGGCCCAGGGGGTGTAGCACCTTGGCTTGGGGGGCTTCTCAGCTAGTGTTTTATAATTTTTTACAAAATAAATGTTTCGCTTAAGGCGGTGATTTTACTTCTGTGCTATCGTCGACCTGCTGCCCGAAACTGCTTCTCAATGTGCGCGTACACTGTGCGACCCAGTGTTTTTTCCTGCGCTGCGCTGCCTGTGCTGCTCTGCGTCGCCTGCGTGACGCAGCTCAGTGTCCGCCTTAGCTAATAGTTGATTTTTCATATATTGTATTGTCATCGCAAATACATATGTGTGTAATACCATTAAAATCAACTCGCTACATTTGATTACAACATCTATTACAACTTTCTATCAAGAAGGACAGAGATGAACAGATGAATATATACACACACATTAATATACATATTAAAAGCAACCTGAGTCAGAGGATCCAAAGTTAAATAAAAATAGATGTGTGGCACTCGGGGACTGCCGCGGTAAAGCTATTGCATAGCATTTTTTATCAACTTATGCAATTATAATATTTATGCAATATTTTTTTTCTTTGATATTAATTCAAGTTTTTTCTTTGATATTAATTCAAGTTACACTTTTTGAGCGTGGTGACCGATAAGAAAACAATGTTTTTTCTTTTTCTTTTATTGAATAAATGAGAAGTTAATATTGTTTAAAATATTTTTATTATCTTACAATACATGTAGGTTATTCAGGAATGTTTATCATTGTAACTATAGGTTTATGGTAACTGAAATAAGAAACATAGGTTTGAGACTTGATATCCTCTAAAAATCTGGAAAATACCTCGTCAATGGTGGTCCCATGTTTTGTTGTGGATTCTTGTGGATCATTATTCATTTTCAAATTCAATTTTTCCGAAAGAAAAGTTGTCAACCGCTCTGAATTTTTATCAGTGAAGTTGATGTTGAAATCGCCAGCCAAGATAAGTGGAAATTTATTACCATTTGTACCAAGTATTTTCGACCCTTCTTCAGTGTACTCCAGTAAAGTGCGATGAATAAAATGCTCTACCTCGTCCAATTTTGGATTCGGAGAAATGTAAATTGCTACCATGACTATGTGTAGGCCATTTCTAAGTTTGCATAAGCACGCACAAATATCTCCAACAAATGAGCGCCTAACATTAACATCGCTAACGTGTGCAATATTTATTTCAATATTCGGAGTCATAATATTAGTAACATTATTATTATTTTGGTAAATAGCTACCCCACCTTTTGGAACAGTATCTCGTTTGAATTGAACAATACAATTGAAATGAGGTATTTCAATCGGATTATCACGCGTCATGCAAGTTTCGGTAAGAAGTAACACATTTGTTTGTCTCGTAACTGAATCTTGTAAATCGTATTTGTGACTATTTAGACTTTGGCAATTGAAAGTCATTATTGAAATGCCATTTCTATTACTAATGAAATCTAAGACACTTTGAGCTATCGTCTGAACACTATTTAAATAAGCCTAATTAACAGCCAGAACTATAATGGTAGTACTATTTTTACCCTCCTAAATAATATATATAAAATCGTAAACGCCTATTTACATGCAACCCGTGTAACCTCTTTGAATTTAGTTCTAGTATTTTTCGCTAGGATCGTTACCTTCGCTGTGCCGGTCGGAGTTGGGGGTGTTAGGTTTATTTTCGTTACAGAATTTCTTGATTCCGTCGCCGCGCTCAAAGCCCGCGATAAAAGCTATGCAATAGCTTAAAACATTTAACAAATACAAATATTCATAAGTTTCAGCTAGTCTCTATCTTCTCTCAATATATAATGAAGGAAGAAAGTTTCTATGTAAGTTAATCTCAGAAAGGTATAAACCAAATATAAAAATTATTTTAATCTTTGAAAGCTTACACCGACAGAATTTTTATAGGCTATATTTTATTACGGTTATTTTTCAGGAAACCAGTAATGATTTTGTGAATGAACTGAACCCTAATTCATTTTTCTTTGTTATTTTTAACATTTGTGGTTGAATAAAAAACAAAACAAGCGTTTATGTTTGTTTCTGTGGTTCCCGTAGAGTCTTCTGCCAGAGACGAGGTGTCTCGTGGCCGAAGGGCTGGCCGACAGCTTGATAATAGGTAAAAAAATACCCTCTGTATGGTAAAGTAAAAAAAAAATGACTATATCATTCATAAAAGCCATCTTCAAAAACAAACCACAGTCATATAATTTAATAATAAAATAAAACAAAAGAAACTTGGAAAATTCATTGTATTGTATAAATACTGTCAAAAAACAAATCAGAAAACAGATTTTATTTTTTTCCGGTTTTTGTTTTTTGACCGACTTCAAAAAAAGGAGGAGGTTATCAATTCAACGGAATGTATTTTTTTTGGTTTGTCCGTTGATTTCTCTTTACCATGTAGACCGATTTCGATTATTTTTTTGCATTAGGTTCAGTATAGTTTCTGATTGGTTCCGTATAAATTTCATTGGTATTGGATCTTTTTTGTTATGTATGTTCACACATAACTTCTTTGTTTATAGACCGATTTCGATGAATCTTTTTTATTGGAAAGTGGGTACCTTAGGGTAGTCCCATATTAATTTAGTCACGTTCTGATAGTATGATCAATGACAAAATAACGGAAATCTCCAATTCTTATGTGCAAATAATCGAAATTATAATAAATAAAATCTTTTATAAAAAAACCAATATTAAAATGTTCATTTAAAACCCGCTAACCTTTAGATATAATTTCTCTATTTATGAATTGAATTTTATTCCTTCGCCAGAATCTTTCTCTTACGAGATGCATGCAAGGTATTATCATAAGTCACTATTCTTAACATCACTAAAAGAGAAAAATAAAAATAAGTTTTATAAAAAAAATAAAACCGATTTCAAAAATTAAATGCAACAAATCAAATAATAAGAATTCAAAAATAAAATAAAATTCACTAAAAGGTATAAAATAATTATTTTATTTAGTTACAACTAAACGATGAAATTGTTAAATGAAATCACTTTTTAAAGTTGGTACTAAACAAACTATATAAGCGACCTTTCGCGATGTTGTTTGTCTTCATTACACGCCAAACGTACTAAGTAAGATCCGTCGAGTGCGATTCATAAAATGTATATGTTTGGCACCGACTTCAAAAAGTGAATTCATGTAACAATTTCATCGTTTAGTTGTAACTAAATTAGATTATTATTTCATACCTTTTATTGAATTTTATTTTATTTTTGAGTTATTATTTTATTTGTTGGATTTAATTTTTTTGAAGTCGGTTTTTTTATTACATATGCACATATTTCTGTGCATTACTATCAATTGAATGAGCATTCTGTACAAATTTTTTTTTTTTTTATTGACTAATTTACTTTGAAATTAGTAAAATTTCGAAAAACTAAAATTTGAAATGTGGCATTTTTTGATGAACATTGAATTAAGGTAGTTCTTTCACAAATGCAAATATTCAAGAAGTTTTTGAAATTTGGAATATGAGTCATTAAAAGCATAATACACATACTGTTAAAATTTGAAGACGATTTACAAGACCAAACATGAAATAATTGCAATTAAAAATGACATTTTTAACATAAGGTAGATAGGGAAAGAGGTGGGGATATGATGGAAAACTAATATTTGTTAGAATAATATATTGGGAGTAACTTAAAAAAAAAATGAAATGATTTACCATGTAGTTTTGATAAAAAACAAAAAAAAAAACATGTTTGGGCGATTATTTTTAGTGGAGGGGATATAAGCACAATGGCTTGGAAACCATCCAGCTAGTATGTTTGTGTCCATATAGAGATTTCGTAGTGTGAGTGGACAGTCAGGTAAAAAAATAAAAATAATTTTTAAGAAAAAAATAAAACCGACTTCAAAAAAATTAAATGCAACAAATAAAATACACTAAAAGATATAAAATAATTATTATCTTATTTAGTTAGAACTAAACGACGAAATATTAACATGAAATTACTTTTTGAAGTCGGAGCCAAACAAACTATACCTATAAGCGTACCCGCCAAACGTACTAAGTAAGATCCGGCGAGTGCGATTCATAAAAGGTATATGTTTGGCACCGACTTCAAAAAGTAATTTCATGCTAATATTTAGTCGTTTAGTTGTAACTAAATAAGTTAATAATTATTTTTATACCTTTTAGTGTATTTTATTTGTTGCATTTATTTTTTTTGAAGTCGATTTTATTTTTCTGTTTTAAGTGATGTTATTAATAGGGATCATATCATCAGAACTTGACCAAATTAATATGGCACCATCCCTAAGATACCCCCTTTCCAATAAAAAAAGAATCATCGAAATCGGTTCATAAACCAAGAAGCTAGGCCTGAACAACCCTAACAAAAAAGGTATAATACCAATGAAAAAAACGGGACCAATCGGAAGCTAGACTGGACCCAATGCAATTTTTTTCTTCAAAATTGGTTCACAATTGGCCGAGATATGAGGTAACATAGACAAAAAAAAATAGAGAACCTCCTCCTTTTTTAAAGTCGGTTAAAAATACCCTAAAATTTTAGTTACGTTCATATTTATAGAGTGGTTACGAGGCTAAAACTTTTGGTGTGGATTGTCGCGAAAGAACATTTTAAACCAATAAAAAATGTGAAAAATTGAAATTACTTTTCTCTAATTTAACTTTATACCATTAAGAAAATCCTTATTCCTAAGAATTTTACAAATATATAAATCAATAATGATAATTCGATTAATTGATTCAATTTTGAAAATTAAATGAAGTTACTTGATTGTCGATAATAGTCTATATAAAGAACAGTGAATGGAAATAGATAGGGTTTCTTAGCAACGGGTATAAAATAAATGAGGTAAAAGGAGGAAGGCTGACGATAGGAAAACACGAGGTCGTTGAAGAAACAGAGGAGAGAAAATGGCTAAGATAAGGCAGTTTAAGAATGGACTAACAAAGAAAGCAGAAGAGCATAGGGCAGGAAAGGAAGAAGAAAAGCAAGTAATTGGGAATGGGGAGGGGGTAGGAATACTCTGGCTTGTGCTGACACCACAATCTCTAAAGAAACAGAAAGAGAACCAAATGGCAATTGATGGCTTGCTTGAGTTCTTGAATATTTCATTCGCTTCGCATCAGGAACAAGTTGAAAAATTGGGATAAAATTTAAATAATTCTATCCAGAGGAAATGTTTTAAATCAACCTACTGTGGGTGCAAAAAAAAGAAGAATTCTGGACAAGTATTTACTTTTACAAACTTAGATAAACTTACTACGAATTTTGGAGTAGTTAAATACTCCCTCCGTCCGGAAATATGGTATACATTTCGCGATTTTTATTGTCCGGAAATATAGTAGACATTTGCAAAAAAAAAAAAATACAATAAAACTAAAAATTAACATGACAAGTATATTATATTAACTTTTTTAGAAAAACTATAATTAAAAGAGAATAATTTTGTTACAATACTCGCTAAATTTAATTAAAATATGATTTGGCCTTATTGTACGCTTCTTTGGAACATAAATATTTTCCAGTTAGTCCACCCTCGCGACGAAATTTTGTCTTATTTAAATGAGGAATTTTATAGGAATTTCCTCCACCTGTTAACATAATTGATTCCATACATCAGAGGTGGGGAACCTGAGGCCTTTTTGAATTTCTTATGTGGCCTCGAAATGAATTTGAAATAAAGAAAAACTGAATTTAAAATAAAAAAAAAAATTGAATTTAAAATAAAAAAAAATTGAATTTGAACAGCAATAACTTTACAAAAGTTACATTTATTGGTATTGAAACTTATGTGGCCTCCTTTGTTACTGCTATTTTAAATGTGGCCTCTCAGGGTAAAAAGGTTCCTCTGCCATACATGTTTGTAATGTGGTAAAAACGTTATTAAGGGTAGTTACTTCTAATTTATTAAATGCGGAATTTCGGAATTTAAATTCGGAATTTTCCATATTGATTTTGCAGCGGTACCAATTTTATTTATCATAAAAAAACTGATCTTTGATCGTTAAGTTTTAAACCAAGAAGTACATGACACATGTCAATTATATTAGGTTATATTACTTTTAATATATACTATAATAATATAATGAATGTTGTCATTTGTTTCTATATTCACGATAATTTGAAAGTTTATATTGGGAAAACAAGGACAAGTTTTTTATGTGTGACTTTTTTATTTATCCACCAACGCTTCGTCGACCTTGCCGACCTCTTCAGGGCTTCTACAATTATAAGAACATTCTTGATATGAATCCACAATAGTACAATTAGAATTCAAAAACAAACATGTATTAATAGTTTACCTACCAAATAGTCATGTCACACATTCGTCTAAATTTTCTTATTACCTTCGTTACCATTGAAGGCCATCAGAATACAATTTTCAAAAAATATTTGGCACATTCACAAAAAAACACAATTTTTTCACCTTATATTAACAATTTCATTAATACAAAACAGAAATCACATATACATAGAATAAGGCAACCCTGTTTTTTTAAACTAGAATAGAATATTTCTTTTTTCCTCTCCGTTTTATCCCTAGATACATCTCAACTTCGAATAAACTAAACTTATACATTATAAAAACATTCTTGACACCAGCCAAGTTATTATTAAATGAAAAAAAAATCCTTTAGGAATCCATTTTTGTTTTCAACATTTAATTGCATTTATTTTTGCAATTTTATTTTAATTATATTATTTATTTCTTATTTTTATCTTTATACCTGTTGAGCAAAAAACTATAAATGCCACTTAAATTCTGGGTGTCTGTTCTAAAATTCACTGTATCATTTAACGAAATGTGAATCATTTCGCTTATTGTTCTTTTAAAATATACTGGTTCGAAATCCAATATTAATGTATCGTTAAACTTGAATTGATGATTTAAATTAAAATGATGGGTAGCCAGGGCTATAACTTGGCTGGTGTCATTGACATATATTTTATAATGTATAAGTTTAGTTTATTCGAAGTTAAATTTCTGAATGTAGGGATAAAACGGAGAAAAAAAAAGAAATATTCTATTCTAGTTTAAAAAAACAGGGTTGCCTTATTCTATATATATATGATTTCTGTTTTGTATTAATGAAATTATTGATATAAAAAGAAAAAATTGTGTTTTTTTGTGAATGTGCCAAATATTTTTTGAAAATTGTATTCTGATGGCCTTCAATGGTAACGAAGGTAATAAGAAAATTTAGTCGAATGTGTGACATGACTATTTGGTAGGTAAACTATTGATACATGTTTGCTTTTGAATTCTAATTGTACTATTGTAAATTCATATCAAGAATGTTCTTATAATTGTAGAAGCCTGAAGAAGTCGGCAAAGTCGACGAAACGTTGGTAGATAAATAAAAAATTCACACATAAAAAAACCTGTCCTTATTTTTCCAATATAAACTTTCAAATTATAAATTAAATTATGGACGGAAATGATAATAATAATTCACGATAATTTACAATTTTTTTGAAATATATACCATATTTCCGGACGGAGGGAGTATAATATTTCTTTATATATCGCTGTTCAAATAATGATTTAAATTTATCATAGGATTTTCGTATATTAACGGAAGTAACTAAGTCAAGTTATTCGAGACATAGAGATACTGTTTCTCACGCCGGAAGCTTGATTTCAAGTCTCGGTCATACTGTTTGCAAATATAATTAGCTATAATCTAGTTCAGGGTGTCCATTAGGGTGGGTCGAAAAAACTGAAACTTATGAATAATTTCAAAAATCATGATATTTTAAAAAAATTTTATTAGTTAAAATTTTTAAAATAAACACACTCTAGTGTTTTATGCTTATTTTATGGCTTAAATAATTTAAATAAATTAAATTCTAATCAATAATATACTTTTTTAAGTTCGCGCAACATCTTAGAAAAATTCTAGATGTTGCGAAAGTATATTATTCATCAGAATTTAATTTATTTAGGTTATTTAATCTATAAAACAAGCATAAAAAACTAGTGTGTTTATTTTAAAAATTTCAACTAATACAAAAAAATTAAAAAAATATCGTGATTTTTGCAATTTTTCAAAGTTTCAAGTTCGATGCGCTAGCGGAAGATTTTAACCGATTTTAAATTTTTTATGCCATTTTTCTTCTTATTACAATAGGCAACTTTTCTGAACTAAAGCATTTTAGAAAAAAAAATCAGTTTTTTCGACCCACCCTATTGGCTTTCACGGGCCACATTAAAAGAAAAAAAATTGTCTCGGACCGCGGATAAAATATTATTATTCTATTGATATTTGTTATTCAAAAAAGATAGTTAATAATGTAGAAATAAGAACTTTATTCTTGTTTTATCTCATAGTGAGCTTCTAATTTTAGTTTTCGTAAATTTCATACTTGAAAATAACTTCTCGTGTATGTAAATACAGGGTGATTCACGGTCTATGGCACGTTAGACTTTTATGGAAAACGGAACGCAGGATTTTTCTGAAAATTTAGCACTTTACATTTTCTTACCTGTTCTATCGATCAAAAATATTTTCAGCATTGCGACATTTTGGCTTCCATCGAAAAGTCGTAGCAACTTTATTTTTTTAAATGGAACACCCCGTATATTAACACGTTTTTAGAATCGCCCTTTTATTAAAATACTTTTTTATTAATATTGTCCTATACCTATCTCTATCGGTTTTCGAGATAAAAAATAATTTATGTTAAATATAGTCCAAAACATAGCCTTAATTAAACTTAAATAAATTAGCGCTCTCAATTCATGAAAAGTTGATATTTTGGTGGTAGTTTAGACACACCCGAAGTATTTAATTTACGCCGAAAAATCGACTCCATATTATACAGGACGTGCTAAGATTCCTATTATTTCCGTTATTCATAAAAGGGATCAAAAGTTCGTTTTTTCAAATGAGATCCCCGAATATTACTCAATAAAATGAAAGACGAACAAAAATGCTTTAAGACGATATATCATGTCCCTATGCCTAAATCATCAAGTTTTCTTAATAAAGCCGCTTTTTCGTGAAAAATTACTTTTTAATGAATATTATTTTAACTAACCATGGCAATATGAAGTTTATGACAGTTTGTTGACTATTTATAAGAAACTTATAAAGAGTTTATTGACGGTGTTCAAAAAAATCCTCCAACATGCCTGCAAAGATCTCAATGTTTTAAGTAAGTTTATGCTCCCCATCTTGTTAGCTAAGCCGGCTAACGCACTGGCCTCGCTTCGGCATCGATCGATTATGACGATGTTGGAGTGGAAGGCCGGGGTTCGATCCTGGCTGGCAAATAAAAATGTCTACCGGCTAAAAACTCGGCTCCCTCACTAACCCTACTAACACTTTACTTATGTGCTATCTAAATGGACTTTGTTCCCGGTGACAATAAATAAATAAAAAAAAGTAAGTTTATGATTTTATGTTGGTCCACACTCATTGGAGTGCTGGGCAGCATGGGGCCCGCGGGCGGACGGCCCTGATCTAGTACTTAGTTCTTAAACTAATTTATTTACTTAATGATACTCTGAGGAGAGACAGCTTTTAGAGCAGAAAATTCAGAAGAAACATGTTGAGTACAACTGGTATCCTTTTGAACAATATACGTTATTACCTATACGTGGTTATATCTCTAAACAATAACATCAGGAAAACAATACAAACAGAATATGTACATAATATGAACATAAAAATCCATAAAACACATTCACGTTTAGAGATATTTTTTAAAACATATTTTTTGGAGCTCTTAAAAATGTGAATTTTGAAAAATTCTCGAATTTTTTTCGTTAAAATATCATCACGCAATCTTGACGTTTACTTTTGCAAGTTTTATAGAAATAATTAATATAAAGTCATTTTACTTTTTTTTCGAAAGGCTTAAAGCTTTGTTTTAATTAATTGTTTTTATCGAAATTGTTTTTACCCTTTTATAGAAATTAAAAAAACTGAAAATGTACACCAAATTAGAAATTGAAAATCCGGATGTCTCCAATATAAAACGCCTTAGACACTACTGGACCGAATATCTGACAAGACAGTTCGGTCGATGTCCGGGGGTGAGTTCGCTGATGTGGAGGAATGTCCGTCGACAAAAAGTGACGTCACAGAGGTTCAGGTGTTCGGAGGGCTGAGACCTCGAACATGGGGTTTTCTGTCTCCCCATCAAACTTTTTTGTCTGGTTCGGTAATTTGTAGCGTTGCCGTCCCAACCAAACCACCGAAAACGAGTATTTTTTAGGAAATTGAAGAGAGGAGTTACACCAAAGTGGTGCATCCCCTAAATGCTTGGGTTGGCTCCTCCATCGGGAAAAGAAGAAGAATAGGAGATTTTATGGGCTGGGTAGGAGTCGAAGGTATCTGTGGGGCCGGGTTTTAAACAGCTGAAGATTAAGTCACGGGGAAGACGGTAGCTGGAAGCGAGTTCCAGTCTCTGGAGGTCATAGGGATAAAAGAGTTGGGGAAAGCGCTGCTTCGATTTTGATCCAATTTGACAGCGAACGGGTGTTTTTTATTTTTATAAAAATATGGCTCTTAACAATTATATGTGAAAAATAACATCATTTAAATATACGCCAAGAGCAAGTCTACAGACTCTCATACGAACAGCAAAATTTAGAAGGAAGCGTTCACATATTTCAGCATTAAATTTATCAATTTTGACACGAAAGTTGTTTTTCAGCTGTGCAATTGTTGTTGGATTATTCACATAGACTTTACTTTTCAAAAAACCCCTAAGGAAGTAATCTAATGGGGTAAATCGCACGATCTTGGTGTCCAGTTTACGTATATCATGTGAAATTAATCGTTCTGTAAACTTAGACCGTAATGTAACTTTAGTAACTTTAATAACTTTAATGCGTTGTTCTAGCGTGTAACTATCCATGGTTAAAACTCTGCATGTGTCCACTTCACAAATGTGAAAGATGAAATAAAAAGAAGGTTTCGTTCAGTAATTATTTACTACTGATATCTAGGCACAACTTTTGAAAGACCCTTTACGATTCCTTTTTTTCTTCTATAATTTCATCGCTGATAAGCAAAATGCCATCAGTTAACCAGATTTTTTTTCTTTAAAAGTACGGCAGGCATAATGTTATAACAACCCTGTCCTCACGTGAAGCCGTTACAACACTGATCAATCACATTCTTTCTTGGATTGTTTTGTCTGTGATTCGGTCCGAAGTTTGATTCTTATTTTATCTGTTATTCACTTTAAATATAAGGGCAGTGGGAGATTGATTAAATTTGTACGTTCTTTATTTCTTTTGAACATTTTATTAATTAGGGGTCGGGAAGCTAAGCTGGATCTGACCATTAAGAATCCGTGTGTTTTCTAAGTAATCTCCACTTCATTAACCGTAAAGCTTGTAGATCCTAAAAGAAAACAGCATCCTTATCAAACCTTCGCCGAAAAAGTCAACATTACTGAACATTGGACATTGATGTTGATAATAATGTTGTGATAGTATATTGAATTTTGTGCAAATCATAATACAAATTCAGGGACCTCACTAATATTCTATATACATTAGCTAATTGGCAGGTTTAAAGCATCTAAGTAATAATCCATGTTTGATGTTTGTAGAGATATTAATTTATTTTACAATAATCCCAAATAAAAATATCATAAATGATTATTGGAATATATTTTCTATATCAACAAATGTCAAAATTATTTAATCATGCATACTTTAAAAAAAATCAAAGAGTCAGGACCCAGACTGGCCATCGCATTACTTGCCCATTATATTCTATAGAATATAAATGTGAAAGTAATAATTCGAATAGATCGAAATGGATTTTCAACAGATAAATATATATATATATATATCTAAATTACTCCCTCTCCAGTATATAAAATATTTTTTCATCATTTTCATTGATTTCTACTTAATGAAAGACAACAGTAGAGTAGAGTACAGAAAATAATTTGGTATTTTTTTTTTTTAATTTCAAGTATTATTGTATGATTAGTAAAATACGAAAAAAATAAATATTACCTATCTATTGACTTGCGCACCCTTCATGCCTTTACTTAATACACTTTAAAAACAGTTCAACAGTAAAATTGGATTATGAAAGGTAGTTAATAGTTAATAAAATAAAATATTATTTTCAAGAAGAATTCAATGAGAGTGTCCTTTGCTTAATTTAAATAAATTAATTTCAAATTTTATTTAATAGAGAGTATAAATTCAGAGTCTTGCTTGGCTTCAGTCTTATAAATATTATATTTGTTGTATTAATTTTTGCTCCTTCAATAAGATTAGAGAGATAAAGGGATTACAAAAAAAAAACCAATAACAATCTGTAACTTTAGCTACACTTTTAACGATCCCTCATAATTATGCCTTCGAATTAATTGCCTAGTAAGTCAAATCCCTGTAAAACAGGAACTGATATTCAATCATTCGTTTTTTAGATAAATTTAATTACGACAACAGTGAAATTAAAAAAAAAACTCACCAATTTGTTCATCATCTTAAATCTTTTAAAAAACCTGGAGGGACTTAACACAGCATAACTTTTTGCATAAGTCTGCCCCTCATGCAAATTTATTTAGTTTTATTTACATCCCTAAGAAATAATACATTACTAATATTATATATGTATTTATATGTACATATTGTATTCATAGCAAGATTTTTTACATTTAGCGTTTCTCTTGAGTATAAAAAAGTTACTTAGTGATCATTGGTGATGACTTTATTCTTTTCCAGACCGTTTAATCAACATATAAATAATTAGAAGTGTTGAATAAAAGATTTCACTGTCGATGGTAACAGAATTGTTTTTATTTTAAGTTAAAAATAAAATAAAATGAGAGTCTTCTGTTTTGTAAATAAAATAATTTTTAATTATTTCTAGAGACTATAGTTTCGAAGGCATTGCCTTCATCATCAGCCTATCACAAATATTTCAAATTAGTTACAAATTAAGATTTATACATAGAAAATTTTGAAAAATATATAATGTCTTTTCTTCATGTTTCCTCTTGGGAGTTAGCCAGTTATATTCTAAACTCCCAAGAGGAAACATGAAGAAAAAGACATTATATATTTTTCAAAATTTTCTATGTATAAATCTTAATTTGTAACTAATTTGAAATATTTGTGATAGACTGATGATGAAGGCAATGCCTTCGAAACTATAGTCTCTAGAAATAATTAAAAATTATTTTATTTACAAAACAGAAGACTCTCTCATTTTATTTTATTTTTAACCTAAAATTAGAAGTGTATTAGATATAGGAGGAGTTATCAGCCAAAGTTGGATTTTGTGTATAACTCCCATTTAACTGAAGATGGCCAAATAAATTCAAGCCGAAACGTTTTATTCAGAGTGTTTTATTGAACCCAGCGTATCCAACTTTGGCTGATACCTCCTCCTTCATCTATTATAGTTTCATCAAAGCCTCAAACTCTAAAAACAATGATTAGAAGTGATGATTCTGAGTAAAAGTGTAAAATGCTGTCAAAGATAGTAAAAAACTATTTATAAAGGAACAAAACGACGAGATGCACTGAAACACATCTTTCTCTACAAATGTCTGTGTTTCCCAAGGCTGAATAACCTACACCACGCTCTTCCTAATATATATATGTCATTAGAGGTTTTTCGGGTTTCTCCGCGTAGGTTTGAGAGTGTTACTCGACGTTTTGGCTCTCCTTTTGGTGCCATTTTCAAGAGAGGGGTGGGTGGTCTACGTGGTCTTAACCTTGTAGTACAAGGATCGTTTTGGAGGGTGTCTTCCTAGTGAATTTCTACAGTCGGAAGGTTGGGTAGATTTGGATATTTAGGAAGTTTTGGGTGTTTTGTGGTTGAGGGTGTATTACTTACATTATGGTGGCTGACATCTCAGCTGTTGCTGTTTTGAGAATGTTGGTTGTTCACTGTCACTGTTAGTATGCAAATGTGGTCTGCTTGCATGGGTCGGGCAATATATAATGACCCGACCCCTATTTATTGCCCGACCCAAGCAAGCGGACCACATTTGCCTACAAACAGTGACAGTGAATGTAACGATAGTGCCCAACATTCTCAAAACAGCAACAGCCTAGACGTCAGCCACAAGAATGTAAGTAATACACCCTCAACCACAAAACACCCAAAACTTCCTAAATATCCAAATCTACCCAACCTTCAGACTGTAGAAACACTCGGAAGACACCCTCCAAAACGAACCTTGGACTACAAGGTTAAGACCACGTAGACCACCCACCCCCTCTCTTGAAAATGGCTCCAAAGGGAGAGCCGAAACGTCGAGTAAAACTCTCAAACCCACGCGGAGAAACCCGAAAAACCTCTAATGACGTAGAACCTATCCGCGGAAGCCTCACTGAACACATATATTATATATAAACGACCTAGACCTAATTAATCAAAATTAAAATCCCACTCTCTGTTCCACCCTCTATAGGACTCTTCACGGCCGATCCCTCACTCCCGAATAGTTGGGCAATGTTGATTCTTCAATATTTTGCGACTTTAGAAAAATGCGGCTGTCAAAATTTAGTTAGCTTAATACAAACAAGTCTCTATGACATCTAATTTCTAGCCATGAAAATAAAAGTTTCCCTGACGTCCTCTTTGGTTCGAATGTTGTAGATTTGAAACAAATAAATATATGTCGGAAGTTGGATACTACGCCAACTAAAGGTGGAAGAAGCCGCCAGCTTGGTTATCAATCAAGCTGGTGTTCGTGAATCGAAACACGCGCGGACACAATCAGGGGCTCTGGAGTGGTTCTGGAATGGCCCACAGGGCGAGGGTGGCCAGCCCTGCAACGAGGCAACGCGCCGGGGAAGGCATTACTTCCTGTGACTCCAGCGTGTGCATTTGGTCTCTGTTTTTGTGTGTGTGTTTCGGGACTCGAAAATCTTCATCCAGCCTTTGAAAATGTCGTCTAAGAGCCAGGAAGACAGACAAGAACACCATTCGTACATATACATAATATTTTTTCATTGTTTTGATATTATCATGTTATTATTATTAATATGGTTGACAAGCTTTGCAGTAAAAGATGCGTCAAAGAGAGAATAATTTTATAATTTAAAAAGAGAAAAGTGAAAAAAATGGAGTCGTTTGTTAATTATTATAAAAGAGAAATATTTTTTCTTTCGAAGATTTTTTGTTTGGACCTAGAGAATTCATGGGGAAATATAAACAAAGTTATAGATAAAATAATAAATAAATAAATTATTAATTCATTATTTAGGTATTAAATGTCATGATTTCATATTACTTCACCATACAGGGTATGGTCAAGTATTGTAATCGTGAATGATAAAAGTGGTTTTTTCCTTCTTTTTTCAAAATATCTCAAAAACGGCTGAAACTATTTTGATTAAAAAAATTGAGCGAAACCATGGCATTTCGCTCTACAAAAAAGCTCTTGTAAGTAAACATCGAAAAAATTATATTTTTCGGGATAATAATTGTTTTGTCAAAATGTCTGTAAGTCTGTCTGGTTGTCTGGTTATTAGTTAGTCTGTGCGTTACCAAATTTTTGTGGACGAGCTAGCTCAAAAACTAGTCTGAATATCGAAACCAAATTTCACACGTAGTTTTGGTCCATTGAGATTAAGAGCTGATTAGATTTTGGTGCATATCAACACAAAATTAGGGGATGGAGAGGGTTAAAATTTAAAAATCTAGGCCATTTGAGCAAACTCAACCAAATTGTGTATACTTAATCAGTGGACTGGCAGTAGTCTAAAAATGCAAAAACTAACCGACCAAAATGGGGGGGGGGGGGGTCAAAAAATGAAAATCTTGGCCATTTACCAAACTCAACCAAATTTTGAATACATAATCAGTGGGACCCCAGAAGTATAAAAATCCCAAAACTACCCCCCTACATGATTATAAATAATTCTAGGGGCCAGGTTGTATGGTAAAATCAAGTGGATGGCCACATCCGAACACGTCAGTTTATTTTATATTAGTTGAAGCTAAAACCAAATTTTCAAATATACAGCTCCTGACGATGCAACCAGCAGCGCAGATTGTTCTATCGAATGCATATCTAGTTAAAACTCAGGCGGTTTTGACTTATATTTTACTCGAAATAATATAAAAATTAAGAGAGTACTATCTAAAATTTACTATATTTAATTAAACTGTTTTTCAGATGGTGGCCAAACAGAGTCTTCTTTCGTCTCCCCTCTATGTCATGATGACTGACAATGGTGATGTTATTAAAACTGAAGATATGTCAGATGCAATAGAAGAAATTTTTAAACCTATTCTAACTCTAAATATTGGTGGGCCAAGTATATATACAAAGGTATGTTTCACTTTAAAACATTCTTTAAAAACATATTATTATCTACTTCTTCAAGTGCCATGCTCGATTTCGAGCGTCGGCGATTACTATGGAGAGTATTCTCTCCATTGTAATTTTCCTGGATAAATTTTTCACGGGGGTGGTTTCCCATTGCCTTCCCCCGAAGGAATCAGATTAAAGGCGGTAAAATATTTGCATCGAGCCGGGGTTGAACTATTATTATCTAGAATAATCTAAAGAGCTGAAATTGAAATAATAAAGCTGAAAATGTTTGTCGTGAAGTTATCAGTAAAAACCAATATGAAAAATTGACACGAAAGCTGACACACATTTAGTCAAATAATACATATATATACAATGAATACAATATAATATGTCTAGTAGTAGGATGTTTCATTTGGAAGCAACTTTGATTTATGTAAACAGGAAAATCTTGTAGTAATTTAAAAGTTTTGTTACTTTTTTTTCTTTATTCCTCTTTATTTTTGTAGTATATCTAAAAATAAAAATTCTCAATAACTAACAGACATTTTGACAAAAAATTACTATATCTTATAATTTAAATTTTTCTATGTTAACTATAAATATTCAATTAAAATTATTAATTATTCAATTTAATAAATAGTGAAGTGAACTAGGTTTATTTTAAATCAAAGTAATCAAAAGAAAGAATTAAAAATTCATATAATTACAATTTATTAATTTAAAGAAGTCAGGTTGGCCGAGTGGTTAAAGAGCATGCCTTCTAATCAAGCTACCGCGGGTTCAAGCCCGACTGGATGCAAATATTTTACCGGCTATAACCTGATTCCTTCAGGGGAAAGTAATGGGGAACCAACTCTGTGAAAAATTTCCCCAGAAAAATTACAGTAGAGAGAATACTCTCCACAGTAATCACCGACGCTCGGAATCGAGTATGTCACTTGAAGAAGAATTTAAAGTACTATATATCTGACTTTGAATCCATTGATTTTACGAGAGTCTGGTATGGCTGGCCAGCACATTAGAAGTTATATTTAAAGAATGATTTTAATTTTAACATAATATATAAAAGAAAACATGTAGAGTCCCATGTCGGTTAAAGGGGCCTCCAAAATGTCATGATAAAAAAAAATATTTTCGGCCCTACAAAAATTCTTATCTTTCTATCTTTCCAATTAAAATTTTAATATGAAAGATATTAATATTGTTAGAGTTCGTGGCTGTGATGAAACTGTATTAGATGAAGGAGCAGGTATCAGGCAAAGATGGAATCATTGGGTTCAATAAAACACATTTAATAAGAATGAAAGATTGAAGGAGACAATAAAAGAGTCCACACGAAAGATTTTAACCTTTCATTCATAAATTAATTCCTGTGAATCAATTGTAATAGACTGATGAAGAGGGCAAAGCCCTCGAAACTAAAGTCTCGTTATAAATAAATAAAATTTATAATTCCAGCAGAAGACACACTCTTTTATTGTCTCCTTCAATATATAAAAATTCTGCTACTCTGGGCAAAAACTTTCAATTTAATAATGAAAGATATTAATTTGCCCATGGTAATAGATTCAAATTTACTAGAAAATCATAAGATGGTGTCATCTATTAAATCCGATGGAATGGAATATTTTTAATTATATGTCAGAGGGGTTGTTTTTCACCCTTCTGGGGAATCGAACCCGAGTGCCAGTAACAGCAATTCGGGCCATCTGGCTCACCTGCGGGATGCGAACCTGACATATGTAAACGCGTAAAATATTTTACTCAAAGATTGTTATCTTAATTTGAAAAATTTCGCGATATAGTGATTCTAAATTTAAACATATAGCCATGCCATATAATTTAAATAAAGGTTGTTGAGTATTTTCGAAGGGCAATGGAATGACATTCCTAATTTAATATGAAAGATATTAATTTGCCGATGGTAATAGATTCAAATTTACTTCGCATCCCGCAGGTGAGCCAGATGGCCCGGACTGCCGTTACTGGCACTCGGGTTCGATTCCCGAAGGGGTGAAAAACAACTCCTCTGACATATAATTAAAAATATTCCATTCCATCGGATTTAATAGATGACCCCATCTTATGATTTTCTAATTAAAATTTTAATAGGATTTTTGATTTTACGAAAAATTAATTCATATAACTTGTAAATTTCAAATTCATCTTATTAATTTATGAGCTACACTGTTCTAACAGACGGCCAGACATTGTAGCTACACGAATATGGTTCCGTTATTAATTTTGTATGAAATTCTAAAAAAAAAATTGAAAGATCGCCATTCTTATTTCTTTATGTAATAAAATATATAATCAATAATTTTTATAAAAAAATTAAAACGGAATTCAAAAAAATTAAATGCAACAAATAAAATAATAATAAACTCAAAAATCAAATAAAATACACTAAAAGGTATAAAATAATTATCTTATTTAGTTACAACTAAACGACGAAATATTAACATGAAATCACTTTTTGAAGTTGGTGCCAAACAAACTATACCTATAAGCGAGCGTACCCGCCAAACGTACTAAGTAAGATCCGGTGAGTGCGATTCATAAAATGTATATGTTTGGCACCGACTTCAAAAAGTAATTTCATGTTAATATTTCATCGTTTAGTTGTAACTAAATAAAATAACTATTTTATACCTTTAGTGTATTTTATTTGATTTTGAAGTTATTATTATTTTATTTGTTGAATTTAATTTTTTTGAAGTCGGTTTTCTTTTTCTTTTATAAAAATTATTTTTATTTTTCTCTTTTAGTGATGTTATTAATAGTGACTTAATATAATACCTTGCATGCATCTCGTAAGAAAAAGCGTCGGGAAAATGAATCAGAAAATGATAATAAAATTCATTTCATAAATATAGAAATTCTCTCGAAACGTTTGCGGGTTTTAAATGAATGTTTTAAGATTTTTTTTATAAAAGATTTTATTTATTATAATTTCGATTATTTGGTCATTAGAATTGGAGATTTACGTTATTTCGTCATTGATCATATCTTCAGAACTTGACCAAATTAATATGGTACTACCACTAAGGTACATTCTTTCAAATAAAAAATAGAATCATTAAAATCGGTTCATAAACAAAGAAGTTATTCCTGAACAAACATTTCAAAAAATATCCAATACCAATGAAAAAAAAAACAGGACTAATCAGAAACTAGACTGAACCCAATGCAGAAAAATCATCAAAATCGGCTCACAAATGGCGAAGATATGAGGTAACATAGACACAAAAAAAAATCAGTCGAATTGAGAACCTCCTCCTTTTTTGAAGTCGGTTAATAAAAATAACTCTTCATTTTATTTTATTTCAAAGAAATAAATACAATCACAAACATTATATTATTTTTTTATATCATCTATACACACCCACTAAAAAGATATTATAATATCTAGGTATTATTGAGAAACATTTATACAAAAAAAGTCAAATTTGAATTGTCACATCAACTGTCACATTAGTTGTTTTTGAGCTCTCGGCTAATATTATCGATCTTTTTGTTAAGTTTTTTAATTTTTTTAAATTTTTTCCCATCTATTTATTTTTGAATATGAAAGCTCTTAAGGATTATGCCCTTGGGCTAGTGGCAAAATGAACAAAAAAGCGATGTTGAATCTAAGAAAGATGAAATTTCAAAAACATATTATACATATATAAAATATAATATAAAAAATAAATATTAAAAAAAAAGTTTCTAAAGATTCCATTATATTAAAAAGGGAAGTTGTTTTTTTGCAAAGCATTTGAATAATTCTAAAAAAAAATCATAAAAATAAATTTTTATTGAAATTTAACTGTATAAATATAATAGACTTTATTTCGTTAAAGATTATTTGCTCTTTTTTTAATTTAATGCGATCAAATTCAAGAAGAATCAGCCCCTATGGATCTCGTAAGGCCCTTGCTTTACCGAATTCCAATACCCCATTTACCGACCTAGTATAAAGAAACACTGAATAAAAGATCAAATTTAATTTCAACAAATTTAAGTTTTTTAAGTTGAATAGAATCTGGTTAGCAAATGAATAGGTTACCTATACTATATATTAATAAAACGAACAGAATCATAGCGCACAGTTTGGGCAGGCCAAGTTCAAGCATTAGCTTGGCCGTACACGCTGTACGGAATTTACAAGAACCATTCCGAGCCAATTTCGATCCCCCTGCAGATCGAAACCCATTTGAGATATAGATCTGAAATTATACACATGTAATTATGTAATCCATATTGAGGAGAGTACTGAATTTCAATAATATAGCTTAAATAGATTCTGAGATATGGACCTGAGAAAATAGCTAATTTTGCCACTCACTCACTCACTCATTCACCCACTCACTCACTCACTCACTCACTGACAGCTCATCAAAACCTCTAGGGTACATCCAATTATCCTAGCATCATGAAATTTCGCCTGGTAGTAGTAAAGTTTGGGACACAAACAGAGGAAAAATTCAAAAAATCCAAACTTTCTATCTCTCAAACCCTTCAAAATGGGGGGGGGGGGGGGGTCAAAAATGAAAATTCTAGCCAGTTGGACCAAACTCAACCAAATTTTGTATACATATTCTGTGGGCCCTCTGAAGGCTAGAAATACAAAAACTAACCACCCAAAATGGGAGGGGGAGCAAAACTGAAAATTCTTTCCCGTTGGACCAAACTCAACCAAATTTTGTATATATATTCTTCTATTGTATCCCTCTGAAGGCTAAAAATGCAAAAATTAACCACCCAAATTTCTCGCCCGTTCGACCAAACTCAACCAAATTTTGTATATATATATTCTGTTGGCTCTCTGAAGGCTAGAAATGCAAAAACTAACCACCCAAAATGGGAGTGGGAGCAAAAATGAAAATTCTTGCCCGTTGGACCAAACTCAACCAAATTTTGTATATATATTCTTCTATTGTATCCCTCTGAAGGCTAAAAATGCAAAAATTAACCACCCAAATTTCTCGCCCGTTCGACCAAACTCAACCAAATTTTGTATATATATTCTGTGGGCCCCCAGAAGGCTAGAAATGCAAAAACTAACCACCCAAAATGGGGGGGGGGGAGCAAAAATGAAAATGCTAGCTCTTTGGACCAACGGGCTTTCTCATAGCTTACACAAAGAAGAGAAATCTCAACCAAACATTCTGTGAAAAAACAGTCCAAGTTCGAAAAAGTAATGAAATTTACTGTGTAGCCAAGTTAAATTCGCCAAAAATAATTATGTTAAGAAAATAGTACTCAACTTAATTATTCTTGGCGAATTTAACTTGGCTACTCACTAGATTTCACTACTTTTTAACTTGGCCTGTTTTTTCGCAGTATGTTTTGGTTGAGATTATATCAACAGGTCTAGTCTAGCCCATAACTAATATGGAATTAACTCACGGTTTGGATGTGATCTAATCTGAGAGATTTATGCCTCTTTGGATTAGGTTATTTATTATTTAAATGGTAATATGAACCCATTTAATGAATGACTAATTAATTGATGTCAAGTGGAGTTGTCTAATATCATTAAATTAAATATGTATATGGAAATGAAAATTTATCCTCTGTAAACAATATTTAATAACTTTTTCTCTAATCCAGTATTATTAATCTAAAAAAATATTTCTTCTTAACTGAGTAAGAGCTTTGATTTGTTATGGCTTATGTAATATTTTTATAAACCTATAATTGATGTTCCCATCCATAATAAGGTCCTACTAGTAGTATAAAAAATATTTTTAAGTCCTTGCCTCGCCATATTTTTATTTCATACTTGAAAACAATGATGCCTTAAGCCTTGGGGAACAAATTATTATTTTGATGCGACTTAACAAAAAAAAACAAAAAAAAAAACAAAGACAGAAACATCTGAAGAAATTGAAGTTTTGTTCTATTGAAAAAATTCCATGTCGATATTTTTTAATGGTTTTTGGCAAGAGCATTTACCAATATTTATGAAATATTGAATATATAAAGCATATAGGCGCGTCGACAGAAACCTCCAGAAGGATCAAATTCGTCCCTGTCTCGAATATGGCTCTCATCTGTGGAGGGGTGCCTCCAAGCATTCTCTTGCTACACTGGATGCAATTCAGAAGCGAGCAATTAAACTAATAGGAGACCAGGCTCTAACCAACTCACTCGACTCCCTGGCTCGCCGAAGAACCGTTTCTGCCCTTTCCCTGTACTACAGATACTATCATGGTGTCTGCTCAGTCGAGCTGAAATCACTTATCCCCCCTAATGCCCACTTTACGAGAAATACGCGGTTTTCTAACGCTCAGCACCCCTTCGCTGTCAAATTGGATAAAAGTCGAACAAGAGCTTTCGCCAACTCTTTTATCCCTATGACCTCCAGAGACTGGAACTCGCTCCCTGCACCCACCTTTCCCGCGACTTATAACCTTCAGCTATTTAAGACCCGTATCCACAGATACCTTCGACCCCCGCCCAACCCATAAAATTCTTTCTTCTTCTTTTCACGATGGAGGGGCCAACCCAGGCCTTTAGGGGTTGCACCTTCTTGGTGCAACTCCTTCTCTCATCATTATCAAAAAAAAAATTGACCAAAAACATTATGAAAAAGCCTCATTTCAAAGTTAATTTTTTAATTTTTATATTTTGATAAATTTTTTTAATAGATTTCAGGCCTCTAAAGCCCGCTGAACACAAGGCTTTTTCCTCTAGCTGTTTTTGGAGACCTATAGGAATCGAAATGATTGCTTGCTGTCTTTCTGGCTTTGCTTGTTTTATGTTATATTTTGCGGCTTGGTCCTGGGATGCTTTTGAGTGGGAGCAAGCAGACAAAAAAATATTAAAACAAGCCTCGTGTGCAGCAGCCTTAAGCTAGTAGCTTAGCTCAGGTGGGTCTGAATAAACCTGTTCAGGGGCCGGCCCTTCTGAAATTTGCCAGAGCTGCTAAACATCTAATTCTAGTACGAATGAGAAGGTAGATTTTCTATTTAATTTATGGAATAATATCCAACCTCAGAAGTATCAATTAGTTATTCAAAATATGTTCTTTGATCTATCTCGCTTGAAACTTTCCCAAAGTATGCGATTCAAAGTCGAATAGGTGAATTTCTACCCTCCTTAGTCTTGACATCGAACCGAAGGGAAAGTTAATTTTAACCCTTTCTGTAATGAAGATAAAAAGAGTACTAATTAATGAATATTTTATTATTAGACCATAACGATAGAAAGTTAATATTCTTAAATAAAACTCACGCCTTAGTAATTTAAAAAGGATTCTATAGACAAAGTTGTTAATTGATCAAGCTTATCGATTTTTTATACTTTGTTGAAAATCTTTAAACAAATGTAATACTATTGCTACAATTTTATGAAAAGAATAACAAAACATTATAATGAGAAAATTAAAAAAAAAAGTTTTGTTTTTAATAAAATCTTCGACGAAAATCTTGTTCAAATTCTGTAATTAGTTTTTAATTTAAAAATATATTCGAGTGATAAACTTTTTTGTAAATAATATATATCTTTATCTTTATATAGAGAAGACGTTTCATTTTCATTCATTTATTCATCGACAGCCCAAACTGCTGGACCTAGAAAGATGAAATTTGGAGTGTATAATGTATAAAAATTCTTTCTACGATTTAAGGTTGAACTAAGAAGGTTTTTTGTGAAATTCGATAACTATACAGGCTCCAAAATGTGTTTTCAAGGTTTTTCAAAATATCTTAAACCCAAAAAAATATAGACATGGTTTTAGCTTAGAAAGATGAAGTATTAAAATACAAAAAACAACAAAAACATATTTGGGTATTTTCACCTCCCCCCCCCCTTTTTTTTTGGGTGGTTTTTGGGGGAAATTTTTTTAAACAAAAGTTGTCCGAAATCACATCTCCTACAACATTTTTACTTTATCCAATGCAAAGCATGGGTAAAGTATTGTAATCGCTCTCGGGGCAAGCGTGGCTTCAAAGGGTCCTCAGGTAAAAACTACGGAACCCATGGACTCAATTAAAGTCACAAATTGTAGTATTCAATTAGGTTGAATTTTAGCACGTGACGGTTTTTCCAAAAATTACAAGGGGTCTCGTCGAGAGCCCAAAAAGTGCGATTTTTTCATTTAGTGCGTGCGGATGTATGTATGTATGTATGGATGGATGTATGTTATCGTTTTTTTGGCCCACGATTTTTTCCACACCGTTGCACCGATTGAAATGAAATTAAAAACCTAGCATTCTTTTAACAAAATGAAGCTCTGATTAGTTTTTGGTACATATCGGGCTACAAACATTAGTACTTTATTTCAGTACTTTTTTAGTTTTTTCTAAATATCTTGAAAATGACTTAACCAATTTTGATGAAATTTAATATCCTAATTAAGTACCTTGGGGACCACAAAAAAGGTTAAATAAAGTTTTTAGTAAAATTAAGTAAAAGTAAAATTAAAGTACTTTACTCTAGAACATATTAATATTTCAAATGAATTTGGATAAAGTTTAGCAACGATCCGTTGCAGTTTATTTTATCATAAAATTTGCCGTAGGTATAATAGTTTAGGAGTTATTTGATAATTTTCATTCGTGCGCCCCCCAAACCACCTTCTGGGGTCAAAATATCAAAACGTTATATAGCTAAAAACGTAAGTTAGAAGTCATCTGATGTAAATATGAAATTTCATAATAATCCCTTCAGCCGTTTTTACGTGAATCGTGAGCAACTTTTCGGAAACCACTGAAACAAACATACATACATACATACATACAGACAGAAATTTTGTTGAGGGTGTTTTCGTTCATAACTTTGCTTGAAACGTGTGCAACCAAAATTTGGCGTGATTTGGAGCAATGTACAGACAAAACCTATATTTTATATATATAGATTTTTGTTAAGGCAGAATGCTGTAGATTCTTGGTGTAACATATTTAAATAAAGTAAAGAAAATTTAAAATTCTAGGTAGGTTCCCCAAAAATAAAAGACAAGATGCTTGTCTTTTATTTTTGGCAAACCTACCTAGAATTTTATATATATATTTTTTTACTTTATTTATATTTTATTATTTTAATTTCGACTTGAATGTAGATTGAGTCACAACTACATTATTCTAGTATTTTAAACAACTGTAAATACAGATCCGATATTAAGCTTAGTTTCTGAGATCATATTCATCTTAGAAGAAATTTTTTCTAGATTTTTTTTATATATAAATAAATAAATATAAAATATAAGTATATAATATAAATTGAAAAATCAATAATGAAATAACGAAATGGAAATATTAAAATTACTTCAGATTTTAAAATTTTTATTAATACTCTAAAAGAATTAATTAAATGTTTAACGCCTAAAGGATGCAATCCTCAACTCCGAACGTACTATTTGAATGCATAACCAACAGATCACAGGCTGTGCTGAATTTCCAACCAGTCAAGTATTTTTTTGGTTAAGGGAGAATTGTGTAGATTATTGGTGAAACTTATTTTAATAAAGTAAAGAAAATTTAAAAAATATAAAATTTCATGAAGGTTTCACAAAAATAAAAGACAAAATGCTTATTAAAATAATTAAAAATATTAAAGTATTATTAAAATATTCATAACTTTGACAAGAATAAAGATATTCTAACTTAATAAGGGGTCATTTTTTTCTTTTTTTATTGTACTTTTTAAAAATAATTTCAAAAATTGAGAAAAAAAAATGTATGCTTTTTTTGCCTTTTTTTACTCAAAAAATTGGATTTTTTTCGATGGGACACATTGGAATTTTTCAAAAAAATTCACAAAATTCAAATTTAAATTAAAAAACAAAATTTTTGAACTATTTACAAAGAAAGGATTAAAATATCTTCTAATTAAAAAAAAATCTATTTTTTTTTTATAATTTCGGTTTTTTTCTTGTGAGATTACGATAGTTGATTTAACTAACGTAAAAACAAAGAATTTTATCCCTTCGAAGGACTTATACTGTAAAATATAATAATTTTAACCACAATTGATATGAAAGGATTGAATTAAGTGCAAAGAATGAAAAATTATATTTCGGGGTACGACCCCATCTTCAGTTTTCTCTTTGAACTCCTGAAAATGAAGTCGTATACCAAAATATACTATATATAGAGTCATGGTAATAAGCATCTTGTCTTTTATTTTTGTGAAACCTACCTAGAATTTTACTTTTTTTATGATAATGATGAGAGAAGGAGTTACACCAAAAAGGTGCAACCCCTAAAGGCCTGGGTTGGCCCCTCCATCGTGAAAAGAAGATGAAAGAATTTTATGGGTTGGGCGGGGGTCGTAGGTATCTGTGGATACGGGTCTTACTTACTTACTTCTTACTTCCGATGGCCAAATCGCCTTTGTAGAGCTTGAGCCTCTCGCGTGATGCCTCTCCATATCCCTCTATCCTGGGCCAATTGCTCCCATCCCACCCTCACGTGAAGCTCTCGCAGATCTCTGACGACATTATCCAGCCATCTTTGTCTTGGTCTGCCTGGGGGTCTTCTTCCAGGCTGGTACCTCTCGTGGAGGTTCTTTATGTCCCTGGTTTTTGGAGCACGAGCCACATGACCGGCCCATTCTAGTCTTCTTTTCCTCACTACACTCGAGATATAAGGCTGCTTTGTCATGTCTCTGACTTCTTCCTCGGATCTTCGTCTCCATTCACGAGAAGCTAGATCTTGAACAGGTCCACATATATTCCTGAGAACTTTATTCTCGAAACTTATCAGCCTCTTCTGGTTAAGTAGCGTCATTGTCCACGACTCACAGCCATACATCACAACCGGTCTTATTAAGGTATTGTATATTTTTATTTTTATTTCTCGTGATAGACTCTCATTCGAAGTAGTCCATTCAGACATGCCAAAGCTCTATCACCCGCATGTATTCGAGAGATTATTTCCTAGTCTATTCTGGCATTCAACGTCACTATAGAGCCCAAATATTTAAACTTCGATACGCCCTCAAAAACCCTGTTCCCCACTTTCATTGGTGTGCAACTTGGTATGGATCTTGACATTATTAGCATGTATTTGGTTTTCTCTTCACTTACAACTAAACCCACCCCATTCCCTCCCATCTCGAGCGCACCGAACATTCTCTTCAGTCCTTCCTCACTCATGCAGACAAGATCAATGTCATCCGCATATCCGAAGGCCCTCAGTACTCTGCCCAGAGGCACGCCCGCGTCAACCCGTTAACCTAGAATTTTATATTTTTAAAATGTTCTTTACTTTACAGTCTAGTATTATGGAGGCAGGCGAAGGGGGCTTTCGCCCTCCTGAATTTGAAGTTAGTTATTATAAATTTCATTAAATGAATTTATCTTTAAAGGACATCATAGATATTAGTTGAAATATTTTTACATTGCATATCAGAGAGGTTCGTCCCCTTAGGAATCGAACCCAAGCGCTAACTAAGCTTGCCGGGCCAGTAGCCAAACCCTTAAGACAAATCTCTCTCTGACATGCAACATATATAATTATTATAGCTAGATTTTTCACTCCCTTCAACTCAAAGGGAATAGTGAAAATTCCTGCTAAACTGAAAAAAGTTTTCAGTGACGGACCCATGGATTTTACAGTGAAAACAAAGATTTAAGTATCTTTTTGGGTAATATTTCAACTAATATCTATGATGTCCTTTAAAGATAAATTCATTTAATAAAATTATATACTGGGTTGATTTTTGAAATAATTTCCATCTTTTTTCAAAAAAAGACACCCAAAAAGATGCTTAAATCTTTGTTTTCACTGTAAAATCCATGGATCCGTCACTGAAAACTTTTTCAGTTTAGCAGAAATTTTCACTATTCCCTTTGAGTTGAAGGGAGTGAAAAATCTAGCTATAATAATTATATATGTTGCATGTCAGAGAGAGATTTGTCTTAAGGGTTTGGCTACTGGCCCGGCAAGCTTAGTTAGCGCTTGGGTTCGATTCCTAAGGGGACGAACCTCTCTGATATGCAATGTAAAAATATTTCAACTAATATCTATGATGTCCTTTAAAGATAAATTCATTTAATAAAATTATATACTGGGTTGATTTTTGAAATAATTTCCATCTTTTTTCAAAAAAAGACACCCAAAAAGATACGTAAAACTGTGTTTTCATTATAAATTTCGTTTGCTATCTTTCTTTATTTATAGTCAGCTGTTTTTAACCTTTTAAATCCTATAATTGTCAACTAACCACGTTATATCTTAATGGACTGGGTGTTTTCAACATGCCAAGACCACTGACATTCTATTTATAATAATATTATTATTTAATGCTTGACTTCTTGTCTTCATTAATGGAAAGGAAAATATTATTTGCTTGCTTTCGCTTTCTTGACTAATTTTCCCTTCGTTAATTGAATCATATAAGAAAGGAGTTGCCACCTGATTTCATAAACAGCGCATAAGAACGTGTTAACTTGATTAAAATTTGCACAGTCTCTTGATACAATTATAACTCAATTAATAGGTATTTATATATAATATTACCAACAGAAAAATTATAATTACAACTGTGGTTGCATTTTTTTAATGCTAGTTTTGTATAGATATATTTAGATTTGAAATAGTGAATTTAATTACATTAGGCTTTATTCACATCTTAGTATCTCCTGGGCCGGAAATATTCTCAAAAATTATCAAATAATATATATATTTTTTTTTGTTATATCATAGGTTAGTTATGTTAGCGGTGGAGCCGAATTTCACCTCAAAAACGGCTGACATTATTTTGATTAAAAAAATTGAAACCATGGCATTTCTGTTTTGGTCCATTGAGATTAAGAGCTGATTAGATTTTGGTGCATATCGACCCAAAATTAAGGGTGGTGGGAGGTGGGTTAAAAATTAATGCAAAAACTAACCACCCAAAATGGGGGGGGTGTAGGATCAAAAAATGAAAATCAAGACCCTTGTACCAAACTCAACCAAATTTTAATAAAAAAATAATCAGTGGGAGCCCAGAAGTCTAAAAATGCAAAAACTAACCGCCCAAAAGAAGGGGGGGGGGGTGTAGGGTCAAAAAATGAAAATCAAGACCCTTGAACCAAACTCAACTAAATTTTGGATACATAATCAGTGGGTCCCCAGAAGTCTAAAAATGCAAAAACTAACCGCCCAAAATGGGGGGGGAGGGTGTATGGTCAAATGAAAATCTAGGCTCTTGTACCAAACTCAACCAAATTTTGTATACATAATCAGTAAACACCCAGGAGTCTAAAAATTCAAAAACTAGCCCCCCTCCTCTATATGATTATAAGGTTGTATGATAAATTCAAGTGGATGGCCACATCAGAACACGTCAGATTATTTTTTCTCACTTTTCATATGTTCCATCTGTAAGTTAATGAGCCCAAAATCTAATCAGTTGTAAATACAAATATTTTACATTTGAATGAACTAATTATGAGTTTCTTCAATTAAAGATTGAAGACAAATTCTTTTCTATATATGTATATGTTTAATGATAAAAAAAAACAAGTTTTTTAAATTTATTTTTTCATAAATAACGAATTAATTTTACGGATTGTTATTTTGATGGCAAATAATTAATTAAGTTATCAGTTGAGAGCTTACATTCAAGTATTCCAAAGAATACGCATTATTTGCTATAGACCAGTAAAATCTTGAATATTCAATTCTTTGGAGACATGCTTATCTCATGTGAAGGGGCTAATAATAAATAATTTGAAACTTTCACGGATTAAAGGTTTTTACTTAAAGTGATTTGAAATGGATGAAAGTTCTTTTGTTTTGAAGGCAAAGCAGAGCTATGAGACCCTCAAATTTGAAAAAAAACATAATTAACAGTTTTGGTTATGAATATAGAATAATTTAATTGGATTTCATGGTGCTCGGAAATAAATATAAAGTGAAGTTTATAGTTTTAGATAAGTTTGATTAATTATCTGTAAAAAGAATTTCTTTTCAGGGATAAGAGAATGATTGGAAAATAAATCTATTAAATCTGTCCTGTAATTAATTCTATGAGGTCTCTTAGGCTTTTGAGAAGATAGAATATTGAACAGTACCTTAGTGAGAAGGGCGGAACAATCTTAATTTCCGAAGATTTAACTTTCCAAGTGCTATCCTAGAGATGTGTCACGTTAAATGAAATTCCTTCAT
The DNA here is from genome assembly GCA_024734495.1 of Forficula auricularia. Taxonomy (NCBI): domain Eukaryota; kingdom Metazoa; phylum Arthropoda; class Insecta; order Dermaptera; family Forficulidae; genus Forficula; species Forficula auricularia. Next base: position 3,598,176 of record JALMQS010000228.1, read on the forward strand.
GTGAGCAAACTATAGTATGTTATTGATTGATTGATGTGCATCATCATCATCATCATTGAGTATACAGTCCTAAGACTGGTTTGATGCAACAATCCGTCTCCACTCGACTCTGTCCCCCGCCAGCTGTTTGACCTCTCTAAATGTCTGGCATCCCATATCCCCAATTATTTGGTTGAAATATTCTAATCTGGGTCTTCCCCTTTTCTTTCCCACCTCCCCCTCCAAGATATCCCTAAGCAGTCCCCCATGTCTCAGTGTGTCCCCCATCATCTGACCTCTTCTCTTCTTCAGACTCTTCCACAAGGTTCTTCTTTCTCCGATTCTTTCAAGAACTTCTTCATTTGTAATTTTATCTATCCATTGGATATTCATCATTCTTCTGTAGCACCACATTTCGAAAGCCTCTAATCTCTTTCTCTCCGCTTCTCTAATTGTCCAGGTTTCACACCCGTACATGGCTATGCTCCATACATATGTCTTCAATAGCAACTTCCTGTTTTCTAAGCTGATTGAGGAGGAGCATAGTAGTTTTTGTTTTGAATTAAACCCCATTTTTGCTTGGGCAATTCTTGATTTAATTTCGTTTTCGCTCCTCCCATCCCATGTTATTTTACTTCCTAGGTAGCGGAATTCCTTAACTCCTTCTAGATTTTCTTGGTTAATTTTGATGCATTCCTGTCTCGTTTGTTCTTTTTTTGTACATACTAGGCCCTTGGTTTTATTCTTGTTTATTTTCATTTTGATTTCTTCTATTAGGATTTGGTTAATTCCATTCAGTGCGTCCTCTAATTCTTTTTTATTGCTTGCTAGAAGGGTAATGTCATCGGCAAATCTTAACATAGCGATCTTTTGACCTTGGATTTCGATACCTGTATCAATTTTGTCTTTGAATTCTTTAATCGCTTCTTCTATGTATAAGTTGAAAATCATGGGTGAGAGTACACATCCTTGTCTTACACTTTTTTTTATTTTGGCTTCTCTTTGCTCATCTCCAATATTTATTATCGCCTTCTGGTTTTGGTATAGATTATAGATTAGTCTTCTCTCCCTGAATTTTATTCCCGCCTGTTTTAAGATTTTAAACATAATTTCCCAATTGACGTTATCGAATGCTTTTTCAAGGTCTATGAATCCGATGTAGACAGATTCTTCCCTGATAAAAGCCCTTTCTATTATTAGTCTAAGAGAGAGGATTACTTCTCGGGTGCCTCTGTTTCTTCTAAAGCCGAAATGGTCTTCCCCCAGATTTTCTTCAACTCTTTGTTCTATTCTTCTTTGGATTATTTTGGTTAGGATTTTGGAGGCATGTGAGGATAGGCTAATGGTCTTGAAATTTTTACATTTATCCGCGCCTGTCTTTTTGGGAAGTCTGACTATTTTGTTTTTTTGGAAATCTTTTGGGATGATTCCCAATTTATAGATTTTGCTAATTAGTTCAAAAAGTTTGTCACGTGCCTTTTATCCAGAGTTCTTTAGGATTTAAGCTTGTATATTGTCTATTCCGGGTGCTCTATTATTTTTTAGTTCCTTCAGAGCTGTCTCGAATTCTGACCTGAGTATGGGGTCTCCTAATTCGTTTTCGTCCACAGATTCTTCTTCTATTGGGTTCATTGTTTTTTCTTCTCCATAGAGTTCATCTAGGTATTCCTTCCATCTATTTGCCTGTTCGTTTTCGTTTAGAATAATGTGGCCTCCTTCATCTCTTATGTTCTTGCTTTTTGGCTTGATGTGCAAATTTGTTTATCGGGTTCAAGCTAGCGTCAATTTGCCCAGTCCATTTTTTTGATAGAACAATCTTCTAATGTTATTTTCATCAACTCCAACTACTCATCAATTCTTGTCCTAAAAACTAAGACAAATAAGAACCGTTTGTTTAATAATATTGCATCATTCGCATCCTTAGTAAGTTAGTAACAGGAATAGTAGGGACTTGGATAAATTTGATAAAATTAAAAATACAGAGTTTTAGATTAAATGGTGCAGACGTTTCACAAGTTTATTCTGACTTCGTCAGTCCGCCCTTAGCTCTCATTTCCGGATTTTTTTAAGAAAATAAATTTTCACTTTTAATGAAATTTTAATTTATTCTAATAGTATATTACATACAGAATTCGAATATAATATTTATTTTTATATCTCTCACAAAAATAAAATTTATGAACCTCTTCCAAAAATGGTGAAGTGATACAAAGGGCCCGCGAGGGCTGAATTTTTAACAAAATCTATGCTTAACCCTTGATTTCAAGTTTCCAATTTGCTCGATGTAATACTGGCTTATTTGGCGGGAAGGACAGTACACTCCTGTTCGCTTCTGGTATCCGGATACAAATTTTTAAATTTTTAAAAAAATCAATGCTTAACCCTTGATTTCAAGGCTCCAATTGGCTAGCTGTAATACTGGCCTATTTGCCAGCTCAAATTATACAGATTAAAAAAATATATTCATTGATCTATTCCAAATCTCGAGTAGAAAAAATTGTTCAAAAAACCATTTGAAAAGAAACGATGATTCGTGAAATGAAACTCGATTCTACTGCTGCTTACTATTTTTTTCATTTTACATACTCTTGAGATCAACAAAATATTTGTTCACAAAAACTAGATGAAAATTAAATTGGGGGGAAGGAAAGTACACCCCTGTTCGCTCCTTGTATCCGGATACAAATTTTAGCTACGATAAAAGGAGTTACAAATACAAATTTATGTTATATTTAGGACTGTATTAAATGCGATAACAGCGACGTCTGAACATAATAAGAGCA